>OZ010610.1:34586373-34803873 GCA_963932145.1 Acanthosepion lycidas | reverse complement strand
CTGCCGATCGATACACTTAATAATTGTAGTTTATCTTCGTAAATTTTGATACTTGTTATTTATCAGTATAATATATTTTTTTAAGCATTTCACCCCAAGCAAGGCGGGAAGCCACTAGGACGCAAGGGGTTACAGACAATTTAGAGCAAGATCAGATAGGAGTGATAGAAGAAAGGATGAGGGTAGTGGATAGATCAAGGCAACTGGAGGTGTCGATTGACATTACATTTGAATAGCTGGAGATTATATCTCAGGGAAACAGAGATAGGGAAGGGAGTTCCACGGGCGAGATGTGCGAGACATGAAGCTATTGGAGTAGAAGAGACGGCTACATTTATGAGTTTCGACAGTGAAGCGGTGAGAGCGGGATGCCAGCCTCGTAGGGCGCTTGAACTCATGACGACTGGGAACCAGCGAATGCAGCTCCTCGGAGCAATTTCCATGAAAGTATTTGTAGAACAGATAGAGGGAGGCGACGGCGCATCTTTGAGAAAGTGACTGTAGAAGAGACGCCAGGGCAGGGCCAACTACATTGCATATCCGCCTCTGGAGCCTATCAAGAACCCCGAAGCAAACAGAAGGGGCACCAGACCATATATGGCAGCAATACTCCATGCATGTTATTATTATAAATAAAGTATAGAATAATGATGATGATGTTAATAATAATTATGAATAAAATAATATTTAAACCTCGTTTAAAATAAAAATAATAAAATTACTCCTAGCATGCAACAGGGACTGTTCCTGTCGGAAATAAGGGCATCCCACCAAAATACGTGAGATTCAATGTCTTTGCCCAAGGACTATCGTGATAACACGTGTGTGACGTTCCTCCATGATAGGACTTGTGATATTACAGAGTGACTTACTCCCTTTTGTAACATGAACCTAATCACAATTGTAATGTAAAACACACACACACACCAATACACACAAATGCATAAATAAAATTGTATGAAATTACCATACAATTTACTAGTTTTTTTTCTTATTGTTATTCCTCGTGAACACAACCCGAATTTTTATAAACACATGGCGCGAGTGAATATACCTCCACAATAGTAACAACTCGAAGGAGAAGCTTATGAAACTTTATTTGATTCATTCTGTTTTAGAGCTGAAAAAAAAAACGCCAAAAAAACATTCATTTTATTGCGATGCATGGTTACAAACGAGAGGGGAGATTAGACATGCTTATTTTATTAACACAATCGGAGCGGATTTATTTATAACCCTAAACAAAGCGTATAGTCATTTATAACGTTTATCAGTAGATGAAACTATATTTATTTAATAAGAACAGATTTCGCCCAACGACAACCTTGGAGTGAAGAACGAAAAAGACTATAGTGTATGAGACATAGCTACTTCGACTATCATATTTTTCGGACTAACAGACATAGTTTCTTTTTATCCCAAAATTTGATAACAAAATCTGTTTGCGTCCTATACACCGGATAAAAGTGGTAAAGGTAAAATTCCAAGGGGAAAATCCCAGCAAAATGGCAAGACCTCTACCTTGTGAATAAGAGAACGCACAGAGTATCTGTTTCTAGACATGATAATTTTTCAAGCGAAGAGGGTTATGCCTGATAATAGTTCGGTAGACTTTTTACTGGTTGTAGTTTGGTATCGGTTCATGAAACACAAAGGCCGAGTTATGAGAGGAGAGGAGGGAGATGTAGAAGTCAAGTGACTTACCTGCCAACATGGCTGCCTTCTTCTGTTTCCTTGTAATTATTTATTGTACTATGTACAAATGTGGCACAAGGCCGAAAAGGGGAAAGGATGGTCATCTTTTGTCTTAACTTTAAACTTAGCTAGTCGCAATCACTGACCCAAACATACAAACAATGTTCCTTTCACCAAAACAACACATTCATTACATACCATTCTTACTACATCCACGAAAATGCCTCACAGACTATGAAATTCTAATTAGTCCCCATATATACAATCCATTGTCTGTGGAGGGAGGGGAATAAAATAACATCTAAAAAAAAAAACAATGAATATTTACAATGAATACAAATCTATATACAAGAAACTAAACAAAAATTTTTGTTAGTAGTAAAACCCCCACAGCCCTAACTGTGGCAGAAACATCAGTTAACTGGACGAAATCAATGCGGGACTTTAACAAATATAAAACATTCGTACAATCCATGCACTCGTTACAAACACACGCTCAATCAAACACAACAACAAATACGAAAGACACACTCGAAACGAAAGTCGCCGCGCACCCACCAGAGAACTGATATCACTAACCACCTAATGATGGGAGGGATGGGGAATTAAACAAAAGAAAAAAATAGGGCCAGAAATAAAAGGGGGCCAATGAGCATACACACCCTAGCTAAGTTAACATGAAAAAAAAGAAAAGATAACTAAAACAAAACCGACCTAAACTAACCTATACATGGGAGGGGTTGCCAATGTTCAACCTAGCAATCCCAAAATTCTTAAAGCCTAACCGGCATCAAAAAGCCACTCCAAGTCATCACCTTTCACTCTGCAGAGACGCGCAAGACTCACCCACCTCTCGCCAAATTCCAATGGATGGAGTCGCTTCCTTTCCGTCCTGATCTTGACTTTAAGCTGATGCTTAAAGAACAAGATCAGTTGGGAAGAGGCAAACTTCTCGTTCCCATGGAATTCCTTCTGCCGCGTCGTCCATATCACGACTCGCATAACCCCCCAGTAAGCAAAGGAACACATAGTGCTCAGCCTTAGTCAACGGCGGTACTATATTGCTACAGACGGAACTGGCCTCGAGGACAAAGAACTTTCCGGGCAGCATGCGAACCATGATATCTTCAACGAACTTGCACAACGGAGCTACGATACTACAATGAAAGAAGGCGTGACCTAGGGTCTCCACCTCCCCACTGCAGCGAACGCAGTTTGGCGACTTTGCCAAACCCGCTGAGCGAAGTCTTTTGGCGACTCAGAGGGCCCCTCGAATCACCAGCCAGGTGAGTGATGCCTCAGGGTTAGTGAGACATTTCAACCCGGGCGCCCAAGGCCATATGCAGCGAGCCTCCCGCTTCGTCAGACCGATCACGCGCATCAGATCATCTTGAACGTTCCCCCTAACTAACACCTGATATAATGCCTTACGAGACAACGGCTGGACGTCGGAGAGGCCATCCTTCGCCCGTAAGAGTCGCTTAAGGGCAATCCGACATTCACGATAGAAAGATCCCTCTCCTCGAGGAGTACGGCCGGCCTCCTCCTCACACGAGCGCACATTTCTCAAGGATGGAAAATGTTTGTGGGTGTCTTCCTTCCAGAATTCGCCGTACTCATCCAGTTGCATACACATCCGGTCTAGATAAGTAATGCGAAGCGTATGTCGACGAGTCTCAACGCAAGGCACCCACAGACCGCCATCAGAGGGATGGAGGTAACAGATCTCGCGACTAACCATGGCGGCTCTGCCTCCCCACAAGAAGGAGAACAAAAGCCTTACTAACGCCAATAAAGTGTTAGACGGGAGTGGAAACACAGAGAGTCGGTAAAGGAGAATCGGGTAGATGTGCGAAGCACATACTTCCGCCCCCCCCTTCAAGGAAAGATTCCTCCGAGTCCACAGACGAACTGCGAGCTCGGCCTTCTCTTGCACCTCCGACCAATTCATTTCCAACAAGAGGTCGGGACCGAACCAGACGCCGAGTATCTTGACCGGCCCGTCCGTCCAGAGGAAAGGTCCGGGAAGAGAAACTCCCCTCCACGAACCCAACCGCAAGCCAACAGACTTATCGCGGTTGATCCTGGCCCCCGTCACCATCTCATAACCCTTGATTTCTTTGCCGACTTCGTTAATTTCGGCCCTACTCGACACCAGAACCGAAACGTCATCAGCATAGGCGGAGTACCTGGCCGAGGTGGTAGCACCAGGTAAGGAAATTCCGCGAAGGACCGGATTCGTCTTCAACTTACGCAGGAAAGGTTCCAACGCAAGAACGTAAAGCAATGGAGACAGCGGACAACCTTGACGAATGGACCGAGACAAAATGAAAGGCTTCGATCTTACCCCATTCACTTCTACCAGCGCACCGGGGGACGCAGCAGTCGGATCCAAGTGCGAAAGTGCGGCCCGAAACCGGCGGCCGAAAGGACAGCCTCCAGAAATCGATGGTCAACCCTATCGAAAGCCTTGGACTGATCTAAATTGATCAGCGCGGCATCACTATCGACTTTCTCGATGATCAAGCGTACCAAATGAAGGTTGCCCTTCACAACACAAGTCTGCTCGGGACCAATCAGACTAGAAACGGTCAGCTAAGACCTTGGCTAAAATCTTCAACTCTGTATTTAACATCGTCAAAGGCCGATAATTATCTACCCCAAACCCACCGTCTTTCTTCTCGCGAAGCAACTTGATCACACCTCTGGTGAAGCGTTGAGGAATAGACCCCTGCTTCATCCAGTTGTCGAAAATCAGTGCCAGCAAGGGGACAAAGACGGGCGACTGCCTCAAGTACATTTCATAGGGAAGACCATCTAATCCCGGAGTCTTGTCCAGGCCAACCTGCTTCAGCGCATCCCAGATCTCAGACTCTGTTATGGGACCCTCGCATCTAGCCGCTTCAGCCGCCTCAAGGCGGGGAAAGTCGGCTAAATAGGCATCGAACTGAGCAATGCTCAGACCGGGCTTCCTGGTAAAAAGCTCCTGAAAGAAGTCACGAAAAGCCTCACAAATGCCCGCGTCTGTAGTCACAGTACGCTTGTCCGGGAATGTGATGCTCGCGATATGCCGACTAAATGCCCTACGAGCTTCCTCTGAACGCAAAGAAGCGGCCATATTCGTAGCCTCACACGACATTCTTTTTATCCTAGCCCTAACTACTAGAGCTTGATCCTTCTTGATAAGCAAGGAGGCCAGCTCCGCCCTAGCTAAGGCTACGTCCCCACTATCACGGGATTTGATCGCCCGATCTACTTTGGCTTCTAGAGACTTTTGCGCTGCTAACCTAGCTAGGTTGAGTCGTCGACTATAATCAGCAGCAAAAGACCTAAGTTTGGATTTCAGAACACCCCACCACTTATTCCCAACCACAGCCCCCGACAATTCCCGCTGTAACATTAGTAAAAGCTGGTCCCGGAAATCTTGCTCACCAAATAATGATGAGTTTAATTTCCAATAACCAGCCATCCTAACCCTAGGCTTAGCTAAGTTTACCCGAACCCGGACAAGCCTATGATCCGAGTAAACTATATAATGGAAACTTGGACATTCTAAGAGCCCTACTTCGACTCTCTTAACTAGAACTCGGTCGATGTAGCTTGCGCTGACCACCGTATCCGAGCTGCCGCCCCTAGTCCAAGTCCACGCTACCTCCCGGGGGTGCTCATTTCGATACTTATCGACGAGATCAAACCCGTCGATGAAGGCCCGAAACGATTTCACTTCCGGATTGTTAGTACCCGGTTTTTGCCCTATGCGATCTATATCGGGATCAAGGACGGCGTTCCAATCACCCGCTAAAACTACCGAACGAGAAGTCGTCAAAAACGTCTCGATCTGCCGAAACAAACCAGGCTGCTGAGTGTGGTCATTGGGCGCATAAACCCCAATGAGACGAAGAGCTTTCTCCTTTATGGTAATATCCAGCACGCAAAGCCTGCCTGCCGGATCCGCGAAGACAAGAGCACAAACCGCATCCAGAGACTTGCTCACCAGCCAGGAAACACCTCTCGAGCGTCCATCAAAACATGCTGAATAGAGGACGAACCTCTTAGACAGAATGTCCTCATGATCGCGAGATAAAAAACTGGTCTCCTGTACACAACATACATCCACCCGGAGGCGCTGAAGATCGCGATCGGGCCCTGCCCTTCGAGACTCCGACCTCAGGCCCCGGACATTCAGACTTGCTAACCAGAGAGCCATTATCAGACCTAATTAGGGTTGGGACACTGATTTGAACATGGTCGGGGTAAGGATACCGACAGCCTCCCCCATGGCCCATCTCAGTCTTGATGGTACCGTCTTGGGAGAGACCGCCTATATCCCAGGGAAATGTCAGCTTCAAAGCTCTATAAAGGGAGGGGTGAACTAAAACTGGGACCCTCCCTGCACAAATCTTTTTCAAATGATTCAGTTCATTACTTTCGGCAATGGCAATTGGAGGAGACATTTTATAAGAACTAATCGCCTCCTCCAACATGGCCTATGCCTGACGAGCTCCGGTTCCTGTTCTTATTACCGTGAGAACTCTCCGGGCATTGGGAAAATTATGAGGGTCTTCCACATCCTTCTTTGCATACTGCCTTATCGAGAGAAGGTACTTCAAATCTTTGATTCGGTTCCCGTAGTCTCTGGCCCTTTCAGCTTGGGCCGGGGAAATTCTGCAGGTATCCTCCCCTGTGTAGTAAATGTGTTTAGCCGTTTTTTTCTTTTTTTCTTTTGTAGTGCGGGAGGGGGCATTTCAGGGTTTTTAATGGGGGAAGGACTGGGAGTATGAAGAGGGGTAGATGAGGATTTTTGTTTGTACGGGCTGGGATCTCTATTGAGGGGAACAGCTTTAACGGGTGATGATAAAGGGGTGGAATGTTTCTGTGGGGAAGGATGTTTTGGAGTCGCAGGTGGGGACAAGGTAGATGATGTTGTGGGAGTGCCTTTTTTAGACTAAAGTAGCCTCTCCTTGTCTAATTTTTCTTTTAGCTCCTTTATCTTTCCTGATTTTGCAAATCCCGGGTCATATTTTTGTCGTTTCTCTCTCAATGTCTCATCAGAGACCGGGGCATCGCCCTTAACGTTGACAGTGGGAGTGGGGCTGTACGTGTCTTTTGCCCTTGGGGCGTCATTGGACTGAGGCCCCGCTGTCTGGAGCTTCCCTTTGGCCTTACCAGCAACCAGCCATTCCCCCTCCCCCTTCTCCACAACTGCACTAGCAGTGGGCGAAGAGGAATGTGGCCTTTGTGCCAACCGGAGGTTTATCCGAACCGGCCCCGGAAGCTGGCATGCTCATTACAGGCGAGGCAGAACACTTCCAACATACCGGTTTGCGGCCGGTCACAATGACCGGCAGCTTCAAGCGCCCTACTACCAGACAGTTGAGGATGGAGCGGAAGGCCTGTTCGTTCAACATAATTTCGAAACTCCACCCCTCCTTTCAGGCTATCGCAAGAAGCACCGAGAATCTCGCCATACTGCGAAAGGAACGATTACCTGAGGAGGGACCTCGTATATTACCTTGTGGTCCTTCTTCGCCTTTCATATTCTGTGCGCAATATTAAATCTTTTGTAATCAAGTCACGACTTGAAGCAGCGACACTGTCTTCCGGCGTGAGTAGCAATACGTCCCATATGAAATATCCTACTCCTTTCACAATTCTGAGGGGCTTAAACCCCAAGGACTCCAGTGATTTTAACACTGTGTCTTTCGTCGAGCGACAAATTTTGCGGGAACGCTTGACCACGACAAAGGCCGACATAATTCTTTTTTCAATCTTTCTTAATTCTTGGGCGTCTTCCAAGAGTCCACCTTCCACGACAAGGTGAGCGTAACTCTTGGCTCGCTCCAAGAACTCCGAAACATTGATTACGCAACTCGGTGGGAACGACCAACAAGAGGGCAATTCCCCGGCGTCTGCATTCTTATTTTTCTTCAGTTTGCTTTCGCCATTCTCGGCTTCCTTGCTTTGAAAATTATCGCTCTTTTTAGCCTCTGAGGTCTCCGCAGCTTTTTTAAGGGTATTTACCATTTCTTCATTCGATGGAATTAGAAAAGGGTACTCATTAGTATCATTTTTATCGGGTGGGTGTTTTTTTGATGGAGAACAAATGCATTTTGCTGTTCTTTTAAAGTCAGAGATTATTGGTTTCTTTTTTTTTTAATAAAAAAGGACGGCACTGTTCTTGTTTTTTTTTTCATTTTTAAAGGAGGAAAGGGAAGGGGAGGGGTTGTAGGAGAAAAGGGAAGGGGAGGGGTGGTAGGAAAACGTTATAAAAAAGGGGGGGGGTAAAAAGTAAATAAAGTTTCGCTTATCAGCGAGACAACAAATTTAATTAGCAAACAAAGGTCGTCAGACGAAAGTAAAACAGAAGGATGTATAAAAAAAAAATTTAAAAAGACGAAAAAGGGAACAAGTTTCTCCTAAAGGAAAAACAAATTTAAACAGATAAAACGAAAACGCAAAACAAATGGACGTAAGACACGAGAAAAAGTGAACAAGGTTCACAAAAACGAAGAAAGAACGAAAACTAAAAGGACGACATACAAGAAAGCAACAAATTACACAATAAAACGAAAAGTTATAAACGGAAAAATAAGAAAAAACGCTATAAAAAAATAAAATACGAAACTAAAAATGTGACAATTTACAAAATAGCTGCCGATAAAAAACAGTCAACCCAACAAGAAGTTAAATAAGAAAAAAAGGTCAGAAATTACAAATTAAACACAAAATTTAAAAACAAATATTATACACGCGTAATTAACAGATAAAACGCAGAACTTTACGGATATTTAAATGAAAAACACTAAAATAATTAACACGTAATAAATAAAGGGGAAAAAAAAGGTCGGACTAGAAACGTAAAGACGAAAAATAAACAGATAAACTCCGGGATGTGGGCACGGGAAGAAAATAAATTTAAAAAAAGAAAAATAAACTTAAAAGAAAATCAAAAAGTTAAATAAAAAAGGAATATCTAATAGCAAAAATGAAGTAACGGTAAAAAAAAAGGAGAGGGTAAGGAATTGAAAAGGAAAAAATCAAAAATTTAAACAATAGTCAAAAAAGGAATGTTAGAAAAATGAAAAATTTAACAAATAGTCAAAAAGCAACGTTAGAAAAACGGTAAAAATAAATCAAAACTTAGCTAAATTAAGGCAGTCAAAAGTTTAAAAAAACCCTCTGAGAGACAGAATAAACGTCTAACACGGTCAGACAAGAAACGGTGTAAAAACTTCTGTTTTCTTGTAAAGCAAGCCAGCTGATTTTACCTCATTTTATAGGAGAGTGCCTAATACACCACTTAGGTTGGTCCATTTTGCTAGAATGGTCCTGCCCAATACATTTACATGAGTGGTCTTTATTCACCCATATATTTCTCCATGAAATGACATGTCAGTTATTAGCTTTGGCTACACTTGCCTACTTGTGTGTTAGACCACTGGCAAGCTAACCAATATTCTACAGACCGTTCTTTAGATTTTGGTGTAGAGATATATTATCAGATGCGCCAAACCAAATGTGGCAGCAATACTGAGTCCATAGACGAATGGTAGATTTATAAACATGCAAGATGGTTTCTAACGAAAAGAATGGTTTCGCTCGACACAGTGAACCAACTTTTCTAGCAGCAGGCTTAGAAAGTGATTCAATAATTCCACTTCATGTCAGGGAAAAAAAACTAAGAGCAAGAAAGCACAAAAAGTTGCTCTCCTGGAGATTAGCATCAGCCATGCTGATAGCAGTCAAATACAGTTCTCTATGAAGACTGAAGACAGTATTAGGTTGGTGCAAAAATAATGACGTAATAATGTTGTTTTTTGACGTTATACGTCAAAAAGTGACATTATTACGTCATTATTTTTGCACCACCCTAATAGTTTCGTTTTGGAGGCGTTAAAATTTACAAGCCATTACTTGCCCCATTTAACAACTGATTCGAGATCATTTTCGTGATCAGATGCCAATTTTATTCTCTCAGATCTATCATATTTAGTATTGAGAGGAGACACCTCGGGGTGGTGTAATGGTTAGCAAGCTTGTCTCGCTAGATCAGTTACGACTGGAGAGTTCGATCCTCACTAGGTGCTCCATACTTTCGGTCTTGTTACGCTTAGAAAATCAATATTTAGTATTGACAGGAGTAAATAGGTGTGTCATCAGCATATCCCTATTTGGGAACTGATGTCACCGGGAGGGTCATTGATGAATATAAGAAACAACCTAGATCTAAGGATAGATCCCAAGGGAAAAGCCGAAATAATGAGAAAGGATCTAGAATAGTGACCGTTCAACCCGTCGACAGCGTTTGAAACAGCTGTCGATCACAACTACTTTATGTACGGGTTATCTCACGTATCGTACGACCCCCAAATTTTCACTTATAAAAAATGATTTTACCATGTATCTCGTGTATAATGCGAGTTTCTCTTTTGAGAGACCAAATTACAATAGATTAAGCTCTTTTCCTCCATCTCTTTATCCCATCTTTTAGTTAAAAAAGTAAAAGAGAATAATAAAGGTATCCTTAGTAAAGCTATACTCGATGCGTCCAGCCATAAACAACCTAACGACTAGCAGCTAAAAATCTTATGGAAAAGAAGCATATTCGCTATGTTCGTATTTTATTAAACATTAGAAAAGAGGCATATTCGCTAAGTTTGTATTTGTACGATACCAATATGTGAATATTACAGGCATTATTATTGGATTCAGTTAAGTAAAACAACATTTTTATCAAAATCATATTTATTTTAAATACAACTGAGCTTTTTTACTGCAGTAAATGGTTATATAGTTTGGTTAACGGCGTAGCCAAGGCCACCAGTACATACGCTAATTTTACATCGCGTGTATACCCGGCACATGCAACCTTGTCGCGGCCGCCATTGGCCGTTTCTTTACCCTTGGGCGCGATCCCGCCTCCGCGGTTGATCCGCCCAGGAAATCGTATCACTACACTGACTCGGCCCTGTTTAGGGACTCGCCCTAACCGACCCGACGAATCTTCAAACGTCATCAATCAACCAGCTACTGCCGCCGACAACTCTCCAATCCGGCAGTCGACCAGCTACCACCGCTGACAATTCTACACCCATTTCGCCGATACAACCGATCAACTTCCCCTGACTGAAACCAGTCATACCGGACCCGATAACGATACAAGCCTATTTCTCCAGACAGTACATATTGGAAAAATAAAAGTCAACGTTTCTTATTTTTAAACCTCTGCCTTTGTCCCTTCATTGTCTTGGCTGTTCACATCTTTCTTCTAAAAGCTTGCGGGGGCGACATCTTTATCGGTCCTGCAAATGTCGTATAATACGCGAGTACATGCGGTATTCATCTTTACAGATTTCTCGTCACTTAACTAAGCAAACAATTTTCCCAAATAAGGTATTATATTCTATTCTACTGAAGAAGTGACGGTCAATTTGTATGTTCTTTAAGAGTAAGATTGTCTAGGAAAAAGCAGTTAATTGACTAAAATAGAAAACAAACGAGAAAAGCAAACATCCAGTTGAAGATTCTTCTTTACTCGAGGCGCACTGATAATTTTATCTTTATTTGAATATGGGACAATAATAGCCATATGTTAGTGATAGCAGTATAACGCTTAGGTAATCAATAACCTAAAGTCTAGCAGTAAGAAAAAAGAAATTACGGAGACGCACCAAAAATGATACCTTCTGTTTATTTCCATATAAACTAAAAGCAAATACAGAGGAGCAGAATTACACGGTTGAATAGAGCAAGTTTTCGGCTCTGAAAACACTGTCTGCCCACTACCAACGATGCTCATAATCTTGTGGGTTATTACCTGTTAAGACACCACAGGGAACGTGACCTACTATAATTACCACTGTCGCTGCTGCTGCTGAAACATTACATAACACCTGCGTTCACATCCCCTATGTGGTTACTGTAAACTTTCCACAAGCGTTGATGAATATGAAGATGGGTATAATTTATTTCGCATCGAGGTATTTCAGTTACACACCTCTGTTTCACATACATGATGCAGTTTCGAAAAAAAAAAAAAAAAAAAAAAAGAAAGAAACCAAGAAAATGATTATTGGTAGAAACATTTCTCTTCTATTGTCATATCACCAACACAAGCCTCTAATATTGGGATTCAAGTGCGAGCGTTCAGGGTTCAAATTTCCGTATAGTTTATTGCATTCATTTTCGCATAAAAGTCGATGGGAAATGTATGAAGCCATTTTTTTCAGTTAAAGATACATTAAATAAATGGGCTGACTAGGCCTGAAGCCTTGGTTGGCATCTGGTTTAGGGGAAGGATAACTGTTCCAAACTGGGGACAAGGCAGTAGGAAAATACTATTTTTCCAAAGATTTTTTTTAGTGCAGATTAAAGAAAAGGAACTACTGAAGTGCCATAGCATTAAACATTTGTAAAATAAACTGAACTGTTTTGTTTTTGAGGCGTTAAAGTTAACCAGCCAATTCCTGCCCCAGTTCACAACCGATTGGAGGTCCTTTTCGAGACGAACGGCTAGGTTAATTTTGTCAACAACACTTTGTTTTTGAGACAGGAGTAAATTGCAGTGTCGCCCGCGTAGATGCCTACTTGGAAATCTATGACATCAGAAAGATCGTTGATGAAGATAAGGAACAGAGTAGGGCCTAGGATGGAGCCTTGGGGGACACCTGCGTTCGTGGGATAGGAACTGGAGGAGAATCCGTTGACAACGACCTTCAATACCCGGTTTGACAGAAATGATTGTATTAAGTCAAACAATCGACCTGAAATTTCATAACTCTGAAACTTGCGAAGAAGGCCGGCATGCCAAACCTTATCAAACGCTTTCGAGATATCTAGAGCCACGGTAAGGTGTTTAACCACTTCGGTGTTGATTAAAGCTTCGAAGACTTTACTGAAGAGGGGTAGGAGACTGATAGGACGGTAATTAGATGGGTCAGAAGGGTCACCAGAGTTCTTGAAGACAGGAACAATGGGTGAGGACTTCCAACAACCTGGAAAACAAGATTTATTAAGGCAGTAGTTATATAATTTGGAAAGGGCAGGGACCAGTTCAGGCGCACATTTCTTCAGGACACACACACACACACACACACATATATATATATATATATATATATATATATATATATATATATATATATATATATATATAAGGTTTCTTTTCTGGACATAAATTATGATGAGATTGTCCGAATGTTCTGTATGTCCTATCGCTTTCGGCTATACTTTAGCCATTATCAAGGATGTTTTGATTTTTACTTTTAACTGAATGTATGGCTTTTTTATGTATATATAGAGTTATAGGAATTATTTATTTTCCAAACACAGTCAGCACATTGTGGCCGTGTTCATAGTTGATATTATTTAGTGTTGGCTTTTTAAAAAATTAATAATGGTTTCATCATTTTCCGCCTTTTTTACATGTGGATGAGACTATAATATATATAGTGAACGAGTATGTTACGGATGGAGTTTGGTAGCTCTCCGTGTCTGTTCAAATTAGACCTAATTGAGCTATGGTCAGAGAGATGTTAGGCATGTTGTAGTATATCCAATATAATTATATATGAATTTGGTTTGATCAGAAGCACAATTCTCGGAGGACATGATAATTCATAAATAATATTGGATCTTGCTTCGAACCATTTCATCAATATCAGAAACTACGCATACATTTATATATCCTCCTCAGACTGGGTGCGCCCTACTTTTGGCTTTGTGCCACATCTAAGCTACGCTTGGAAAATCACTATATATCCTCCTCTCTCTCCCCTACATATATATCTTCCTCTCTCTCTCTCCCCTACATATGTAACATTCTACCTACAAAAACCTTACTTTAGTCCGACCGTCCTGGGTATGATGTTAAACTACATCCGCGTCGTGAGTAAGACGATAAACTACGTCCAACAGCAAGGCCTCTGATCAGGAGGTTTTGAGGAGCGTGGAACCACCTCTTAATTGCTGGTGTTCCCATGTCCACCCTGACCCGGGGTGGTAGCACCTGTTAGGATCCCAGCTATGGGCAAATAGTTAACTCCCAATCTGTGGTCATAACACCATGAAAGTGTAAAAATAGATTTTAATACCAGAAATAATTTAAAAAAAAAATATTGCTTGCAATACATTTTTGAAGAAAAAAATATTACCAAAAATAGATTTACGAAGTAAAAAAATATTACCAGCAACAAAAATTTTGTTGGCAATAAATAACCCATTGAGGTTGATATGCCTTAAAACAAAACAAACCAAACTTTGAATTCCTTCTAAAGAACGACATCCGTTGCAAAGAATTTTTCCACTTTGTCATTATATATATATATATATATATATATAAAGTAAAAAGTAAGTAATTCAAGTATATCCAATTAATATAAAATATTAAAATTGATCCACAAAAGAGAGCTCAATATATATATTTTTTTTTATTATAGAGCATATAAATGAGTTACAATTAATGAGATCCAAACGATTTACCTCATTCAGATGATCATCTTGTCCATGGGAAAATAGTTTTTCCCTGGACTTATTAATGCAAATACATTTACTAAAAGTGATATCTCGCACCTGCCCCTCTCTCTCCCCCTCTCTCTCTCTATATATATATAATTTGTCGTCTTTAGCTTAGCTGAGATGTCAGACGACATTCACTGTACTCACCTAATTTTGAACCATCAGACCATACATTCTAACGACTCGGTCCTTATCAAGAACTGGATGTTGTCGTCAGTATCTTATATAATAATATCAGTACCATAAGAACCTCTTCTTTGAAGCGTGTCAATTCAGGAGGTGGGCAATCATGGTTCGCCACAACTTTCGTCCTTTGTATCCCTTAGTAATGTTTCTCTTTTTGCTATCCATTGACAAGTTCGTTAAGTAGGTTATGCATTGTTTTCCTTTGCCCCTCCTACCTTCAATATGCCATGTGAGTGTCAATTTTTCCAAGCCATCTTTCCTCATTATTTGCCTAAGAAATTTCAACTGTTTCTTTCTGATGCTACGTATGTGTCCTTTTTGTTTCCAATTTACTCTCAAACTTAATTTCTTCCATGTTCCATCCATGTTTTGCTTAACATCCTTCTGTAGAACCACATTTCTGTTGCTTCAAAAATCTTCCGCATCTGTGATGAGACTGTACAACATTCACAATCATATAGGAGTATCGATATTACATAACAGTTTAGTACTGTTTGTTTGTTTGGGTTTTATGGCATATCAACCACTGCGGGTCATTTAATGCCAAATCCAGTTTATATGAATTTTAAATGCCTATATTGTATGGAATAAAAAACGTATATCTGGCAACATTATTTTTCTGAAAACATTATCTGAGGCCTTGCTGTTGGATGTAGTTTATCGCCACACCCAGGACGCGGATGTAGTTCATCGTCATACCCAGGACGTGTTTCTAACGAGGTTTACCTGTTTCTTAATACTTTGCTTAACTTTTGGAAGGCATTTTTCGCGGATCCCAATGCACCTTCGGATTTCGGTGTCGTATTTTTCATCCTCGGTTAAAACACTTCCTAGGTATTTAAATTTTTACGCTTGTTATATTTTGGTATTTCCAATTTATAATTTTCATGTTGAGCTATTTTGCTGACAACCATAAATTTTGTCTTTTTACCCTTGATGTTTAGTCCTTTTTTTCTCGATTTCCTTTACTACACGATAAGGTCTTCGTCCTTATAAAACAATTCATAAAAATTATTGTAGCAAAGAGAAAGATTGCAAATATTATGCAAGAGTGGTTTAACAGTTGTTTGTTTACTCATTCTGATTTCTATCGTTGAGAATAGACTAGGCTGCACTAGAGATAGTTTCGCCCAACACCGCAAATTGCTACAGAACCAAAATTGAATACTCGTGCCATGTTCAGATCGAGACTTTCATATGGGTGTCAAACATGGCGCCAAACCTGTTCAGAAATATTTAAACTGTCGGCTGTATACAACTGCTTTCTGAGATCAATAGTTTAAATGAGTGAAACTTGTGGGTCTTGAAGAAAATCAATCTCTTAGAACCTTAGGAACTGGCGCTACATAATCACAAACAAAGAACTGTACCAAATAACATAAACCACATCACGTTAGGACTTTCATCAGCGGCAACAGCTGAAATGGATATCACATAGCATAATCACAATGTTGACGTTCCACACCACTTCAAATAAAAGGTTAAGAAGGAAATCTCCATCAACAGAGAGAAGAGCGATAGATCTACTGGACTTGAGAAGAGAAAATAATAATATAATCAAGATCTTGGCTTTCCACATTACTTCAAACAAAATTTAGGAAGGAAAATCCCATCAATACTGGAAAGAAGCGATAACAGCTACTGAACTTGAGAAGAGAAAATAATGACATAATCAAAATGTTGACGTTCCACACTACTTCAAAGAAAAGGTTAGAAAGGAAACTCCCATCAATACTGGAAAGAGCGATAACAGTTACTGGACTTGAGAATAGAAAATAATGACATAATCAAGATGCTAAATTTCCACACTACTTCAATTAAAAGGTTAAGAAGGAAACTCCCATCAATACTGGAAAGAGCGATAACAGCTACTGGACTTGAATAACATGTTTCCTGAAAAAAATTTTTAAGGGAAAGATTTTACAAATTTCAACCAACAACAGCACTATCTGTTTGGTCAATGAATGCCGAATGTTTCCTTATAGAGGAACGACTAAAATAAACTTTACTATTCATCTTAGCTTGTGCACTGACGAGTTATCTGATGTTAAAATATCTAACGAGATGTTAAAGGACAGACTGAAGTGAACTCGTGCCAATATTAAGCAAAAGAGTTGAGAGAAGCTGGGAGCGTAAGCAGAGGAGTTGAGAAAAACTGGGAGCGTGAGCAAAGGAGTTGAGAAAAACTGGGAGGGTAAGCAAAGGAGTTGAGAAAAAATGGGAGCGTAAGCAAAGCTTTTGGGCGAAATTATTAGCGTTGATGGAAATTGAAAACTTTTTATAAAATTTTATATTACAGTTTACTCATACCAGGCTAGAAATACACTCAAACTAGAGGATTATTGCTAAAATATTATGATGAATGAGATGTGTGATGTATGTGGAAGTGGTAATCAAATTAAGATTTTGAGCCAAGATATATCAACATTATTGTTTGGATTAATCTGTCTCTTGTAAAGTTAAATCATGCCAGATGTCAGATATTAGGTTGGTGCAAAAATAAGGTCGTTTTCTCACATACGTTACTATGTGAGAAAACGACATTATTTTTGCACCAACCTAATACTTCCGAGAGTGATAGAATGAACCGATCATTTTATCAGTATCTTTAGCAATAGAACGTATATATGAATTCCAGCCGAGGTCTGAATTCAATAGATGTTCAAAGACTGGAACCTTATTGTGCATGCAATCGTTTAAGGTGTTTAGAGAAAACTCAGGGTCTGAACTGTATCCAGACCATTAGCTTTGCTAACGACCTAACAACAACAGAATAGTGTAGAGCAGTGATTATCAAGCAAGAGGCATTTGGGTCTCAAAAGAAGAATTTCATACGTAAGAGGAAGAATTTGATATCGATAAATTAAAAAGGAAATTTTATTATTTATTCAAATCATGATTTCTATTTCATTTGATTGCAATTAGAAAAAAATGGTTTCTTAATTAGTAATATTAAATAATAGCAGTAAAAAAATAATAGAAGGCAATTCTAAATGGTAACAGAAATGAGGAAAGCTACGATCGTGAGGTGTGGGGGGCGGTTGAGGAAGGCTAGGAAAAGATTTAAGGGAAGCTGGGATCGAAAGAGAAGAAGTTGAGAAAAACTGGGAGCGTAAGAAAAGAAGCTGAGAAAAACTGGGAGCGTCACCAAAGGAGTTGAGAGAAACTTGAATACTAAGCAAAGAAGTTGAGAAAAACTGGAATATAAAGCAAAGGAGTTGAAAAAATCTGCGAGCGTGAGCAGAGGAGTTGAGAAAAACTGGCAGTGTAAGCAAAGGAGTTAAGAAAAATGGGGAGTATAAGCAAAGGAGTTGAGAGAAAGTGGAATACTAAGCAAAGGAGTTGAGAAAAACTGGAATACTAAGCAAAGCAGTTGAGAAAAACTGGGAGCGTTAGCAAAGGAGTTGAGAGAAACAGGAATACTAAGCAAAAGAGTTGAGAAAAATGGGTAGCATCAGCAAAGGATTTGAGAAAAACTGGAATACTAAGCAAAGGAGTTGAGAGAAACTGGGAGCGTAAGCAAAGAAGTTGAGAAAAACTGGGAGCCTGAGCAAAGAAGCTGAGAAAAACTGGGAGCGTCACCAAAGGAGTTGAGAGAAACTTGAATACTAAGCAAAGGAGTTGAGAAAAACTGGAATACTAAGCAAAGAAGTTGAGAAAAACTGGAATACTAAGCAAAGGAGTTGAGAAAAACTGGAATACTAAGCAAAGAAGTTGAGAAAAACTGGAATATAAAGCAAAGGAGTTGAAAAAATCTGCGAGCGTGAGCAGAGGAGTTGAGAAAAACTGGCAGTTTAAGCAAAGGAGTTAAGAAAAATGGGGAGTATAAGCAAAGGAGTTGAGAGAAAGTGGAATACTAAGCAAAGGAGTTGAGAAAAACTGGAATACTAAGCAAAGCAGTTGAGAAAAACTGGGAGCGTTAGCAAAGGAGTTGAGAGAAACTGGAATAGTAAGCAAAGGAGTTGAGAGAAACTGGAATACTAAGCAAAAGAGTTGAGAGAAACTGGAATACTAAGCAAAGGAGTTGAGAAAAATGGGAGCGTCAGCAAAGGAGTTGAGAGAAACTGGAATACTAAGCAAAGGAGTTGAGAAAAATGGGTAGCATCAGCAAAGAATTTGAGAAAAACTGGAATACTAAGCAAAGGAGTTGAGAGAAACTGGAAGCGTAAGCAAAGAAGTTGAGAAAAACTGGGAGCCTGAGCAAAGAAGCTGAGAAAAACTGGGAGCGTCACCAAAGGAGTTGAGAGAAACTTGAATACTAAGCAAAGGAGTTGAGAAAAACTGGAATACTAAGCAAAGAAGTTGAGAAAAACTGGAATATAAAGCAAAGGAGTTGAAAAAATCTGCGAGCGTGAGCAGAGGAGTTGAGAAAAACTGGCAGTGTAAGCAAAGGAGTTAAGAAAAATGGGGAGTATAAGCAAAGGAGTTGAGAGAAAGTGGAATACTAAGCAAAGGAGTTGAGAAAACTGGGAGCGTCAGCAAAGGAGTTGAGAGAAACAGGAATACTAAGCAAAGGAGTTGAGAAAAACTGGGAGCGTATGCAAAGGAGTTGAGAAAAACTGGGAGCGTATGCAAAGGAGTTGAGAAAAACTGGGAGCGTATGCAAAGGAGTTCAGAAAAACTGGGAGCGTATGCAAAGGAGTTCAGAAAAACTGGGAGCGTGAGCAAATTAGTTGAGAAAATCTGGGAACGTGAGCAAAGGATTTGAGGAAAACTGGAATACGAAGCAAAAGAGTTGAGAAAAACTGGAAGCGTAAGCAAAGGAGTTGAGAAAAACGGGGAGCGTAATCAAAGGAGTTGAGAAAAACGGGGAGCGTAAGCAAAGGAATTGAGAAAAACTGGGACCGTAAGCAAAGGAGTTGAGAAAAACTGGAAGCGTAAGCAAACGAGTTTAGAAGAACTGCGAGCGTAAGCAAAGGAGTTGAGTGAAATAGGGAGCGTAAGCAAAGGAGTTGAGAAAAACTGAAATACTAAGGAAAGTAGTTGAGAAAAACTGGAATACTAAGCAAAGGAGTTGAGAAAATCTGCGAGCGTGAGCAGAGGAGTTGAGAAAAACGGGGAGCGTAAGCAAAGAAGTTGAGAGAAACTGGAATACTATGCAAAGGAGTTGAGAAAAACTGGGAACGTAAGCAAAGGAGTTGAGCAAAACAGGGAGTGTAAGCAATGGAGTTGAGAGAAACTGGAATACTAAGCAAAGGAGTTGAGAAAAACTGGGAGCGTAAGCAAAGGAGTTGAGAAAAACTGCGAGCGTAAGCAAAGGAGTTGAGAAAAACTGCGAGCGTAAGCAGAGGAGTTGAGTAAAATGGAGAGCGTGAGCAAAGGAGTTGACAAAAACTGGAATACTAAGCAAAGGAGTTGAGTATAACTGGATTACTAAGCAAAGGAGTTGAAAAAAATCTGGCAGCGTGAGCAAAGGAGTTGAGAAAAACGGGGAGGTTAAGCAAAGCAGTTGAGAAAAACGGGGAGCATAAGCAAAGGAGTTGAGAGAAACTGAAATACTAAGCAAAGGATTTGAAAAAACTGGGAGCGTAAGCAAAGTAGTTGAGAAAAACTGGGAGCGTAAGCAAAGGAGTTGAGAAAAATGGGGAGCGTAAGCAAAGGAGTTGAGAAAAATGGGGAGCGTGAGCAAAGGAGTTGAGAAAAACTGGAATACTAAGCAAAGGAGTTGAGAAAAACTGGTAACGTGAGCAAAGGAGTTGAGAAAAACTGGGAGCGTTAGCAGAGGAGTTGAGAAAAACGGGGAGCGTAAGCAAAGAAGTTGAGAAAAACTGGGAACTTGAGCAAAGGATTTGGGAAAAACTGGGAGCGTGAGCAAAGGAGTTGAGAAAAACTGGAATACTAAGCAAAGGAGTTGAGAAAAAGTGGGATCGTAAGCAAAAGTGTCGAAGAATGCTCGGATCGGAAGGAAAAGTGTTTAGAAAAGCTAATTTAAATCTCTCGGTAAATGAAAAAAAGAAAAAGTCGAATAATTTTTTAGCATTAAAATTTCAGTCACGATACTAATAATATCTGTAAAACTGTCTATTGTGGTAAGAATATTTTATTGTAAATACCATCTAGACGAGTGAAGAAGTAATGAATGTTCACTCACACACTGGCTTATAAGTTAATTATAATAAGATGGTTATCATTAAAGCTTTTTTCCTTTTTGGTACGCCATACTTTAATTACAAGTATAAATATTACGATCTTTTACTAACAACTAGTATAAGACAGAGGTTGTTAAACAGTATTTCTTATGTCCTGTAATTGTTGTTACATCTCTAGTTTATGAAATTTGTATTCAGATCAAGGAACTATTATGGGATGGAGATTATTAAACAGTATTACTCCAGTGCCGTTATTATTGTTACATTTAGTGTATGAAGTATGCAACAACTATTATGGGACAGATGTAGCCTTCGTTTTCTTAATCTTTCACGAACGATAATACTTAGATCTTATCACTAGTTACAACAATTATATATTTTTCAAAATACAAATCTTATTACTATTGATCGCTTGAAAATGTTAACGGAATGAATGTTGGACAATATTCTCAAAGATGAAAAGGAGACTTGAGGTAACAGATATCGTGTCATACAGAAGGGTGCAGAGGAAACCATGAAAGGAGCATGCAAGCAACAATTCAGCAAAAAATTGAAAGGAAATGGGCACTTTTAATTAGAACCAGGAAGAGGTTGCTGTAATTTCTCAGAGACATACTGAAGAAAGAAGATTTGCAGAATTTGACAATCGGAGGACATACTGAATGCAAGAAGAAGTGAGGCAAACAGCAAGAAACCTACCTAACGAGTTTACGTAAATCGACGAGAGAACAGAGACGTGGAGGGATAATACAAAGACACACTGCTAAGATTTACGAAGGATATGAAGTTATAGAGAGTCATCACCTGAAGGGACATTTTTCTATTGTGTCTCCTAGTCAGTTTTCGTTATATATATATGAGTGTATGTGTGTTTATTCGACACAAAACCCTCTCGTAAAAGGGATCAAAGCATAATTCATACACACACACACATATATAAGTGAACATTGAAGTCAACACTTAGAGGCGACAGTTTGTTTCATGCTAGACGCAATCGTGGCCTGACGATTGCGTCTAGCATGAAACTGTCGCCTCTAAATATTGACTTCAATGTTCACTTTAATATTTACACACGCTCTATCTCTGATATTGAGCACTTCATACCATAAATATAGCACACTTTAAGACTATATTTCTCTCTCTCTCTCTCTCTCTCTATATATATATATATAGAGAGAGAGAGAGAGAGAGAGAGAGAGATAACGTGTGTGTGAACTATACTTTGACCCCTTTTACGAGAGGGTTTTGTAAACACACATACACACACATATATATATATATATATATATATATATATATATATATATATATATGTGATTCCATGTTGGGGTGTTTTTTAAAAACCTAGTTACCACATCATCAAAGAGTTGGTCGGACATGATTTAGTTCATCTTGGATATTCTTTTTAGACTTGTCAGCTGAAATAGACAATTTCATGGAGCCATTCTCTTCTATAAAGTGATTCTTGAGTTTCATTTGAAACCTTTTTTTTCCACAGCTGTAAAACTCAACAAGCTTACTATATTCGGCTGTCACTTTTGAAACTAATAATTTTGACATTGTTCAGATTTAAATCTTGTCTTGCAGAACAATAAATTATCTATCTATCTACTAGTTTCTATGTCCAAATTTATATCTACCTTAGCTAGTTTGTATCTATCTAATTCCTCACTGACCTCTACCCATGAGTGTTTCATTGTCCTTCTAATTATCGAGAGGATTGTGAACAGATGAAATTTAAAGCAATAATAACAGGTAAGCATATTAGTTTACCTCGTTATTCTTTCATCTTCCAAAAATACTTTTACAATTCTCAAGTGATCAGTAACACAACAAAACGAAACATACATCTCCCTCCTCTCTCCCACGTGTCTGTCTGTGTGCACGAAAAATAGCACCTGCTTTACAAAAAACACCAAAATAAAAGATTTGTGCTATAATACACATCAGAGTTTTGAAATTATAAAAATTCTTTTTAATCATTTAACCCACCAAGCAAGGCGATAAAGCCACTAAGGCGCATGGGAATAATATCAGAAAGTGAAAAAGTCTGAGAAAAATTGATTAAGGAAACAGAACAATAAAAGAAAAAAATCAAGCAAACAGATTACTGCGACTGACATTGCATTTAAATAAAAGAACAGGAATTAAGAAAACAAAACATAACGATTAACATTGCATTTAAACTTTTGAAGACCAAAGTTGACTGCCAAACAACAAGCCGGAAGAGAGTCCAACAAGCGTGAGGTGCGAGTGATGAAGCCGTTAGGATAGAGCTTATGGTTTCATCGAGCAGTTTCAGCTTCGAAATGATGAGACCTACCTGCCAATCTAGTACGTGCTTAAATTCGTAAAGTCGAGATACCAAAGAGAACAAACTATTTATAGAAAAGGCACAGGGGGGGGGGTCTACATTATGGCGATGGGAAAGTGACTGAAGCCGAGATTCCAGGCCAGGACCTATAATATTGAAGATTCAACTTTGTATTTTGTAAAGAATCTCTAGATACATATCAGAAGAACCAGGCCAAGTGTGGCAGGACTATCCAATACATGGACGAATGATGGACTTATAAAATGCGTAAGATAGATTCTGACGAGAAAAATGTCTAGTACGATACAGTAAAACAACTTTATTTTTAGGCAGACGTAGCAATTCTTTCAATATATTCGTTACATTCTTATTATATGAGAAACACTTGTAATTAATTTCAAAATATTTACAATTCCTTTTCTTCTTTTAACACGTAAATCCATGATTGTCTTTTGAAATGTAAATCAAGATTGTCTCCCGAAGTTTAACCAAGGTTTGTATTACAGTATTCGGAAATATTAGAAATAAAAACAAAATAAACCATAAAATTGTAATAACAATTAATTTCGTATTTGTTCCAAATATAATTACAACTTAATTAAAATTCATTTAACTGAACCGATGAAACCGGTTGTACTATTCTATGTTAAGTATTTCCAAAATTTTGTTTGACACTAGGTCGAAAGTGTGAAGTACTCGAGTAATAATAGTCAAAGGAAATCAATTTACTAGCAACTACTCTATAGCGAATTTTCCTGCGGACTTTAAGGAAACTGAGCTGTGTTATTATCTACAGGTGCCTGATAGAAAGCCGTGATCAAAAAAAAAAAAAAAAAAAATTCATTTCGTAAATTGTTGTTTTATTGGGTGCTCCCGGTTACAAGTACAGTGTCATACTAAGATTCTATTTACGAGATGAAGCATAGTCAATTTAAGTTTTGATTAGTATTTATTTTCATCTACTAACTCAATCAGGTGAAGCGTTATAAACCATTTTTATTCATTTGTCACTAGTATTAACTTTCATCTTCATTTTCACTTGGCGAAGAATTGTTGGCCATCAATATCTGTCTATCTCTGAGATAAGGTGTTGTAATTATGTACACTATTTACATTGTTCGGATTTTTCTCCTCTTCTTGGTTGTCATATTAACGGCGTTTCGGTCATTGTACGCTCCGGCCTCTTTCAGGTGATTGGTGGCACGGCATGTGGAACTAGAACAGTCTAACCCGATGGACGAAATAAAGGGTCCAGTTCGAAATCCCATTCACCTGATGAAGGCCGCGTCGTAAAACGACCACAACGTCGTGAATATGGCAGCAAAGATGAGGACAAGTGTCCAAACAATGTAAATAGTGGGAGTAATTGTCGACCCTTAATACATTTTAACTCGTATCAATTCAATTTGTTAAAATATTTCATTATTTCCGCAAGTAACTATAAATATTAGGTTGGTGCAAAAATAATGTCGTTTTTTCACATATGTTACTATGTGAGAAAACGACATTATTTTTGCACCAACCTAATAATATGATAGAATGACTTTTATTTTACTAATACATTTGACCATGATATTTCAATCAATAATATTTCATTTTTCTTATCTCATATGAGATGTATTGTGTATGTGGAAAGACGAGATTTTGAACGAGAGTTTGTAACAGATTTATTCGTGTGTTAATGTCTTTTTCTAATTGTTATATAGTGAACAGTCTTTTGTTTTTTTGTGTCTGGGCGGGACTTTAAGAACAAATGGCTGATTTCCCATTCGCCCCGAGCGATGATAAAAATAGATTATGTAATATTAAACGTAATCAAATTAATTTTGTGCAAAACGAATTAAAGTAAAAAAAAAAAAAAAAAAAAAAAAAAAAAAAAGATGGAGGCGAAAAAAAGAAAAATAGAAGTAAAAATGGCGCTTAAGCTCGTAACTTTTACTTTCCTTCAATAGTGATCAATGGTTTCTTTTTTTTAACCCTGATACTTTGCTTCTCGTGGCATTTGCTAAGAATTGAATTAAGTATAATATATATTATGTTGTAAGAAATTAACAAGATCAGAAATTTAATTGAAACTGGATTAATAGCTGCTGATAATAGGCCATTGCTATTTTATTCAAAATGGTTCAATCTTTGAATAAACTTACGATCACCATCTATACAAATGCACATCACTTCAAATGTTATTATAGTGAAAACTTATTTGAAATAGACGCAACATTTGAAGAAACAAAAAAAGTCACATTAAAATAAAATAAAATCCATTACTTCTTTAGAAATTACTTTGTTTACGAAACTGAGCAGATATGGACTCTCGAGAAAGATAATCTGGAGATGTGATATCCGTAATTAGGGCAAAAAGAGCTTAGCTTATTCTCGATAGTTTCTCCTACAAAGGGGGACGCAGGTTCGATCCCTGCCGTAGGACATATTTTCTTTACTAAAATTTCTAGAATGCACAGACCGATAGACGGAATACTAATTAATAAATTAAATTTATGGATAAAAATTGTTTTCATATTTAGCGCCCAGTCTGCTCTCCCTACTATTTAACCCATAGCTGTGTGCGAGAGAAGAGATGGATTCATATCCCTCTGAAGGGTATTTACGCGAAATTTTACAGCAATAGATGAATTTTAAATTTATCCAAGCACAATCGAAAAAAAAAGTTAAAAAAAAATTTTCTTTTCGCTTGTGCCTAGATAAATTTAAAATTCATAATTTGCGGTAAAATTATTTGGTACTATGAGATGAGATCTTTTTGATTTCGCGAAATAAATTATTACCATGGATTTCTAAAGTCCCCGATTACATTATTATTATTTCCTCTGTTCTTACATTGTTCTTTGGAATTATCCCGACTAATTACCAAATAACATACAGTGTAACCCGGATATAAGTGACCCGATATAAGAGAAACCCGGATATAAGGGAGATTTTCTCTGGTCCCAAATTAGAGCCTGTGTTATTGTAAACAAAATAGATCAAACCCGGATATAAGAGACTTATTCTCCGGCCCACACAACTCTCTTATATCCAGGTTACACTATATATATATATATATATATAGATATATATATATATATATATATATAGTTTATGGGAAACTAGGTAATCCGTATGGGTAGACCTAAGTAGGATAAAATCCAATGTAAAACCAGAGCAAATAATTTAGACAAAAACAGACCACTTTAAGGTTCCATGTAATAAATTATTTCACCACAGCCCTTTTAAAGCACTGCGGATCATCAGACTTTACTTCCAAAAGGTTCAACCATTTGGAAGTAAAGTCTGATGATCCGCAGTCCTTTAAAAGAGCTGTGGTGAAATAATTTATTACATGGAACCTGAAAGTGTTCTGTTTTATTTAAGCACACACACGCACACACATATATATTGGAAAGCGTCTGAAAATAATACCACTGAATGATCCAGAGGTGTCAGTGAAACGAAGTTCAAAGTCACCGTGATTAATGTTTAGATTGTGGTTGAATTGTTCGCTCTCTCTCAGAAATTATATATATATATGTGAAAAGTGTGTGTATATAAATATAAATAAATATGTCTGACGATCGCAAAAGCGTGAAACCCAGGGTCACAAACTCACATCAATCCAACCCAATATATATGTATGTATGTATGTATGTATGTATATATATATATATATTTGGAACTCTTATGTAGCGTGTTGGAATCATATTTTTAAATAAATAATTATATATATATATATATATATATATATATATATATATATATATATATATATATATATATATATATATAGAGAGAGAGAGAGAGAGAGAGAGAGAATTTGTGTGAAGAAATGTTTCATTTATAAAGGTTTAATTAAAAACAGCGAAAGTTATTTGTTAAAATAGTTTTAAATATTTTTTATATAACAGACGATTTTCCTGACTTCTGGCGAAATATAGATTGTTCAGTGTTTGAAAGGGTTTTTGTTGCAACCTCAGTTTCATCGTTTTACAAATATTGCTTTCGTTATTATCAACTCAAAACTACACGACGAAGCAGCTGCGAAAAAAAAAAAAAAAAAAAAGAAAGAAAATACACCAACAACGCCATAATATTCTGAAAAAAAAAACTCTTTGAATGAAAAAATAGCAAACACGATATTTGAAAAACGAAGAAACTGACATTTTTCAAAAATCATTTTACCCCCAAAAAGGTAATAAAGTTAGTAAGACACATCGGGGGGGGGGGTGCTGAGTGTTTGAGAATTTGAGATAAAACTATTAAAGAGTGAGAACAATAAAACGACAATAATTAAGAAAACAGAAAATACCGATTGAAATTGCATTGAAATCTTTGACGATTTAAGTTGACTGGGAAGCAAGAAGCTGGAAGAGAGTTCCACAAGCGAGAAATGATATAGAAGAAACTATTAGCATAGGACTTACGGTTACATTTAGCCTTTTAAACTGTAAAATGATGAGACCTTGCAGCCAATCTAGTACTTCGCTTAAATTCATAAAATCTAGGTACCGTAGAGGAAAGTTCATCAGAAGATTTACCATGAAAATATTTGTGGCATCAAACTTTTTGATAATGCCTTATGAAAGTTGAAGACGTTCAAACATTTGTCATTTTATAATTAAACTTTCTCCAAACATTGTTCGAAATACTGAAAAAAACCCAAAAATCCAAAAATCCACGAAAAAAAAAAAAAAAATAATAATTGGCAGTATTTACATTATGCGGACCATTGTCCTCATCTTTGTCGCCATATTTGTCAAAACGTTTCGGCCGTTGTACGCTCCGGCCTTCTTCAGGTGGTTGGAATTTCGAAATGAACCCTTTATTTCGATCCCTGGCATTTAACCAAACACATAAAAGCATATATTTTCTTCTTATTATAAACGTTATCTTTAATGGATATTGGAGATTGAATAGACAGCTATTCATTTTTATTTTTTTAAACAGAACAACTCACGTATACTAACCTTGTTTTTTTTTTTTAGAGTCTTTTATAAACATGATGTATCCTCTAAGATGTGCCTATTAGTATAGGATTTACGACTACATCGAGCAATTTCAACAAATGAACAGTTAGGCGCAGTACAAGATTGGCAGCTCGGTCTCATAAGACCGAGCTGCCAATCTTGTACTGCGCTTAAATTCGTGAAATTTTAGGCGAATCACCATATAATCTGGTGTAATTTTAGACCTCTTAGTTATAGACAATTTTTATACTTACTAGCGGAACGAAAAGGGTATGTCAGCTCTTTTCACCAGAGCTGCTGTTTTTTAATGTCTCATGTGACCACTAAAGGTTTTAATAACGGGTTTTATATTTAACCTTTTAAAATCTCGACTTACTCTACCGGATATGTAAAAATGAATAATTTTGGTTCAATCGAAAAGTTGCGTTGAAAGGTGCTGAAATCGCCTTCTTCGAAGAACATTCATGTTTGTCGAAGTAGTATGGAGAAATCTTTTGCCCTATTCTGTAGATGGTGGTCGTCATGGAGACGTTGATGGCTGATGCTCGACAAACCTTCTTGAGTTGAGAGAGGAAGGGATGATAACGTCATTCTCTCTTCAAGCTAAAGTCGCAAACCAAAGGCCTCGTCCTAAAACCCGGCTGAAAGCTCAAAGGTACCGGCCACAAAAAAAAAAAAAAAAAAAAAAAATTCTACTTCTTTCTATATTCTGGATGTTAAAACGTGTAAAAGTTAGTGAGATGTAGTAGGATGTTTTGAAAACTATTGTTTTGGTTGGAAATTCATTAAAGCATATCTTGTGCGTATTTTGTATTACATCCTCATTGATTTTTATGTATTAGAAAGAGATAAGTTCGATTCATGAATAATGGATCTGTACAGAAATGGTGAGTTTTTTTTAACGTGTGTTGATAGTATTATTATAAATATGTTTTCATAATAATTTCTCTTTAAAGGGTTATGTTCTTTTGCTATAGAGCTGGCACTGCTGAAATTGAAGTTACGTCTCACCTCACGTCGTTGCGTTGTAAGACGAGAGATTTGGAATATCGATTGCAAGTCTCTTTTGTGTTCCTTTTGTGTTGCAGGATGCAGGTTTTTAGATCGAGGTAGGTATCCTCAGTGTACATGATATTGAAATATAGACATTTGAATTGAGAAATTCCGGCACTTGAATAGGATTTTGTTTTATTTTCCATCCTGATTATATCTCCGATAGTCTTGGGGGTGGTCGTAACGATCCTTGTTTCAGGGATGGTTAATTTATTTGTGTGTTTAATTGAAGTTTTGGAGAGTAGAATTACTCGTTTTTTTGGTTTTATGGATTTTGCGTGCTCGTTTTATGTGTTTAAGTTGAAATTGTATACATAGTGCAGAAGTTTGAACGTGTTATCAATATAATCCTCTTCTTCATTAATGCATTCAGGGCGACATATCCTAAGAACTCTAAGGTAAAATCCTATAATTATTCCAGATTTTATTCTACGGTTGTGGTGGGAATAGAAATTGATAAGGTCATTTTTGTTAGTGTGTTTTCGGTAAACTTTAAAATCTAATTTATTATCGTTACGTATTAATAGGATATCGAGGAAAGGTAAAGTTATTTGTTTCAAATTCGTGTGAGAATTCAATGGTTGGTTCAACCTAATTGAGTTGAGCTATTATGTTTAAAAGTTTTTCTTGGGGATAAAATAAGAGGACGTTATCAATGTATTTTAGGTAAGCAGAGCTGTTAGGTATGATATGTTTAAACGGGGTAGACTCTAAGGATTCTAGAAAGAGGCAAGCGAGAACATCACTGATAGGAGACCCCATGGGTAAACCGAATTTTTGTTTGTAGAGTATGTTACTGAAAGAAAAGAAACAATGGTTAGTGATTAATTTACATATCTTTATGATTTTGTGGATGGGGAGAGGAAGCTTATCATTGGATTTATTGAGGTGATTTTTTAGAAAATTAAGGCATTTCGTGATGGGTATATTGGTATATAGACATTTGATGTCTAAACTAGCAATATAGACATATTTATGTTTAAACCAGCCTTATAGTTATATTTAGTTAATCGTATTTGTGTTGTACTCTTCGGAGTAAGACACTCGAATGTTTGATGTGTGTTGTATTAACTGAATTAGGATTTTAGTGATGGCTCTAGCTAAATTGTAAAGTGCACTGTTGATTACGGATACAATGGGCCTAATAGGTCTGTCGGGTTTGTGTGTTTTGGGCAAGCCATATAGTGCAGGTATATTGGGGTGGTAATCTATTAATCTAAACCAATATTTGTTTTCATTCTTTAATAGATTTTTGATAATTTTGTTGAACCAATGTGTTTCAGTGTTTATGGTTTGTTTTAGTGTAGGAGTTGTTATTTAGAAGGAATTCTAATTTTTCGATTTAGATGTCGGTGTCCATAATGACTATACCGTCTCCTTTGTCGGATGGGGTTATAGTAATGTTTTTGTTAATGGATAAGACTTTTAGCGCTTGCATATATCTCCTGGGTGGTGTAGTATCGATGGTATTCCTGATGGAGGTGCTGATATGCCATGTATGAACCCATTTTTCATAGTGTGGTTGAAATTGTGGTGCTTGTTAAGGTAGGGATTGTGTCATCCTTTTTTTTTAGACCAGTGGCGAATTTTAAACCTAAACTTAAAGCTTCCGTTTCAAGGGTAGAAAGTGTGAGTGTGGGGATATTGTAGATAAGATTTGGATTACCGATTCTCTTCCATTTGCTGTTTTTGCATAGGTTGTGAAGTTTGAATTTTAATCGATTGTGTTGTTTGTGTGCGATATTGTTCGTCACAGCATTTCGGCTTCGGAATTTGAGAGGATGTTTTTAAAACGTAGCATTGATGTTTTTTGGTCATTGGTAAGCATTTCTTTGTATTTGAGATCCTCTGCGCATGTCAGGAAATAGTCCCGGATGTGTTTGGGGAAGATATAATTTGTGATATGTAACACTTTAAAAGGTACTCCTTGGAACGACTTTTTCTGCACTGCAGTTAAGAAAGAAATTGCTTCTGTTACGTAGGGAGTAACCGGATAAGAGAAGCTTTTTGTATAGGTGGAAATATAATATTCTTTCTGTCTCTTCGATATGGTTTCCATGTTCAGACAAATATAGATCAAGTACAGGGCACAAATGATAATCCTACCCTCCAACACAAAAACTTGCAAATAAATTAGCCATCCCTGAAACATGAATCGTTACTATCACCTCCAAAATTATGAGAGATATAATCAGGGTGAAAAATAAAACAAAAACGATTTCAAGTGTCGGAATTTACCAAATCTGATGTCTATAGTGCAATAGATAGACTTTTAAACTCTCTCGTCTTACACTTAAAAAGAATATAACCCTTTAAAGGGAAAATATTATGAAAACATATTTATAGGAATACTACCAACTATCAACACACGTTTAAAAAATTACATTACTTCACTATTTTTACTACAGATCCCGTATTCATAAATTTAAGTTATCTCTTTCTAATGAAGATATGTACAAAATACGTACGAGATATGCTTTAATGAAACATTAAACCATAACAAAATTTTTCAAAACATACTGCTGCGTGTCGCTAACTTTTACACAATTTACACCCAGAATGTTTCTCACACATTTGAATATTATCTGTTATCTCATTACACGTGATATGTATCTAACCAATAAGAAATAACCATACCATTAATCTGCGTCTCTTTGTTTTTTTTTTCATTATTTCTGTCTTAATCTCTGACGATAAAGTGAAACATGTTAGATTGTGACCTGTTTTCTACTTGTTCTTTATACTATCATATATATATATATATATATATATATATATATATATACGGAAGCTTTAACATATATATATATATATATATATATATATATATATATATATGTGTGTGTGTGTGTGTGTGTGGATCTGCGTTACAGAAACGCAATCAAAGAGCTGTACAAAATTACAGAAACCACATCAATTGAGGAGTTTCAGCAGCAGCAAAAAACTAAAATTGATAGCACATATAACTCGAAGAGAGACAAATGCCATAATCAAGGTACTGACGTTCCGTACCACCCCAAATAAAAGGCCAGATATGAAACCCTCATCAATACTGGAAAGATCGCTAACAGTTTGAGAAACCTATTTTTCTGAAAAATAGTTTTAAGCAAAAGATTTTTGTAAATTCCACCCGACAGCAGCAAGAACTTCTCGATCGATGAATACCGAATGTTTCCTTAGAAAGCAATGTCTAATACAATTATTAGACCCAGAGACGAGGAGAACAGATAATAGAGTTGGTATTTACTCATATCTCCATGGTACTGGATATAGCACAAAGTCAATTTAAAATGGGAAGACTAAGCGCGTGCACATGGCTTAAGAATAACTAGCAACGGGAGTCCACCGAGCCTTCATCTTTTGTGAATTTGTTTCTTTTTTTTTTTTTATCAACACTTTCTTTGTCGGTTAGTTAAAGCTGAAGCATTTTTGGATTTTAAGAAGAATTCGTTTTTCTTTTGCGATTGAATATTGAATGATGAATCTTTTGAGAGTAACAATAGTTTTTCCTGAGAAAAGTACGACTATTTAACCCATAGCTATGGAACCATATTTTTCAGAGCGTATTTGCGTGGCGTAATTGAATGTAACGAATCCGACAGGAATTCGAACTCGGCCCTTCGTTTTCTCATTCTGAGCCGCTGTCCATTACACTATCTGCACCTCCCCGAAAGATAAAAATTTACCAGCTAGAAAGTTGGCACAGTTTTCTTTTTTTTTTTTGTGGCAATCTAAGATTATATTGTTATTTTTTTAAACACTGAGCAATATATTATTTTTATTCTTTTTTCATTTGTAGAACGGAACAATTATATGATACTTTTTCATTGATTTTCTATATATAGCAGGACTGTCTAAAAAGCAACGGGACAGTGTGTAATGGGTGCGTCATGGATAAGCGGATTGCGTTATTTAACATGATATCTTCAGAGAATATAACTGTTATATTAGATTTATGCGACCATTATTTTTTTTTCACATATTAGGTTGGTGCAAAAATAATGACGTAATAATGTCGTTTTTGACGTTAAAAAATAGGTCAAAAAACGACATTATTACGTCATTATATTTGCACCAACCTAATACTCTTGTGTCGGGAAGAATCATGGCCGTTTCACCACGGCAATTCACTTGTTCACAACGCCCTAAGCATCGGGCAATTCCTGGCCAAAAAGAACAACGTCGTACTGGAACACACTTCTTATTCACCTGCTCTTGCTCCGTGTGACTTTTTTCTTTTCACTGAGCTCAAGTGGATCACCAAGGGGACTTGTTTCGAAGGTGTGGGGATCCTCAAGAGGTCCGTAAAGATGGAGCTGAAGGGTATCGAAGAAGAATCCTTCCATCAGTGCATAGAATTGTTGCAGAGAAGGATGGAAAAGTGCATTAAACTCGAGGGTGATTATTTTGAAGGGAAAACAATGTAGCTGATTGCTTAGAATTTAAATAAATTGTTTGTGACAACAGCCCCGTTACTTTTCAGACAGACCGCGCGCATATATATATATATATATATATATATATATATATATATATATATATATAGTAGGTAGGTAAATGTTTTTATGTGTATATGTAAGAATAAATATCTCTCTGTTAATGTGTGAATAAATATACAGAGATAAATAGTATAAAGCCACAAATCTAGAGTCCTTAGTGAGGCTCAAACTCAATCCTCAGTAGTTATAATCTGTGAAATCGGTTGGATCACACCGGAACAAGTTGCCTTCATATATATATATATATATATATATATATATATATATATATAGAGAGAGAGAGAGAGAGGTTTACTAAGCGTAGCGCCAGTTTGGCACAAGGCCAGAACTAAGGAGCACTGTCAGAATTTCAATCACTACTCAATAGTATTGACTTGCGAGACCAGCGTGAACCACAAAATGCCTATCTATCTATCTATCTATCTATCTATCTATCTAAGATGTTGGATGGTAATGTGACAGAATGTTAAATGTATCTGGCAATTCGGAAACATTTTAATTTAACAATAAATTTCTTCTTCTGGTGAGACCAGTCCATCGGCGAAATATGTCAAAATATGGGTGTTCGAAAAATCTTTTAAAATTTGAATAGCGCGAGATCCGAATGTAATATGTTCCTTTGCTTCCAAGCAAAGCATGGAATCTCTGCATATAAAGAACAACTTCGAAGGAAATGGTGGAAACTCAGATTTAGGATAAGCAACGTTTTTCGCATCCTTTGGGTCATCACATCGTATATATATATATATATATATATTATATATAATTTGTTGACAACACCAATGTACTACACCAGGAAAATAATAAACAAAAACTTCAAATTCTCAGGCCCTCTATATCAAAATCAACCAACCAACACTCAACAAAATTTATTACGAATATAGCAACAACATATTAAAATGCATATAACATTAAATGCCATTTTACCTTTCTATCAATTTACGGTCAGCTCTCTTATAGTGAAACGCTTGTTTGGCAAAAAGAATTCCATAACTACAACGGATAAATTTAAAATTCTAAAATAACTATAACAGAGCGCGTTCACGTATGTTTTTAAAAATCACTATCACAACGGAATGTAGATTTTATCGCAGTTACAACAAGTTTTACCTTGGTAATTTACCCCTGAAGATGAAAAAGATCGTAAGAACTTGAGTTTAAAACAAAAATTACGGCGCTTTTGTTGATGAATATCATCTTAACATCAAGAAACTGATTATATAACTGGGAAGAACCAGTATAAAAATAAGTAAATTCATATGTCTGTATTATCCAATGATTACATATATATATATATATATATATATATATGATTAATGAAAAATTTCTCTTAACTCATGCATTGAGTTTAAAAAATGTTCGTTAATTCTATTAATGCTGTATGTCTATCTTCGATATTGAGCACTCTGCCACAAAGCCTTTAAATGCCTATAAGTGTATATATATATATATATATATATATATATATATATATATATATATATATATATGTATATATATATATATATATATATATATATATATATATATCTTCAAGGAAATCAATCCTCTTAAAGAACACAATAATTCATCATATTTTGTATATACTGACGACAGAAAGACAAAGAAATTTAAGTACCAAAAAACGTCACTTGAAAACTTCCAGCAGCAGCAAAAGCTAACATAGATAGTACGTATAACTAGAAGAAGATACAATGATATAATTAAAACGTTGACTTTTCACACTACCTTAGGCAAAAGGTTAGAAAGGAAACCATCAGGAGTACAAGAAAGATCGATAACAGTTACTGGACTTGAGAAAACTATTTTTCTGAAAACTTGTTTTAAGAGAAAGACTATAAATTTCAACCGACAGTTTTGTTAACTGCACGTCAATGAATAACGATTTTTTCGGTATGGAAACGGCTAATCCCACTATTTACAATTACATTATATATATATATATATATATATATATATATATATACATACACACAATGTAATGAAAACAAAAAATATAAATTCAAACGCTCATAACATTAATTTAAAAGAGGGCTCAATAACAAGACTAGAACAATAGTATTTATTATAAGTTATTGCATACAAACAAAAATGTAAACACTACAAAGATGAATATTTGTTTCGATGCTTAAAGGTAAGCATCTCATCTTTGTTCATCGCCTGGTGAGATGTTTACCTTTAAGCATCGAAACAAATATGCATCTTTGTAGTATTTACTTGTTTGTTTGTATGTATGTATGTAACAACTAAATAAATATGAAAGTAAACATTTAAATCAACACCCAGCTGCGACAGTCTGTTTCATGCTTAAATGCAATCTTCAGGTCGTGTGCGTTGTGTTTTAGCTCGACTATTTATATATAATGGCAAGTGGTGCATTATAATATTGTCTTATTCTAACGCTTATTTGGGTGGGCGGTAGCGGTTAGGTATTGAATTATTCTTAGGGCTAGTGAGTGGAAATAATTGTAGATCCGAATTCAGTTATGTGGCTATTTTATCGTGTTGTTCAGTTTTTATTGATTATTTATTTTTGGTTGTTATTGTTACGTTTGTCTTTATGTGTATGTTCGTTGTTTGTTTATTATTTACTTAATTATTAGTTTGGATTAATATATTTTACTTTTACTTTACCATATTTATTCTTATTAATATTTAGTTTTCGAATTTTATGTAACGTATCAAAAATATGTTTTCGTGTCTACATTTTGAGATGAGTCCTGATCGTTTATTTCTTTATTTGTGTTGGTCTTGGAAGATAATTATCGCTATTTTCTTCTCCAGTCAGGATTTGGATTTACTGTTGTAAACTGCTGCTGCTGCTTTCCTTATTTCCATATATATATATATATATATATATATAACGAGAGCGGAAAGAATATAAATTCAAACGTCCATAACATTAATTTAAAAGAGGGCTCAATACAAAAAGTAGGACAATAGTAACCATCTTTGATCACCACCTGATGATATTAGATATCAAAACAAATATGCATCTTTGTAGTGATTACTTGTTTGTTCGTATGTACTAACTTATAATAAATAAATATATATATATTTATATATAAGTGACAAAAAGTAAACAGAAAAAGTACAAAGATCAACCTCAAACAAAGTCAAGTTCAATCAAATGCGAGCATATTTACCGTGCCGAATGAATCAGTCACTTGCCAGTACAATGGGCCATCGTCATCATCCATTGCGTCCAACAATGTTTCTTAATGGATTCCAAAGCCCTTGCAGATAAACCCGTTGCCTTGCTTCTTCACTTTCTCTGTATGACTGAAAAAACACGCACTGTCTTGGGGGGGGGAGAGAGAGAGAGAGGCTATAACTATTTCCCTCGAAATCACTATTCTCTCTCTCTTTATTTACTAAATACTTCGCAGATGAGAACAAACGACAAGCGACCGCGCCACGGGCATTGTTTCGATACGCACCACTGACACTGCACAAATGTCGCAAACTGCTGTTAATGTTATCAATCATGAAAGGTGAGCTCCGTAAGACGACACCAAGCGTTGCGTATGGAATCCAAATCGTGTCAATTTTGAAAATTTGTTAGAAAATGCTTTTTTATTTTTAACTAATTTTGAAAGAAAATATCTAGATCACGTAATGTACAATAGAATAAAATTTTAAAACATCCTTTTTATTACCTTAATAATAAAAAAAAAAAATCAGCCTTTATATGTGTGTGTGTGTGTGTGTGTGTGTTTAAAATGTCCTACAGTAAAATGTCCGGTGTAAGAGGGCTCAGAATAGGAGACAGAACGTTTATAGATATAGACAGTATAGCCACAGGAATCAATACTGCATGGTGACTGTCAGTTTGACACTCCAAGCTATCTTCGGACATTTCTCTCTTCGAATTATATATAACTTAAAAAGAAAAATTGCTGGTGAACAGTAGCCGACACAACTAAAAGTTTCATGCGTTCTCACGCAATCATCAGGTGGTCGGTCTGTTTGTGTCCGTATTATATATATATATATATATATATGCAATAAAGTAAATATATATATATATATATATATATATATATATATATATATATATGGATTTATTTTTCCTATTATGAGTGAAGTAATTTCTGTAAAACTTCTAAAATCGAGATAAAAGATTTTCTTTTAACTTTTTTAATCCATTTCCAATTAATGCTGTAGTTCCTAATATTTGCCACTTTATTTAAAACTACCGTTTGCCTTGAAAATTATTCTTCAGTTATATATTGGTAACCCTTTTTTTTCGAAAACCATATATAAATGGTTGGTTATTTTGTTTAGCGGTATATCAACACCTCTATGAGTTATTTAATATCGAAATCTAAATATTTTGTATTCAATTTTATTTTATTTTTAAGATAATGGTTTAGCGATACGTCTTACTAATTAACCTATAGCTCGGGGAGAAGAGATGGATTCATTCCTTTTCCAAGTGAAGGGTATTTGCGTATAAATAAATATAACTAACCTAACTATAATTAGAACTCAGCTATCTGACTCCCACTTCCGAGCCATTATCCATTATTCAGAGCGGTCCCCAATCTAAGTGCCGATCAGGCTCGACGTACGGAAACGATGTTTGAACGTGATATAGCCGTAATCTATAAAGAAAATGCGTTTCTCGGCAACGTTCAAACCAGCGTCCCCCTTCGTAGGAGAGAACGCCGTTTAAAACTGGGGCTTTAGACCACCCGCCTCATTTTCACACACAACTGTTACCGATAGCCGGATAATTGCGTGAAAACGTATGAAACTGTTAATCGTAGCCGGTCACTTTTTGACTGGATATCTAATATTTATTTCAGGTTAATCTTTTCAACATAAAATTGATATAACCAATCAATACTGGTAGAACTTTCAGGATATACTTTATTTTAATATGAACCCCGGGTTCGAATCTCACCATAATCGGTTTGTCAAGGAGGTGGCTTCTTGATAATACCGGCTGGGGGAGACGACCCCAGCATTCAGCACTGTTGTATATCTCACCACGTGTAAAAATTGGGTAGACAAAAACTTTTCGGAAGCAGTCGGTGGTTATGCTTGAAGTTAAATGTTGAGCGTATTGGTTTTGTTCAGTTACTGATAACGTCATATTGCGCGCACACTATTAGAAATCTATAAAAGGCAGGATGTGTGTGTGTGTGTGTGTGTGTGTGTGTGTGTGTGTAACGAATGCACGGTCGCAATTTTCGACGGATTTGCATCAAATTTTACATGCACATGCTCCAAGTTAGCGCGAAGGTCAAGACCGACTCTGCATTTCCCAACTCCCATCGATAGTGAAAATAATCGATTTTTCATGCTTCTACGGCAGTTTTCATGTAGTTTGCGGCTATTTTCTAATGACCAGAGTGAAAGCCTTTAGCTGGCTGCCACGAATAGGCAGGAAGATTCTATTGGCCAGCGTGAGAGCCAACATCTGACTGACATGAATGTTAACTAGCATGCAAAAAAAAAAAATCGATAGCTGCATTCGGAAAAATTTAAATCTGCATGGCACTTTACTCTCATTGGCTCATTCGCTTGCTTAAACTCAACGTTGATTCTGATTCCGCAGAACTGGGTTGGGTGTGAAAAAGGATTTGTTATTAACATTCTTTTTTCATTCGGTTTTTCCAGTAACGAGTCCTTTTTTTAAAGCTGATCATTTTGTGTTCATTTTGTTTTGTTCTTTTTTCGTAACAGATTTAATGTTTAGTATAGAGCTTAGAAAAAATTCGCAGTGTGAGATAGGCAAGAAGTAAGGCATGTAGCAACATCAGCACGGCAAAGGGCACTCCTTTAAAGGCAAGGAAGGGCAAAAGTCAAGTGATAGCGATTGCTGTATGAGCCGTACGATATTTTTAATCAAGCACGGGCAATGCCGGGCCATGTTGCTAGTTAGAAACTATAACTAAAGTCTGCTCAGTATCTTCTATGTGCCGTGCTCTCTCAGGATGTGGATGACATAGCGATCCACAAAATCGAATCCTTTTTACCATTTACCAATGTTTTTAGTATCCTTGCCATTCCCCTTTCTACCATATATTTAGACAACAAGCTCGTTAAGTAGGTTTCTCGTTGTATCCCTCCATGTCTCTTCATTCAATACTTCCTGCGGGTATCAAATTTTTTGAGCCTTCTTTCCTCATTGTCTTGAGAATTTCCATTCATTCTGATTCTAAGTATAAGCTTTCTTTACATTCGTTACATGCCATGGCCCTAGATTTCTCAGTATCTTTCTATACGACTATATCTGTTACCTCTAATCTTCTCTTCATCTGCGAGAAAAGTGTCCGCCATTCATTGCCATAAAGAGTACTGATATTACCTAATAGTTCAGTGCTATTTGTTTCTTTCTAAGGAAATTTTCCTGTTTCGTAATACTTTGCTTGACTTTTCGAAGGCCCCTTTTGCTATTCTTATGCGCCTTCCAATTTTGGTGGCCCATCTGTTGAAACACTTCCCAGATATTTTATCTTTTGCACGTGTTTGATTGACATCTCCAGTTCATAGCTAGCATCTTGTACAGTTGCTCTTGGTGATGATCACATCTTTTGTCTTCTTAAATTCGATAGTTAGCAAAGGAAAGCGAGAAGAGTGAACTATCTTCTGCAGTTTTCGTTCTGTGTATGCATTCAACATAGTGTGATCGGTATATATTATGCTGTTAAGATTGCACCCTCTGATGGTAAATCATGGTAGGACTTCTAGTTCTCTTAGAACCGCCTCGCTGTAAAAGTTGAATAAATCTGTCAAGAAGACACATCCTTCTCTCACGCCTCTTTCTGTTTTGTGTATTCACTTAAATAATTTTCTATCCATATGCAGACCGTTTTCCCCCACTTTACCTTATGGATTATTCTAATATCTTTTCCAAATAGATAAAGTTTTCCTAACAGTTTAAATAGATCTTTGTGCCGGATCTTATTAAATGCTTTTTCATAGTCTACGAAACATATGTATGATTGCCGTATACATCATAGGTTAGCTTTGTGAGTGTTGAAGAAACGCAAATGTGCCTGAGCAGGCGTCTACAACAGAGTTTAGAAGGTCACTCTGGTGGACAACATAGTCTTCAGAAACTATCTAAACACCAAATTTAGATTTATATGATGAATATAATATGCGAATTTAAGTTTATAATACCTGCTTGTATTATTAATATTTGCCAAATGTTTTGGTGATAAGATATTTTATTATGAGAATTGTAGGTTGTTAATCATATGTAAATAAATATATGTAATATACAGTATATATATGTATATATGGTATATGTGTATATGTAATATATGTAATAGTATATTATTTATATTTTTAATTCGAGATTTGTGAAGAGAGAAAATCGGACCAAAATGGCTGAAGAGAGAAAAAAGTGAACCAAAATAGCCGAAGAGAAAAAAGTGGACCAAAATAGCTGAAGAGAGAAAAAAGTGGACCAAAATAGCCGAAGAGAGAAAATCGGGACAAAATAGCCGAAGAGAAAAAAAGTGGACCAAAATAGCCGAAGAGAAAAAAATCGGACCAAAATAGCGAAGAGAAAAAAGTGGATCAAAATAGCCGAAGAGAAAAAAGTGGACCAAAATAGCCGAAGAGAAAAAATCGGACCAAAATAGGTGAAGAGAAAAAAAGTGGACCAAAATAGGTGAAGAGAAAAAAAATGGACCAAAATAACCGAAGAGAAAAAAGTGGACCAAAATAGCCGAAGAGAAAAAATCGGACCAAAATAGGTGAAGAGAAAAAAGCGAAACAAATTGGCTGAATAGAATGGAAATTGAAAGCAAGAAAAAATGAAATCGACTTAAACTCGTTGACTGTTGATTTGTGGCTGACAGTCAATGTGTTAATGCCGACTACGAGTTATCTTGTGCCTGGCATTTTCTGATACATTTTCATGTGAGGGCGTCAACAACGAGTTTATTAGCAGTCATACTTTTAGTGTGAAAACAATGTCAAAACTTCAGTTGAAGCTAAAAATCAACCCATAAAGAATGTCTATGGCTTAAGTTGGCCTTTATAAAGTTGGCATTTGAAGTCAAATTTCATAATTGACCTCAGCAGGTTAACGTGTTAAGAATGTCTCAAAAATCCATATCTCTCTCTATTATATATATATATATATATATATATATATATATATATATATATAAAGTTTTAGCCTCTGTCTGTCAGTTTGTTATCGAACTCCTCCTAGGGTTTTGGAGATAGACCCTTATAACCATATATATTCTGAAACTACATTTCATTTTGATCAAAGGGGGTTCCCGGGGGCACAAATCTCCCACTAAAAATTTTCCCCCTTTGAGTTAAATTTTAATTTAAACAAAGGAACGACTCCAATTCAAAATATAGAAGAAGAAAACTAGAAGATGGATGTCACATTGGCAAGATCAAAATGAGAAAATAAGTACGTCAAATTGAGCAAGAAATCACCAATCAGTGGTTAGTGTCTTATTTGTTGCGACAATTCAACTGTCATATCAATGTTGAAATCTGCTCATTAATTCATTCAAGTGTTGCATCAAATACATATCAAAGCGGTCTGATTAAGCTGTTTTTGCATCCACACTGAAAAAATTTTCTATTTGATTTAAATTAAATTTGAACAAGGGAATGGCTCCTATCCAAAATATAGAAGGAAAAAACCAGAAGATGGAGGTCACTTCGCCAAGATCATTGAGTAATATCGAAATGCATCATTTTTTTCTGCACAAATTATTATGATGATTTAAAAACAATCATCATTTTCTCATAAAGAATGTGTGACACGCAGCAAGGGATGGATAATTCGGCGAGTAAACAATAAAATTGGATTAGTCAGCAAAAAATGTCCTTAGAAGGCGAGTATAATACTCAATATTTTTAATAACGTTTTCGTAGCGTGTTAATCATATGTGGCATAAGAAACAAACTCGGAAAAACACATCAAGTCTCATAAAATTATTGACTAAGTTGAAATTACGAAAATGTTGAACAGGTATCATAGAAAAAAAAAAACGGAAAGTCTTGGCAACAAATGAACAAGAAAAAAACCTGGCTTTTAAAAAAGTTTCAAAAAGAGTTTTGAGAAATATAAAAAAAGTCAAAGATTGAACAGTAAGAAAATATTGGAAGAAGCCTGAGTTGCGAACGTTAGCAGAGCGAAAAGTTGAGGTGTATTGGTTAAGAATTTCCGTCTAACTTTCTGGGATGAATAATTATCATTATTTACACTATTTACATCCGTACGGTATTCCCTGTAGGCTACCCGGATCGATATACACTTGATGAAGCTCGGAAGGTATAACGACTGAAACGTTTTGACACCAAAGATGAGGATAATAGTGTGAATGTAAATATTGACTAAAAACTGACTAAAGACATGAATATAACCAAATTAATACATTTAACTAAATATCCCAAAGGAAAATGTACATGTTGGACGAAAAAGTTAATGATATTGCGACAGTAATATTTGTGTCTAGAACTATATTGGATGGACCCAATAGCTTTTTTTGTCACTCAACGAACACTCGTTTGACACTTTTGTGATGTCAACGAATAATCGTTGTCACTTTTGTAATACTCATAGTAAAAACTATAGTAACGACGTTGAACAATATTGATGTCAGACGCCTTTGAATAACACTCGCATTAATAGTACTTGCTCGATAATACTCGCTCGACAAGTAACCCGTATAGTGATTCGAATAGAGAAGTAGCATAGTGAATGGAGTAGAGAATAGTAGTCCGTATAGTAATAGAGGATAGAATAGAAATAATGATCAATCTAGACGTCACGCGACTTCCTATATATGCGTTTCCTCTATGGTCACGTGAATCCACTTAATTCAATAATGGGATCGCCTGTGTTTGCTCACTGGCGATCTATGTTCAAACTCAAGTGTTGGCTGCGACACTTTATTCCTGTACAACAATTTTCTTCTTTTTATACTGTATTTTTTTTATATACATTATTCATGAATTATTGACGTACGTTTTACCTAAGGAACAAGCAGAATTGTAATATATGTAGTTGGTAAATATTGTATGATTAATTGATTTAGCTAATTTGTATATAGATTGACCTGCCTTATGGGTTTTAATAATACCATATATATATATATATAAGCTTAAATGTCATCGATCATGACCAGCCACCTCGACTCTAGTCATTTTCTCATAGACTTGACAGTTTCCATCTGTCTTTTGAACAAATATTTTCATGGCAATTGCTCTGACGAGCTTTTTTTTCCTGGTACCTCGGCCACATGAATTTAGCGTGCTATCGGGAGTTCGTTGGTTGATTTTGTTTAGCGGCATATCAACCTCTATGGGTTACTTATTTCCGAAATTTAAATATTTTTAACACAATTTTATGGCTTCAACTAGATATATTTTGAACGGAATTGTATGCCTTCAATTACAGATAAAATGTATTATTGGTCACTTTGCTTTAAATATATATTGTTGGTAATTTTACTATAAATATGCATTGTTGGTTCACTGATTTTGTTTAGCGGCATATCAACACCTCTATGAGTTATTTAATGCCGAAATCTAAATATTTTGTACATAATTTTATTTTGTAAAGATATATCTTTTTTTTTTTTTTTTTAGATATATAGCTTGTAGATAACAATATGTATTGTTAATTTTACTATAAAAATGTATTTTTTAGTGTTGCCTTGATTGTCATTTTGCTATAAAAAAGTATTGTTGGTCATTTTATTATAAAAATGTACTGTTGATTTTTGTTGGGGGGTGTTTACTGCTTGTCCGTAGCTGGAATCTTAACAAGTGCTACCACCACAGGTCAGTTAGGGTGGACCTGGGAATAACAGAAGTTAAGAGGTGGTTCCAAGCTCCTCACCCCACCACCAATCTCCCGATCAGAGGCCTTGCTGCCGGATGTAGTTTATCGTCATACCCAGGACGTAAAACCGTGAAACCAAAATTGAACTAGCTCGATGCAATCACCAATTCTACTCCAACAGTTTATTTTCTCACACTTTTCACATGTAGAACTCCCACCCTATTTCTTGCTTCCTTGATAAGTACAATCTTCAAAAAATTCAATGCAACGTCAATCATCGCCTTTCTGTCTTCTTAAACCCTAATTCTGTTTTTTGTCTTTTCTTTCATCCTCCCCCATTTTCAGTCTTCTCATTTTCTTTCACTTCCTGTAATCCCTGCGGTATAGTGGCATTGTCACCTTGCTTGGAATAAAACAGTTAAAAAAAAGAAAAATCTAAAAATAGAATGTTATACAGCGACGACCTGATGAACATCCTATCAGCGACATCTCGTCTGCAGTCTCTCTCACAGACGTGCCGTCGCCTCCCTCTGTCTTTTTTAAAAATACTTTCATGGTAACCGCTACTAGGCTGGAATCTCGCTCACACACTTTCATTGTCGAAACTGTTAAATGTAGTCATCTCTTCGACTCCAATAGCTTAATGTCTCGCACCTCTCGCCCGTGGAACTCCCTCCCCTCTTCCTGTTTCCCTGGTAGCTATAATCTTCAACTATTCAAATGTAATGTCAATCGACGTCTCCACATACCCTGATCTATCCCCCTATCCTTCTCTTCATCCTTTCCTCTATCACTCCTATTTGCTCTAGCTCAAACTCTCTGTAACTCCTTGCGTACTAGTGGCTTCGCGCCTGGTTTGGTGAAACGCTAATATAAAAAAAAATAATTTACCAGTTCTACAAATTGGCGACGATGTTCCGACTTCTTTATGTAGAGTGTCGCCCCAGAACGTAGGGGGTGATAGCTTTCCACAACTTCCTATTCGGCAAAGTTCGTGAGAAATGGAATTATGCAGTTGGCGTTCGTGGCCTCAACGTCTTCATGGCAGGAGATTTAGCAGCATATATCCAGAGTGAGATTGGTAAACTGTCGCCATTTTATATTTTTAATTTCGTACATGCGCTTTGTTTGTTTTTGATTTTGTCGACTGCACAGTAATAGTAGGTTTAGTTGGGCACGTCTCTGAGAAAAAGAGCACCATAACGCAATTCACTCCACCAGAATTTTGTAAACGACATGCTGCGCTGCTTGGCATTCGCGCCGAAAGCTCTAATACGAACATTTCAGAATGTTTGGGTGTCATTTTCTGTCCCCACCCCCACAAAATACCAACATTGATGAGAACCAAATATCCGATCAACATCATGGTGTTTGGTGTGATCACTAATGATGGCGACGTTATGCCTCCATTCATTATGGATAAAATTAAACAAACATACACTTTCTATCCGTCTATACAACAAACCCACAAACCAACATTCCTACACTTTAACAGCTGTCATCCACTTAAATTAAAAAAATCTATTGTAAACAGATCATTTCTAAGAATGAAACGCATATGCTCAGACCATCTAGATTTTCTATACAACATTAATAACTTGACAAAACAATTCCTAAAATGTAAATACCCAATAAAAATAATAAAAGAAGCACTAAATAAAACTATCCACATAAATCGTAACACACTTCTCACATACAAGAAAAGTAAAAACAACAATCGGATTCCCATGGTTTTTAACCAAAATCAATTTTTCCCATACACTTATTCACAATTTAAAAAAGGATTACAAGAACCTCCAGTTAGACAAAAAGATCAAAGACATTTTCGATAAACCACCCATAATTGCAAAGAAACAATCACCTAACCTATTAGCTATCCTCACCTCTACCAAATATCTAAACAATACCAAACAATCAGGAAATTACAAATGTAACAAACCTCGTTGCTTAGTTTGCAAACACTTAATAATAGATAATGTATTTTCTGTACCGAACACCAATATCAAGATACACCCACCTCACCTCACCTGTAATAGCCATAACATAATCTACTATTTATTCTGCACCTTATGTCCTAATAGTGGATATATTGGTGAATTTGGAAATAATTTTAGATTTCCTTTCAACAATCATAAACAAACCATACGTCAAAACAATCCTTATTCCCCCATAGCTGAACATTTTAATCAATCAGGACACTCATTAGAAAACTGTAAATGTTTATTGATAGATTCTGATTTCAGTTCCACATACACACGCAGAAAAAAAGAAAAATACTGGATTTTAAAATTAAATACATATAAACTAGGGTTAAATAAAGACTTGGGTATTTTAAATCTTTATAAATATTTCAATAGTTAAACATTTTTTAGATATAGTTAAAAAAAATTTTTATTTCTTATTTTATTTATTTTTTTAATTTTTTAAACATCTAATTACAGTTAGATTTACATTAGGATTGTTCGTTCCATATCACGTGACGTCCGCATCTCGCGACGGACGCTACTTGTAAACAAACAGTTATTTCTGAAGAAAGATTGGGGCCAATCTGAAATATCAAATATATATACAAATAAATAAATACTTTCATAAAAGAACATTATTATTTTTTTTAATTTGCAACTTTTTCTATATATACATATTAAGAAAGTATACGTGGTTCTCATTATGCTATATATATATATATATATATATATATATATATATATATATATATATGGTATAAATAAAATGACAATTGAAAAAAAGATCTTAGATTTTGCCGACGCGTTTCGTCTTCCGACTTTTCCAAGGCAAAAATGAAATCGAAAAAAAAAAAAAAAAAAAAAAAAAAAAAATCTCTTAGTATAAATGTAATTTACATTAACCAGAAAAAAGGCATAGACAGAAGCGTCTATCTTTTTAAATTTTGATTTTTTAATGTAACTATAACAACAAGAACATTTCGATTTCATTTTTGCCTTGAAAAAGTCGGAAGACGAAACGCGTCGGCAAAATCTAAGATCTTTTTTCCAATTGTCATTTTATTTATACAAATCTGTCTTGTCCACAGAATTGATCTGGGAATTTAACTATATATATATATATATATAACGAGGATGATATTCGTGTGTAATAGTATATTCATTTATATTTAATTTTTAATTACAGTTATCTAAAGATTGTGACGTCATATATGACGTCAGGAAGATTTCCTCAGAAAAGAGGAATAAAGCTTTAAAGTTATTCACTATCATACAACGCTGAAATTACGAAAACGTTGAACAGATAAATAGAAGAATAAAAAAAGAAATTGAAAATCTTGGCAAGATATGAACAAGAAAAAAAAACTGACCTTTAAGAATGTTTCAGAAAGAGATTTGAGAAATATTAAAAAGTTAGTTAACAGTAAAAGTAAATTTTCCGAAAAGAAGCTGGGATTGCGAATATAAACAGAAAGGCTAAAAATGAAGTATCTTGACTCAGTACATTGGCTAAAGCAATGAAAACTATCAAACTACCGCCTTCAATTCGACTTGACAAAGAGAAACGTGTAGGTTGGATGGAGAAATATGGAAACGAATTTCTCAAAAGTAATATTTTTACTAAGGAATGTAGAACTCTATTGGCAATATCTGATAGTGGGGCTTCAGGTTAGATTCATCATATAAATGGTAAACTGTAGTTAATTTAAAGTAGTATTTTAAATTAGAAAAGGCAAATTGATGATCAAAACACTGTGAAATTCAAGATCGAATCAAGACAAACTGATAATCAAAACACTGTAAAATCCAAGGGGTGGGGTGCAGAAGGAAATGTTGCAATCAAAAATCGTACTCCAGTATAAAGAAATCCCAGCACATATATCTTTTTCGCTGTCAATCCACTGCCCGTTCAAAACCGTCTGATTAAAAAGAACTGCGCCTTGAAAAAAAAAAAAAAAAAAGGATGCCCTCTTATATAAGATGCGTCCTCGCGTTTGCAAAACCACAAAAACGTGCGCTATGACGGAATTACAAATGGCGACGATGACCGCCACTTGGTCTCACTTCACGACACTAATGTCACTTGAAAGACAAGTGTTATTATTAAACTTATTTTTGGGAATTAACTTATTATTGTATAAGGAAAGTCGAATTTAATAATCAACAATATATTTAAGGAAAGCATTATTAATAAGTGTTTGGTTTTTACCTTACTTCTAGTTTAATAATAGTACCATTAACACATTACAAAAATCAAATGCACCACAATAACAAAAAAATGGAAAAGCTATGAAAATAAAGTATATAGATACCTGTAACCGACCCCGGAAAAAAAAAAGATTTAATATATATATGTGTGTGTGTGTGTAGTGGGGGAGGGGGTTGAACAATAAAAAAAATATTAAAAAAATAAAAATTTCAGACACACTGGGTTGTATATTAATATTTTTTTTTGTTTTATTGCTTCAGTTAGGTTCCTCGACTAGTTTCGGCCAGCATGGTCGTAATCTTGTTAATAGCAGTGAACTACAGGAGTCAATGATTGTTTATGAAGAAAATGAACTTTATCTGAAGTTTTCATTTGATTTTTTATCGTTAATTTTGGTGTGTCCTTGTGTTAATCAAATGGCCTCTTTCAAGTTGTTTTTAAGATAGAAGCTGAGGAGATCCATGAGTCGCAGAATTCTCTTCTTGGTCATTTTGGTCGCTGAGAAAGGGGATGTGTGTGTGTTAAGTGTATGTAATTTTTTAATTCTTTGGGAGTGTATAAGTGTGATACCTCAACACCTCCGCAAACATGTCTGTATTGTGTGGGTGAGAAATGTGGGTAGGGCTTAATTTATAGGGTTATATATTAATTCTATCTATGTTGTGGCTAAGCCCATCTGTACGAAGTGTTTCGAGGTGCAAAATCCATTTGACTTCATGTTCTTCTAAGCTTATTTTTCTTGTCTATATTCATACTCGACTCTGCGATTCCTCAATCCAAACCGCTATCCATTACTCCACCGTGCCTCCTTTTATATATATATATATATATATATATATATATATATATAAACCTAAAAGAATGCCATATTGCAACGACCTGATGAGGCTTACAGCCACGTCATGTTGAACCACCGGTTCTCGTCCGATCACCGAAGGTAAGCAACGTCGAGCTTCGTCAGTACCTAGATGGGTGACTACTTGGAAATACCAGGTGCCGTAAGCTTGGATATGCGAATGGTGGAATGGTATAAAGGCCTGGGATTAGAAATTAATTTAAGACTAAGCATTTAATTTGCAAAGAATAATATTTCTCAACCCCTTATATACAATTAATATTGTTTATGAATTTATTTGTGCAATCAGAGATGATATCTCTCTATAAACAATATATGAATTATATAGGGAACACAACAACCACCCTTTCCTGAAAACTTGCGTGCTATTTATCATAACAAATATGTATCAAACAGCACTTTAATAAGCATCGTAAGGACCACAGCTCCTTATAAATACATAGATCCAATAGTAAAAAAAGTCTAAAAATTACTCAAGCTATCTACATCAAACTGAAGTAACCATGCATTAATGAAAGTAATGATAGCCGTCAAGACACTACTGGAAACAAAATCAGCTGCTTTTTATTAATGAAAGAAAAACGAAAACGGCACAAAGTTTTTCCATTTTTATACTTTGAGATCTGTTTAAAAATCGTACTTAGTATATTGAATGGCTATCACAGGCACGAACTATTGTCGAAGATCATAATTTAAAAAATTGTCTTCCAAGGAATATTCTGCCATTCTTCATGACCTAAACACTTGCAAATTCTTTTCCTTTCTGGTATATGCTCGAATTTTTAACTCTCTCCACAAAATTAGGATGGAAAAAAGAGATTATCATTTAATTCGATCTTTCACAGATTATGTAACTTTGATATATTTTTTTTACAATGTTGTTCACCCTATAAAAGGCACAAGAGCTACTCAATGTAGAAGGTTAAAGAGTAAGCTACACAGTTTATGGGGATATGTGGGGATGATAACGGTTTGTTGAACAGGTCAAAATTGTAGTCATCGGATCAGCATCCTCTTGGGAATTGGCTCCACGATACAACGGTTCGTGGGAAGATGCTGCTCGAGTGGAATTTACATCTCACCAGTGGAATAAAAAAAATGGGTGGTTCGCTACAATGACTGTGGTTTGTCGGGTCTTAGTTATGAAGGTTAGAACTGGGGGAACTAAGGAATGTAGTCCGTCTGAACATTCTCCATGGAAATAGCAATAGAGAATGGTGCGGCATTTCGTCTGTGAGAAAGCGATTGCGGGGTGGGAAATAACTCGTCTTCCACAAGGACGCGGAGACGCTTTTGGACTCCATGGAGACTGAAAAGTGAAAACTGGCCTGCCGCTGCTCATAGATGGCAGAGGTATTCCATTTTACGCTAAGATCAGATCTTTGGGCAGACTAATCTTAGAAAATTGCAATATTCTCATCAATGGGAAAACTTTTTGTTATACGTGAGGTATAGCAATCGGAGTTATTATTTTGGAATACTTCTTCTTCATCTGGTAATATATGACACTTTAGTAAAGTAATATATTTTTCGCTCTTCAGCATACTATCGATGGTTATCAGCTTTCTTGTGTCATTGCTTTTGATGTAAGGAACCATTAAATCCCCACCACTAAATATTACTGCCTTTGTTGTATATTCTGGATTATTTATTGTGTCAGATGTTCTTCAGACATAATTTCTTGCATTAGAATTCACTTTTATTTTACTTTCGTCATTCGAGATCTTTCCCATTTTTCATTTTCTCATCACAGATGTTCCTTTGCTCAGTGTTTTCATCTTATTTGATGTTTTTTGGTTAATGATGGCTTACTAGATGAATTGGTATTTCACTCGTAAAGCTGCTTTTATCTATTCGTTGACGAGTTGTTAATTTTGAATGGATACTGATAACATCACCAGCTTTGATCTCTTTTGTCTCGTTTCGAATGTCTACCAGTCTTTTTCATATACCAAACGCCTCCAACATCAGCGGGTTTTTTTTTCTGGGTGACTTGGATAACATGCTTTGATATCTCAAGCTCCTTAGAAATTCCATGTTGACGCATTCTTTGTTATTTTTCTTCTTCAAACTTCTCATTGTGAAACTTTAATCAGGTACACACTGTATTGTACTAGACAATTTTTCTCACTAGAATCTGTTTTACACATTTATAAGACCATGCTTTCAATACTTCTGTCACATCTTGTTGGATGTTTCTGTGATATATTTAAAGATTCTTGATAAAATCCAAAGAAGAATCTGCAATGATATTGGTCCTGACTAGGCATCTCGGCTTCAGTCACCTTCCCGCTGCCGTAACTTAGCTTTCCTGTGCTTTTTCTAGAAATTCTTTCATGGTAATTGTTCTGATGAACTTTAATCTATGGTACCTAGACTTTACGAATTTAAACGCAATACTAAATGACCGGAAAGGTCGCATTATTTTACTGTTGAAATGGTTAGTATAGAACTTACGGTTACATCTAACATTTTCTTTTCTAATACTTCTCGCTTGTGGAACTCTTCTGGCTTGCTTCACAGTCAACTTTGATTTCCAAAAATGAAATGCAATGTCCATCAGTCTTCTTAATTCCTGTTTTCATTCCTTAATAGTGTTTTTTTCTGATATTTTCTCACAGTCACTCATTACGTCTTAGTAGCTTTATGTCCTTGCTTAGGGTGAAATGATTAAAAAAAAGATACGTTCAAGAGATCAGGATTTATCCTTTAACATGACAAATTTCATGCGTATCTCCTTGAATCATATTAATCTTAGGGAGAGTCATCTTTTTAAAAAATTATTTTTGTTTTTAATGTTCACCCAATACAAGGCTTAAGAGCCAACCGAGGTGGGGGATTAATGAAGGAGTTTGTTGTGTAAGCGTTAAGAGTAAGAGGCACAGATTTTCCTGTGGGACGACACTCCTCATTTGAAAAGATCGACAGAAGAAAGAAACAAACACAAGAGAAAAAAAATATGGAGGGGAAAATGCTAAATAATTAAGAAAGAAAAATAAACTTCCCCTCGTTAATGCGCTGAGAAAAAAATCTACTTTGAATGTTTATATAAAGAATATACAATGTATTGAACTGTAGAGAAAAATCGTATCATACAATCGAAGCTGAAATAAATGTTTCGTGATGTCAACGAATACTCGTTGCCATTTTGTAATGCTAACGAATACTCGTTGCCACTTTCGTAATACTCATTGTAGTAGAGACTTTGTAATCGCAGATGCAACTATAGTAACGCCATTGAACAATACTGGTGCCAGAGCCTTCAAATATCACCCACACTAATAGTACTTGCTCGATAATACTCGCTCGAACAGTAATCCGTATAGCGATCCGAATAGAGAAATAGTATAGTGAATAGAGTAGAGCAATAGAAGATAGAATAGAAATAACGATCAATTAGATATCACGCGACTTCCTAATTAATACCTTTAACTAAATATCCCAAAGGAAAGTGTATATATTGGGCGAAAAAGCTAATGAAAACTGATATGGCAATAGTAATATTTGTATCTAGAACTATATTGGATGGATCAAATACTCAACGAACACTCGTTGTCACTTTCGTAATACACGTTGTAGTAGAGACTTTGTAATCTCAGATAAAGCTATAATACGCCGTTGAACAATACTGGTGTCAGACGCCTTTGAATATCACTCGCGCTAAATGTACTTACCTGATAATACTCGCTTGAATAGTAGCCACCGAATAATAATGTGAATAGAGAAATAGTATGGTGAATAGAAGAGAGAATAGCGGGCCGTATAGTAATAGAGGATAGAATAGAAATGGCGATCAATTAGACGCCTACTCAATATTCTATATAAGCGTTTCCTCTATAGTCACGTGGTCTACTTAATTCAATAATGGGTTCACCTGTGTTTGCTCACTGGCGATCTATGTTGAAACTCAAGTGTCAGCAGCGACTCTTAATTCCTATATAACAAAATGACATCCTTTAAAAAAAAAAAAAAAAATTTCAACACTGACCACACTGAGCTGAGAGTGTCCGCAGAAATTGAACATACACCAATATACGTTATTTTTTTTTTTACAATGGTGTTCACCCTGTTCAAGGTCCGGTAGTCACTCGTGATAGATGTTAAAGACTAAGATGTCCATTTCATGAGGATTGCAATTGGATTACATTCGTGAATGACTAGAGATAGCAACCCTAAACGTTCATTTTTGAATCCTTCCTTACCTGAATGCCATATTTGGGCGATCATCTCTTGTTTTCGATTCACGATTTATTTGACAGAAGAATTCCCGCAATTCGCTACTGTTACTTTCTGCGGTAGACTGGTTGCCAACCAAGGCTATATATAGTACACTGCTTTTTAACTCATGGCTGGAGGGAGAAGAGATGGATTTATACCTTTCCCAATGTTATATCCGCATGCCTTAATGTAATGGACGACTGGAATTTGAACTTGGCTCTCTGATTTCTCATCATGAGCAGTTATCGATTACATCACTCGCACATCCAAGCTTCTTCTATGGACGGGGACCGGTTTTTCAACGTGATATTATCACAAGCTACATTGTTGAATATTTTTTAAGGCAATTCGCACCAAGCAAGACGGGAGTGCCACTAACAACCAAGGTGTTACAGAGGATTGAGGACAAGAGTAGAGAGGCGTGTTTGAGGAAAGGATACATAGAAATTAACTTTTTACGTAGATGGCACATTTCTTTTGCTTACCATTGTATATATTATATTAGTTTGGTGCAAAAATAATATCGTTTTTTGACGTATTTTTAACGTCAAAAAACGATATTATTTTTGCACCAAACTAATATATAATACGCACAGATAGACACCATATTCTAAGTTGTCATTTAGTAAAGAGATGCTAAGTGCCACTAATTTTGCTATAAAATGCTACACATCATCTTTAGGACTTATCAATGAGCCCAACTGTAGCAGCTCTGGGGTTGTGGGATTCTCAGATATCAGGCTTCAAAGCAGTGAATTGTTGTTTCATTTGATAGTAAAATATTAGGTTGGTGCAAAAATAATGACGTAATAATGTCGTTTTTTGAGGTTAAAAAATAGGTAAAAAAACGACATTATTACGTCATTATTTTTGCACCAACCTAATAGCATCAGGACCGAGGATGAAGGTTTGAAATGAACCGCGTGTGGTCCGGTAATTCATTAATGAAAGATAGGAAACCACTGAGTTTCTTTTTTAATTTGAGGAAGATTCTTTGAAATATTTCGATGCGACAGAAAACTGCCAAAGCAGAAAATAACGTTGAAGTTCCAAGATCGAGAGCGATTTATTAGGTTGGTGTAAAAATGATGTAATAATGTCGTTTTTTGACGTTAAAAGACTATTCCACAAAATATCAGTTCTTGGGAATTGATTGGTTTGTTTTTACAACTTATCAACCTTTTCTTAGGCTATTTAAAGCCGAAACATTTTTGGATTGTAAGAATATTTTGGAGATATTGATTTTCTAATACAATTTTTACTATTTAACCTATAGCCGAGAGGAGAAAGTTGGATTCCTACCTCTCCCCAAAGGTATTTGCGAGTGTGAATATAATGAATCCGACTGGAATTCGAGCTCGGCTCTTCGAGTTCTCATTCCGAGCCTTTATTCATTACACCACCATAATTCATTACATCCAAGCTTACAGCACTTGGTATTCCCCAGCGGTCAACCATCTAGGTAATGGCCAGGTTCAATGTTGCTTAACTTCGATGATGGGATCTGAACCGGTGTTTCAATATTATATGGCCGTAAGCCCAATTCTTGAGAGCAAAGCTGTCTGGGTGAAGCGTCTTCTTTATAGTTGGAAGACTGAGAAACTGCAACTGATTCGATTTCGTGAACTTAACACAGTGTCGCCTAGCTATAAACGTCTGAACGGTTACAACCTCTGAACCCAAAAGTTGTCAAAATCCAATTTTCATAAATAAAAGTTTTGTATATAAAAAGAAACAAATTTAATACTGAAAATTCAAGGAATTTTTAATTCAAATATTAAAATTGAAGAATTTTTTTGTATAGATTTGTTTATATTAGGTTGGTGCAAAAATAATGACGCAATAATGTCATTTTTGACGTTAAAAATACGTCAAAAAACGACATTATTACGTCATTATTTTGCACCAATCTAATATTTGTTAAAAAATGTTAAGTTCTCAGAAAATTTAAATCATCAATTTTCTGTCCGTCAAACAGGACCCCCAGTTAAAGAAAATCTACGCTGAATTGTAAAATAAAAAATGCAATGAAACTAAGAAATTTTTATTGGAAAATTTTTTAATTGCTTTTTTGAATAAAATATATTATGGACATTATTATGGTAAGAAAATATTCGATTAATAATCAATTACCCATAAATTGTTTTTCTATATTTTTTAAACTTTTAATTAGAACAATTTATAAGCTTTTAAAATTCTGTATTTTTTAAACTTTTAATTAGAACAATTTATAAGCTTTTAAAATTCTGTATTTTTTAAACTTTTAATTAGAACAATTTATAAGCTTTTAAAATTCTGTATTAACTTGTAGCGGTCAGGTGATAATATTAAGAAATTAAAACTGCATGTTACTAATCATAAATAGAAAAGTTTACTACAATGCAACGACATCCAGTATTTTAAAAAGACGTTCGAATTTGTGTGTGTGTGTAATCGTGTTAATTCTTATAAATATGAAAGTACATAAACAGCAACAGAAAATGAGAGTTAACTATGTATATTAAATTTAAAATTTATTCGTAATTTTCTAACATCTTCTCCACGAGCGTACATAAGTACCTAAAATTCAAAATATTTGCCTGCTTAGAATAATTTAAATTTTTAAGATTATTGGGTCTTTAAAAAAATATATAAAATAGGCGTTTATCTTATGTACCGCTGACGTAAAATTCCCAACCGTCAGGCTGTTGAGAGATCTGATAATATCTCAGCAAAACATCTACGCCAGTATCTTCTGAGATGAGATATTATGTATACTATTTACATTGCCGGACTATAATCTTCATCTTTGTTGACATATTTATCACAACGATTCGGCCGTTGTACGCTCTGGCCTTCTTCAGGTGGTTGGAATGTCGAACTGAACCCTTTATTTCGCTCGCTGGGGTAGACTGTTCTAGTTCCATATGCCATGTCTAATGGATGTCAGTTATCTCCTGTTAATTCCCCTCTCCTGTGGGATCAGGTTGAAATCATAGATATAGAACATCATTGGAAAATTCGTAAACTTAAGGAATCAGCACATATGCTAGGCCACAAAAATCTCCTGAGCCGACCAAGTATAGAAATGAATACAATATGGGAACCAGTAATAAGGATTGCCAGAGAAAAGCAATAATAACAAAGAAAATTGCAATATGAGCTCTGGTAAAAACCCTGAAATGATAACATTTAATGATAACATTAAAAAAATTGCAACAAAAGCACTGGTACAGAGGGCTGAAGACAGGTTTATAATATCCAGAAATTCATACACAGATGTCAAGGTCACATGGCACAGTGGATAAAGGCGTTAGTTAGGACCCAAAGAGTGTGAGTTCAATACCTGGTTAAGGCGTTGGAGAACTTGGAGAGGGGAATTAGCAGGAGATAACTGATAATTGACATCCATTAGACATAGCACGTGGAACTAGAATAGTTTACCCCAGCGAGCAAAATAAAGTGTTCAGTTCGATATTCCAACCACCTGAAGAAGGCCGGAGCATACAACGGCCGAAACGTTGTGATAAATATGTCAAGATGAGAATTATTGTCTGAGCAATGTAAATAGTGTACCTACATCAGTATTAAAAATGTTTTCTGCAATATTTTAAAGTAAAAATAAGTAATATTTGTTTAATTCAGATTAATTAAACTTTGCAAGAATTTTTAGTGCAGAGACTTATGAGGTAGTAATAGATTGATCAATATAGACGTATTTATAGATTTTATTAATAAGTAGAAAAATAGATTCCAATCAATTTAAATTCGCTTTGAACAACACCAAAGTATTTTGTTTATTGGAAATATTAAAATTAACCCATTAGCTTGGCATTAAAACTAAAACTTTAAGAAAAAATTTTTCATTTTTTTAAAAATGAATTTTATAGTTGAGGTATTACTTTCTTTTAGAGGCATTTAAATTTAAGTCTATAATTATTTAGCCTAAGACTCCGGTTTTGAGACTTTCTGCGAGGATTGAACTTGCTATGCAAGCAAATTGGTGTGCTTGATAAGATCATTAGTCCTTACGCTAATTTTGGCACCCAGTAACTGCTGTTGGATTACTCCGCCCTGTCAGACAGGACGTTGCTGGGTAGCTCAGGTGTTCAGGACTATGAAAAGGAAGGTGCTAAAAGCTCATTTTCTTTTTTGCTCTAAGCTGCTGTTGGTAAAGAACGTTATCCAGTCTTCTCCCGGAGAGACCCTCCCTGGACAGGCCGAGACTGCTTAAATTCACTCAACCTCTTGGTACGTACGTACGTACACTACCACTAATCTCAAATATTTTTCTTCCTTTTATCTCAGCTATCTCTATGCACGTACAAATGATTTTCTCCCTTGTTTTGGGAGCTATTTTGTTCGTTATATAAAATGCATGTATAAAAATCCTCTTCGCGTGGAATCATTTTTTTCTGGAAAATGTTGAATCATTAATTTTGAAAGTTCTCATCTGCATGAAGCTTAAACCGCAGCCACCAGGACCAGTTCAAGGGCCTCGTTTCACCCCGAATCTATGATATGAGACCCCACCAACTCTATTAAATCTCAATTTTCATGAAGTAATATTCATATGAAATACACATTTTATTTTAACCTAATTATGTACAATATTGGATCATATGTAATATAGATGAACAATTCAACTGGAAAAACTGAAAATACCACATATCTAACTGCAAATTACAGATATGTCATAACAGATCTTTCCAGCTTAAATAAATCAGCAATGTTTAACGACAATTCTTTTTAATTATTTCATCCCAAGCAAGGCAATAAAGCCACTAGGACGCAAGGGGTTACTGAGTATTAGAGAATATCAGAAAAAAACTACTATTAAAGAGAGATGACAATAAAAGAATAAAAACTAAGAAAACTGAAGATAATGATTGGCAATGCATTTAAATTTTTGAAGATCAAAGTTGACTGGGAAACAAAAATCCGGAAAAGAGGTTCACAAACAAGAAGTGCGAGAGAAGAAACTGTTAGCATAGAACTTACGGTTACATCTAGCCATTTCAATTGTAAAATAATGAGGCCTTTTCGCCAATCTAGTATCGGGCTTAAATTCATGAAGTCTAGATACGATTGAGGAAAGTTCATCAGAACAATTATCATGAAAGTATTTATAGAAAAGAGAGAGGGAAGCTACATTATGGCGGTGATAAAGGGACTGAAGCCGAGATGTCAGGTCAGGATCAGTAACATTGCAGATTCTTTGGATTTTATCATGAATCTATAAATATATAGCAGGAGCATCAGAGCAGATGTGGCAGAAATGTTCAAAAGATAGAGGATCTAATTAACTCTGAATTAGTTAAGCATCTCGCATCGCAGGGTTCTTCTTTCATATGAGCAACATGACTTTCGTGGTTCTTTTTAAATGATTTTGTTGAAACGTTAAATTGGACATACATACACATTTTAAAGTTAATTATATTCCAGTAGAAGCTCCGTTTTTTTTTCTTAATTAAACAACATTCATTATCTAACTACATCTACCGGCCTGAATATTCGAGAAATCTTGTCAGGAAAACAAATCTTGGCAGGATTCGAACCTGCATCGTCCATGGGGGACCGTCATTTGATCTGACGTGCCTAACCGCTCGGCCACGTAGAACTTTTGCTCAAACAAAGCCCGAACAGTGCCTTTTGAACACACACTTTCTATTAGGTTGGTGCAAAAATAATGACGTAATAATGTCGTTTTTTTACGTTAAAAACACGTCAAAAAACGACATTATTACGTCATTATTTTTGCACCAACCTAATACCTATTCTCGAAACATCCCTATCTATGTTCTGTTTAATATCCTAACGTAAAAAAAGACAATTTATTTTTAGAAAATGGATTAAATCCGACATATTTTTTTTATTTTGTTTAAGCATTCTTTTTAAATGGATGCTCATATTCGAGTAGAAGCTCTGTTTTTTAACGCATATAAATGTAGGCATAAGATAAATACCGATAAGATAGTGAGGGGCAAAAAGCACTGCCCGGAGTTCCCAAACAGGTCCCCTCCCCGGGAGTTCGTGGATAGTACGCACGGTCCCTGGCAGCCATTGCAATCCTTAAACTCACGGCAACGACGTGTTTCGAAATCTTCATCAGCAACAGCTGGTAATTCCATTGACAGAATGCTATGCGACGTTAGGTTTGCGATCAGACAACAAATGAAATTTAATTTTCATCGTTATTTAGTAAATGCTTCAAGATAACATTCTCTCTCGGTCAGGAATTTTTAGATTTCCTTTTTGTCTGTAAATTCGGATGATAAAAGACAATCCCATTGGGTATCGCTTCTGTGCAAAATGGTTGCATTTAAAGTGGGGCATAATCACAGGAGAGACATTAATTGCCGATAAATGAGGATTTAAGAGAACATTATTTAAAAAGCTGCAATTTGATATCTATCATTTAGTTTATCTCTGTTATGTCGCGTTGATTCTTAGCCTATTGTTATATGTGGCAATAGGAACATTAGGTTTAATTGTCACGAAGTAGACACTTTTACGATATATATATATATATATATATATATATATATATATATATATATAACATAGTGAGTGCAGGTAGTAATTAAACAGTGGTTAATGTAAAATAAAATAACATTTTTATTAAGATTTTTTTTTATAGCTGTGAGGAACAGCTATATAATATTTTTTAGGAAAGACACACACACACTATATATATATATATATATATATATATATATACAAAATTTAGTTAATAGGAATCAGCAGTACCTTGTAGATAAGAGGGATTGCTGCCGAAATACACAATTATATATACATATATATACACACACACACACACACACACACACACACACACACACACAAGTGTTTAAGCCTTTTTATTATATCCTTACTCTGTCCTGGACATTGAGTTCTACCTGGATTTTATCCTCTCGGAAATTTTTTATTCTAAAATATACATGTGTATATATGCACCTGTGGATTTTGCATATATATGTATATTTACCACTAATATTATCTATATATATATATATATATATATATATATATATATATATATATATATATTATATGGTGTCTCAAAAAATTTGGCATAATTTCGCATGACAATAATTTTTGCAATTCTTGTTGAAATAACTTAAATTTTTCACAGAATGTATAGAAACAAATCAAGATTTCATATTTAATATAAGAGGACAGTGTGTGCCTATGTCTATGTAAATCTGCCAGAGAAATGGATCAGGCGTGGTGGAGATGATGACAATTTTCTGATGAAATGGCCGCCACGGTCACCGGACCTGTCCCCGTGTGATTTCTTTTTATGGGGATATATGAAGGGACTGGTCTATGTCCCACCTCTTCCTGCTAGCATTAATGAACTCAAGCAGAGAATCACTTCTGCACTGAATAATGTTACCGGAGACATACTACAGCATGTTTGGCAAGAGCTTAACAACTGACTTGACGTGTGACGCGTCACAGGCGTTGTACATATTGAACACTTATGATGATCAACACCTGAACTGTTCAATTTCATTGTGCTAGACTTAGTTGTTTTCAAGATAATTGTTTTTAAAATGACATCAAATGTTTTGAGACACACACACAATATATATATATATATATATATATATATATATATATATATATATATATATATATAATTATTTATTTAAAAATATGATTCCAACTCGCTACATAAGAGGTCTCATGTTTCAAAACAAGAGCCGAAAACTTCAAAATAATATTTGAATTAACTTGAGTTAAAGTAGGCTCTGTTCCATCTTCAAGCGAAATTTTTTTGGGAATGACTTATTTCTGAAAATTTAGCCACCTCCACCTTACCCTGACCCGGCATCTATGAAAATAACTATACTGATACAAATTATTAACACCCCTCCCCTGCCGATTCTAAACAATCCGCCCTTGATGTTACCATGGAAATTTTTGATTTCAATTCTGACCATACTATTAAAACTCGTAAATTTCAGAAATAAGTCATTCCCAAAAAAATTTCGCTTGAAGATGGAACAGAGCCTACTTTAACTCAAGTTAATTCAAATATTATTTTGAAGTTTTCGGCTCTTGTTTTGAAACATGAGACCTCTTATGTAGCGAGTTGGAATCATATTTTTAAATAAATAATTATATTTATGCTCTACTTTCGTATCGAGCACTATTTTTAAAAAATAATAACAAAAATACTAAGGAACTTTGGATTATTTACCAAACCAGTTTCTTTCCTATTTTCTACAATATTTTCACACACACACACACATATATATATATATATATATATATATATATATATATATATATATAATATGGGAAATTCGTGTCCATGCAATTGACAGCGGCTCGGGATGAGAAGAGACGGTTCGAATTCCAGTTGGATTTTGATTTTGTTAAATTCACTTAACCCTGGGAAAGGCATGAATATATCTCTTCTCCTCCCAGCTATCGGTTAAATAGTAGTATTTTTATCTGGACGCATGATTGTTATCTTCCCAAAATTTATAATGCAATATTCGCTGACAAGGCCTCACACACAAAAAAGAGAAAAAGAAAAGCATTATTTCTATAATCCAAAATGTTTCGGTTTCATATAATCCATAAAGAGTTGATAAACCGTAAAAATCAATCAATCAATGAAAGTTATTTGCTCGTGTCTGTCTTTTCATGAATTTCATGCGAAATGACATGACACGAGCTCGAGGACGTAATCCTTGAGTCATCGTAACATAAAACGTAGAAAAAGTGAATTCATGTCGTTCTGAGATACAGTGGCACAAATTGGACATACATACACATTTTAATGTTAATTAAATTCGCCATTTATGGTTAGGTCACATATGTACATCCTCTTGTCTGTCGTACACACACATACACACACATATATATATATATATATATATATATATATAGCAATCTTCTATGTCAACGTAACAGAAAATCATCTTTGACGGTGAATATCTTTGTTTAAATGACCATATAACCACTCTGAAGATGGCTCATGCGAGCCGAAAGCTTGGATCAAGGAACAGCATAATAAAAAAAAATATTTAAATGTCGAACAATTTTTGTTTTTATTTTCACTCGAAATTAAAACAACTATATGAAGTTTAAAACGGCTCATGATCAAACATAAGTCATTCGTTGTCTGTTATATTTAACAATATAATTTTGAATATTTATATATATTAGGTTGGTGCAAAAATAATGACATTTTCTCACATAGTAACATATGTGAGAAAACGTCATTATTTTTGCACCAACCTAATATATATATGTATATGTATGTATGTATATATTAGTCCAGAAAGAAGTTCAAGGCTCATTAATAAACACAGAAAACGAAGATGAGACATTAAAAGAACATAAGGAAAATTTGTTCCTTTTATTTGCTTGAAGAAGGTCATGAGACCTAAAACAACTGTAGCAGAAATATGAAGTATAAAATTTAATATATACATACACTAAAACAAATCTACATTATAACCAAAAAGGTTTGAGGCTTTTCTCTTTTTTAAAATATACATTTTCTCTTGTTGGAACAATTCTTGCTCTATATATATTATATATATATATATATATATATATATATATATATATATATATATAAGGCTCAAACACTAATATTCCATGGTTATAATTTATTACATTGGAATCGTAGTCATGATCCAATTCACCAGACTTACAAATTCAAAAAAAAAAAAAAAAAAAAAAAAAAAAAAAAAAAGTAAATAATTCATTTTGTAGGTCTGATGATTGGATCCTGATTCCGATTCCACAGTAATAAATTATAACCATGGAATATTAGTGTTTGAGCCCTTTATATTATATTCTTTCTCTGTCCTGGACATTGAGCTCTACCTGGATTCTATCCCCTTGGAAATTTATATTATATATATATATATATATATATATATATATATATATAAACACTGGTAGATTTACGATATATTAGATGTATGGAAATAAACTATGCAAGGCATTTTATACAAACGAAAGTGAAAAAAAAATGATTAGAAAAACGGATTTCGTGTTTCAAAAGCTATTGACGTAATAATCGTCCGCCATAAAGAATTTATTCAGAGTGAAGAAACCTCCAAGAACACACACAAAAAAAAAAAAAAATTAAAAGCTATGAATCAGCGAATAAACATATAGCAGGCAAAGAAAATATTCTAATGAATAAGTTTGTCTATAGAGAATATACAATGTATTGATCTGTGGAGAAAAATCATATTATACAATCTAAACCAAAGTTTGTTTTCTGAAAAAGCATTTACGAAAAATATTAATTTTTCATATTTTAACATTTAACTTTCGTTTCAATTTTCATTTTATTTTGAATATAATAACGCTTCGAAATATAATAAAATTTCTAAAGTTAAAATTTTATTTATCTTTTATTCTCTTTTTTTCTCTTACATTTTTCAATTGTTCCATTGAAAACTTGTCCGGTGACCAACAGTCCGATTGATAAACCGATTGATCACGAATCGTCCTATTGATAAATTAAATGATGAAGAATCGTTCCATCGACAAAATGATCGATGACGAGCTATTTGATTGATAAACTGACCGGCGACGAAATATACTATCGAAGACATGTCCGATAATAAACTGTCCGAATGATAAAATGTCCGACGACGAATTGTCCAGTCGACAAAGTAACCGATGACGAATTGTCCAGACGACAAAGTAACTGATGACGAATTGTCCAGTCGACAAAGTAACCGATGACGAATTGTCCAGTCGACAAAGTAACCGATGACGAATTGTCCAGACGACAAAGTAACCGATGACGAATTGTCCAGACGACAAAGTAACCGATGACGAATTGTCCAGTCGACAAAGTAACTGATGACGAATTGTCCAGACGACAAAGTAACCGATGACGAATTGTCCAGTCGACAAAGTAACCGATGACGAATTGTCCAATCGACAAAGTAACCGATGACGAATTGTCCAATCGACAAACTGACTGGCAACGAACCAATCTAATGCTGTACAAAAAATATTTTTCTCCTTAGACTGCGACCATATTGATGTATTGGTTAAATATATGTTTTAATATTTGTACAGGTGATAGGTACCACACAGGAACCTTACATGAAGTCAAGAAGGATCCAGATTGGTAGTTACAGAATTTACCAAATTATGCGATAATTTGAAAAATATATATCAACATTTGAAATATCTATCCGATCCGAAAGATAAGAAAATAGCCTTAGAAACAAAGAGCGCTTGACTGTCGTATAATATTTAATTTTCTCTAGAGTAGTGGTAATTGAACAATTCCCTCAAAGGTGTTAAAGAGATCTGAAACGAATAGTTGTAATACAGACAGATAATGAGAATTTAATGAACAGAAGATGTGAGCAATGAGGACGTTTTAGGAATAATAAGAACTACTGCAGCTAACAATCAAAAAGAAGTAGTTAAACTTTCAAGGACACATAAGGAAAGAAGGCTTGGAGAATTTAACTTTCACAGGGCATACTGAAAAGAAGAGAATCAGAATTTTCCTGGGCGCTTGGCTTTGATAGCCTTTAAATACTCTCCATTGATGTTGTGGCTCTTTTGAAGATAATTGATAAACAATACCTTTTGCATCACCAGCAAACTGAGGCCACCACCTTTCCTGTAGTTGAAACGACCTTGGCCTTCTTTGTAGCAGGTGAAGAGGGGTGTTTTCACTGCATGGATTGTCTCTTTGTCTCTGGCTCAATGTGATGAACCCAACACTCATTTTGGGTTAGGAAACATACAAGGAAACTAACTGGATCTGCCTCAAACAGGGCCAGATTTAACCGTGATGTGATCAATCTTATGTGCTTTTGATCAGGTGCCAGAAGACTTGGCAGGCAACCATCGAAGAGAAACCTTAGCCATGCCAATTTCATTTTAAAGAATGTTCATAACTCTCTCACAGGATATCCTAATAGCATTAGCTATTTGATTTATGGTCAATCGCTTGTCTTTCATTACCATGTGATGAACACGATCAATGTTTTCAACCGTGGTAGTAATTGCAGGGCGTCCAGACCTTGGGTCATATTCAAAACTCTCCCTTCCCTCTCCCAAATTCAGCTGCTCACTTTTGCACTATTGATAAAGCTGGAGCATCATCCCCTACTGTAGTGACTACGTCAGCATAAATGTCCTTGGGATGCAAAATCTTTATTGTAGGTATTTGATAACATCACGATGCCAAATTTTGTCTATTTTCAAGAAAATCACTACATGTTACTTTCTTGTCTTTGAACAGTTAGATGTCAGTTTACCTGGAAGGAAACAACGTAGTTAGCAATAAGAAGAGTTAAATTTAACTAATGTACGTTTTCACAGATCTAGCATTACTTCATAGTAAGCCTACACACTTTTCAGTTCGCCCTCGTAAGAACAACAACGTAACTCCGGCGAACAATCAGAAAGAGACAGTTACAATTTTCAGGGACTCATCACGAGGAAAGAAGGCTTGGAGAATTTAACTTTCACATCGTTTAACAAAGCCAAAAGAGTTGCTTATTTAACGATTTTGAGAGAATGGTTGATAGAGCAACAAGAACGGGTCAAAGGTTATTTAAAACATAAGACAGCATGTTGGTCACTCACGTCCTGAAAGTATATTGAAAATTAATTTAGAAGAAACGCGTGCGCACACACACGCATGCGCGCGTACACACGTCTTCTATGTGCCGTATCCCTTCAGGACGTTGGCGATCATGACTCCTACAAAGTTCCTGTTTTTTTTTAGCCGTTAATACATGTTTGCTTTTTGTTATCGCATTGTTCCGCCATCCTTTTACACAAGCTCGGTATATAGGTAATATGTTGATTTCCTTTGTACCAATTGTCTTCAAATTGTTCTTTGAGTATAAAATTTTCCAAGACATCTTTTATCGTTATGTGCCCTAGACATTTCATCTGTCTCTTCCTAAGTAGAGGTGTCATTTTGTTTCCATTTCATCTAAAACATCGTCGTTGCTCGCATATTAGGCCTATATTCTCAGCATCCTTCTGTAGAATCGAATTTTTGTTGCTTCAAGTCTCTTCTTCATTTGTGATGAGACTGTCAATCATGATGGTATATAAGAGAACTGATATTACGTCTTCGTTATACCATGTGGAAGTTAAATTCTCCAAGCCTTCTTTCTTCATGATGTGCCCCTGAAAATTGTAACTGCCTCTTTCTGATTGTTAGCTGGAGTTACGCTGTCGTTCCTACGAGGGTGAACTGAAAAGTCGGTAGCCTTAGTATGGAGTGGTAGATCTGTGAAATCTTACATTAATTAATTTCAAGTCTTCTTATTAATAACTGCCATGTTTCCTTCCAGGTAAATTGGCATCTAACTATTCAAAAACGACAAAGTAACATGTAGTGATTTCTCTTGAAAGTAGGCAAAATTTCATGGTGTTATCGAATATCTATCGAAAACAGTTTGCACCATAAGGAAATTCATGCTGGCGTAGTAGGTACGTTAGTATTCTTTTCTTTGCTTCTAATGGATTAGAAAACGAAATGTTAAAAAAAAAGAAAAAGTTAAAAAAAAAAATAATTTCTACAGATTCAATCATGATAAAAATTGCAATAAATATTTTAAAATATTGTTCTACACTATGGGAAATTTTCACAATGATCAATGACAAAGAAAGTTGTAAAACAAAGACTAATCATTGTGTGCGCTCACCTAATAATAATAAAAAAATGGCTGTGTTTACAATTAGAGAACAAACATTATCCTTTATATTTATGGTTAATTTCTAAAAACAAATGTAATCGTGCCCAATAAAATATGGTAAAATTGCAGTATCAAAAATATCTACCTCATTTGCATTGGGTATCATTGTCATGTTGACAAGCTGTTGCTATGTTGATGAATCATTCAGACAACGTTTGGTCATTTTAAGAACTAAAATGATGGCGCTTCCGACTATTTGCTTTTAATCATTTCACCTCATGATAATACCATTAGTCGACAAGAGAAGACTTTAGTGAGGGAAAGTGAGGAGGAAGGACAATAAAAGAACGGAGTTTACGAAGATGGCTGTTGATATTGCATTTAAATATCTGAAGATTGTAGATGATAGCGGAGCAAAAAATCGGAAGGGAGTTCCACAGATGAAAAGTACTAGAAAAGAAACTGTTAGAACTGGCAGTTGCGTATAGGTAGTTCAACAGTAAGATCTAGCTACCAGTCTAATAGCACTATGACGCACGAGGTTACTGAGAGGGAAAAATGAGTAAACGTTAGTGAAGAGAAAGCATAATAAAAGAACAGTTTCCCCAAATATAGAAGATAGCGATTTAAGTTATTTTTGAACTTTTTTAAGATTGTAGTTCTCAGAAAATCATGAAGCTGGAACTGAGTCCCACAGTCGAGTAGTGTGAGAGAAGAAACTATTAGAATAGAACCTACGGTCACATATAGCTGTTTCAATAGTAAAATGAGGAGAACTCACTCACTGACAGTATTCTACTAAACTTCAATTCATGCAGTCGAAGGACTAAGGGGGAAAGCTCATCAGAAGAGTTGCCATAAAAATATCTGTAGAAAATATAGGGAAGCCACGTCACCGTATCGGACCCTTGGTTTAGGCAATTTCTAAGGGATGTTAGAGTATATAACTCCTACTTTGAATTTGATCACAGACTTCTTGTGACAACACGTGCACACTGAAGTATATACATTCAAGCCTTTAAAAATGAACATAAAGGAATAGAAATCTGTGATAAACTAGAGTTCAAATTGTCTAAATCTTTTACCATATAGTCTCTTCAGCCGAAGCAAGGTTGACAATGGTAAGAATATCTTAGACAGAAAAAGATTTTCCTATGGAACAACAATCCTCATTTGAAAAGTTCGACAGACGAAAGAAACAAACAGAAGTGAAAAAAAAATGGAGGGGAAAATGCTAAATAATTAAGTAAATTAAAAAAAAAAAAATTCCCCTCGTTAATGTGCTGAGAAAACAATATCTACTTTGAATCTATCTATAGAGAATATACAATGTATTGATCTGTGGAGAAAAATCATATCATACAATCTAAACCAAAATAAATGTCATCCTTGTTTCAAAAAACAAAACAAAAGAAACAAAAAAAAAAATCTTCGAGTGACACTTCAACCCTGATCACACTGAGCTGAAAGCGCCCGCAGAAATCGAACATACACCACCATACATAATTTTTTTTTTACAGTGTTCACCCTATACAAGGATCGGGAGTCACTCGAGGTAGATGTCACAGACTAAGAGGCACAGTTTATGTGGATATGCGGGGCAGATAACGATCAATCCTAGATGTGAACAGATTACGATTGTAGTGATCAGGATATCACCCTCTTTGGAGTCAGTTCCACATAGCATCGGCTCGTGAGAAGAAGCTTCTCGAATGGGACCTACATCTCACCAAAAGGGGATGAAGTTGGTTCGATACAATTTCTTTAGCGGGTCTTAGCCGTGAAGGTAAAAACTGGTAGAACTAAGGAACGTAATTCTTCTGAACAGTTTTCATAGACATAGCGATGGAGCAGCGAAAGGCTTGCGACGTCTCGTCTGTGAGAAAGGGGGAAAATAATTTGTCACCTACAAGGATGCGAAGACACTTTTGCACTATCGAGATTGGAAAGTGAACACAGGGCAGTAATACTCGATTTTCGATCTGATCTGATTCTTGTAAAGGTAGAGGATGGCAGGAGAAGTCAGGTACTTACTGAAGCCGTACAGGGAAGAACCGACCATTTTTCCAGCCTCTTTAGCGATGGATCGTATTTACGAATTTCATTTGAAGTCTGGGTTGAGTTTAAGTTTCAACAGGCGCTCAAGGCCCGGGACCCACCTCGAGAGAACATTTGTTCAGTGTGATAATTCAGGGTCTGATCGACGATGATGGAATGTCAGCATTATAAAGTGTCTTCAAACATCAACAATAACGAACCTAATGATGAAGAAGTAAAGAAAACTATAAAAAGACTAAAAAATAATAAGCATCGCTTGACACCGAGGCTGAAATTTATAGATTAGCGTACCCTTCCCCGAATTTAAAAACGATTCTAAATTTCATGTAGGAGGTTTGAAATCGGAAGCGAATCCTCCGAGCACCATGGCAATAAAACGGTAATCCACAAGACCTTCAAATTCACAAAGGTATCCCAATTGGATACATTATGGTCAAAGTAAAAATAAACTTTGTATTAAGTAGACTCACCATTCTTTGAAACTTATCTTCTCACAACCGAATTTTCTTTCTTTCTGATAAGAAGTGTAATGATGGCATATAATGGGGGGGGATTTTAAAATACTTATGTTTTATTCAATAACTATAATTTTTACAAGAAATGGATATGAGAAGAAAGCGTTTAGTATGAGGTTTTATTTAAAATTCGATATGCGCACCAGATTACGCTGCCAGCTTCTCGAGCTGCCCGTCAACTGATTTCACCAGGAAATCTTGCGGTATGGAAGACATAACTTCTTGTATTCATCCTTCAAGCTTTTCCAAAGTTTTGGTTTGGTATAGTAGATTTGTTCCTTTAACCAGCCCCAAAGAAAAAGACACAGGATGTTATGTCAGGAATACTGGATGGCCACTCATACATAAAATAAGCAGGTGTAGGGTTACTGAATTAGGAATAACCAAAACGGGGGTTGGAAATGAAATGGTAATAACTGGTATATAATGGTAATAAATGGTATAACATCAACAAAATACAATACTCGCCAGCGGCGTGAAGTAGGTAAACCACTGCTAGTGGTGGACTACTGAGACAGCATATTACTCCACTTACAATAGTTTCCAACTTATTTATGAGGATTGGGATATACCCGTTCGTGTTCATCGGTACAATTTATAACAGAGTTACTTTATCATCAAACAACTACAGGAAATTGTATACCTGCTATGTTGGTCTAACAGTAGCATACGACCACATCAATAGAGATTTCCTCTTCTCATCGATTAGAAACCGCCTGACGGGGAAGAGTTACATTTCACAATCACTATAATCTTGACCTCTTCAAATACAATATTAATCGTTATCTTTCCTGTATATCCCCATGAGCATCACCTGTTGCCCTTTTTTTTAAGGTCATACAGCCCCACCGTCTACTTTGATGCATACTTTTCCAAAATATGAATCAAAGTGACTGTAACAAACCCAAGTGGAATTCGAACTCGGCTCTCTGATTTCTTATTCAAGGCCTATATTCATTACACCACCGTGCATTCACATGTATGTATGTACTTGTCTCTATATTGAACAAAAGTAACAGCTGTAAACTTTAGCATTCATTGATTAATCACCTGTTGCACATTAAACTACAATCTGATGTCAAGGCATTTGAGAGAGGAATACATAAGTTTGTATTCAGCTCAAAATATCAACGAAAAGTCATTAGTTCTGTGGATATTAAACAGTGAGTCGTCTGTAAATGTTCTATCAACCATTGCAAGATGGGTTAAGTACACAGTTTTGAAGTTTGGAATTAGGTAGTACTTCGGAAAAAAGCAACAATGTTGATGAGTGTAGCAGAGAAAGGCCAGCAGTATTTGCAGTCTGTAAAAAGGATTTTTTTTCTCAATTACAACGGAAATTAGTGAAACCGTTATAACTTAGTGTGCATGCTCAACAAAGGTCAAGGTTAATCTGTTCCAAACGGCTTCACTCTTTGTACTTCAGCTTCGTTAGCATAGCAACAGTCCGCCGAATGCTTTTTTATAAGACCTTATATATATATATATATATATATATATATATATATATATATATATATATATATATATGTATGTGTGTGTGTGTGTGTGTGTGTGCACGCGCGTAAAAATATATAGAAAATAGGAAAGAACTCGTTAGGTAAATAATCCAAAGTTCTTTAGTATTTTTGTTATTATTTTTAAAAATAGTGCTCGATACAAAAGTAGAGCATAAATATAATTATTTATTTAAAAAATATGATTCCAACGCTACATAAGAGTTCTCATGTTTCAAAACAAGAACCGAAAACTTCAATATAATTATTTGAATTAAAGTACCAAGATCTGTTCCATCTTCAAGCGAAATTTTTTTTTTGAATAAAAAAAAAAAATCGCTTGAAGATTGAACAGAGCTTGGTACTTTAATTCAATTTAATTTAAGGAGGAGGTGACAGAGGGAAGGAACTTCTTCAGAGCTGCAAGGGATAGAGGGAGGTGGAGAGCCATGATCACCTACTTGAAAGCACATCGCACATAAAAAGAAGAAAAAGAATTTATTTACAGAGTGTTAGAGGGTAGGATTATTAATTTTGTGATGTTAGAAATGCTATTGGTGGTGTCTATTTTTTTCTTATTTATGGACCTAGTTTTTTTTTAGCGTTTAGAATGAAATGGTGTGATTTAATGTCTCTTCTTCACCTTCGTATCCTGAGGTAGAATCCTATGACTAATCCTAATTTTGATTGTGGCGGGAAGAGAATTTTTGTTTTTGTTAGTGATTTTACGATAAACTTAAAAAAAAATTTACCAATAAAAAAATCAATTTCCGATCTATATTTGATCCCAACTTATGTGTATGTGTATGATGATAGATTCTGTTGCCTTTTCTGTATGAGAGTACAACATTATGATCCATCATTTGTATCCTACTTGTGTTCATGCCTTCGATAACATCAAATTCAGATCCACATAACATTCCACATACAGAACAGGGAACAGCATCCCTTATGAAGGCTGCAGGAATGTTAGAGCGGTGTTCAGAGTTCTGCCTTGTAATACGTAAATAATCAAAGCGTAACTTCTCAAATGTTGTAATGCCTTTTATAAACACACACCTCCACTTGACACGATCAGACACCACTTCTTAAAGCCTTACTGGACACTGTTGCTTTGTCGCCCACAGTAAAGGAGGCCTTGCAGTCCACTCGCAAAAATATAGAGCAACTGAGCCTCACTCCACCCGAGCAAAATGGCTCAAACACATGTTCCATCTGCCTAAAAGTTCAAAACACCTGCAGGCCTCAGAAGACACAGGATTGTCCATCGAAGTTGAGCACCTCTTTATTTTAATGAGCCAGCATTTTTCGTCCGCGATGAGAGAGTTCACCACATATATATTCTGTTTATACGTTTTTTTTGTTTTTTTTTTTAAATATTCAAACTAGACGGTTCTCTGTAGCTAAATGGTATAGCATGACAGATCAAATGACGGTTTACGTATAGGAATACAGGTTCGGTTCCTGTCGGAAAATGCATATTTTCTACGAAATTTCTCGAACATTCAGGCCGGTAAATCTTAATACTTTTTAATTAAAAACAGAGTATTTACTTAAATAATTTTATCTATAAAAATAACATATAAACAGAAATATATATTAAATAATTGTCGGACTTAATCCACTTTATTATATATATATATATATATATATATATATATATATATATATATATATATATATATATATATATAAGCATGTTTGATAATATAATTTAGACGTGTTGTATTTGGTTACTTTTAATAAGATCCTTTCGTAATTACGTATAAGCTTTGTTGTTTCCCGATTAAAAAGTGTATAAGGAAGTTACCATGGTTGTATTTATTCATTTTATTTTTCCGAGTACTTTCGATATATTGACAATATCATCTTCAGAGTTGTGATGGTTAAGACAATTAGTTGTGTGTCACAAGTAAATTTTGTCTTTGTAGTTAAACGTTTAACGATTCAGGTTATGCGCAAAGTCACAAAGGGTGATTGCTGAAATTTTTCCTTATTGTAAAGGTTATAATGTAGGGGAAATAACTTAGTTAAAACTGAATTCTTGTAGGAGGTTATAGTAGTTTAAAAAAAAAACTGTTTAGTTTTAATGTAGTTATTTCTAAACAACTAAATACTATAAGCATTTCAAAACATTTGTACTATGTTCGTAATTAATTTCGTTAAGTGTTGGTTTTAATTTTTTTAATAAAGATGTCTTCGAGAATTTGTAGTTTCTGCTTATTACGTTCTTGGTGAAATATATGGATATTGTCGACTAATATATAGTTGTGAATGTAGATAGCAATGATTTTACAGGTGTTGTGCAATGGCGGATGAATCATTAATGTATAGAGTGAGCTGTCTTAATAAGGTTACTGTAGAATTACCAACATATACATTAGCTTTTTGTCTCAGATGCTATATATATATATATATATATTGATGCATGTTTCATTAAATAATATAGACAAGTGTTGTCTATTTTATGTAAATTCTTTTCTGCACAAACACACACTTCCAAACATAACGTAAATGGTCAACAACAACCAGAAACCAACGAATGTGAAGAAAAAAAATAGAAGAGAAACCAACAATCAATCAGCAAATAGAAAAAGGAAATAGATAAAACACTCATACCAATAAAAGCACAGGAGCACCGAGAAACAATGGTAGATTAACTGTTGCGACGAGTAGTTGGAATCATAAAGTCACGAAACTCCGAAGTAAACATGAGTTAAGTGAAAAAAAAAAAACTTTTCCATATATATATATATATATATATATATATATATATATATGTGTATATGTATATATATGTATATACAGTGTAACCCGGATATAAGTGAGTTGTCGGGACCGGAGAAAAAGTCTCTTATATCCGGGGGTCTCTTATATCCAGGTTTGGTCTAATTTATATACATTAACACAGGCTCTAATTTGGGACCAGAGAAAATCTCTCTTATATCCGGGATACATTTTGTGTATATATATTATATATTATATATATATATATATAATATATATATATATATATTTTATATATATATATATATATATATATATATATATATATATATATTTCAATTAAAAGGTGCAAATATAATTTATAAATTCATGAATCATTCATACAAAAAACAAATATAGAGGTTAATGATTTAAATTGCGAGAATACTTCGTCGCAAACTATCTAAATAAGATACATCAACCCCGAATCTGTATATTGTAAAATTAAAAAGACCTTATGCAACTGGAATTTATAAACAGGGATCATATCATTCATGTACAGGTTCGGGGTTGATGTATCTTATTTAGATAGTTTGCGACGAAATATTCTCGCAATTTAAATCATTAACCTCTATATTTGTTTTTTGTATGAATGATTCATGAATTTATATATATGTGTGTGTGTGTGTGTGTGTGTGCGCGCGTATGTGCTTGTATATACATATGTGTGTTGGTTGATTTTAGAATTTAATTCTTCGAAATGTCAGATCTATATTTATATACATCGCCATATCTTACAGTGTGTGACGCAAGAGTGCTTTCTTTTTTTCTTATTATTGTGGGAGGTATACGCATCTACTCGATATCACGTAAATAACTGCAGCTATGGAGGAATAAGACGTTTGCGTTAAAGGTGATATGAGCATCGATGACGTCATTTGTATCCTGTAGAAATATTTCCTTGCGCAGAAGCAAGCAACCTTGTAATAAAAGCCAAAACAATATGCGTATTCATATAATCTCAATTTCTCTCATAATTCTTTTTGAAATATGATTCTACAGCGACGCAGAAATTACTGTTCAGAAACTTTACTCATGTCCTAAAGTTTAAATTCAATATTAATCTTAAAATTTAGATTACAGTTTCATTCTCAAGCGATATTTAGAATAACTAACTGAAGAAATGTTTTACTAATTTATAGATTGGAAATGGAGGTGTAATCAGGGGTTTCTTTTCTTTATCAAGGGGGTCACACTACTTTGATGAAAGTAGGAATGTTTATTATATGTCACATCTTCATTGCAGGAGCTCCGGGTGAGTAGCAGCGGGTACCGAACCATATATGGCAGCCATAAACATGGAAGAATGCTTAGGCCACTTTATTCAAATAGTTTTGCGTGCTAAAATATGATTAATGCAATTTAAAATTGATTAAATTACAGAGATCCAATTAAATATTAAATAAAATCTTAATTAACGACATCAAACTCAGACATGCTACGATAGATGTCTATAACTACGAGTTGAGGTATTATCATTATTTACATTATTCGGATTGTTATCATCATCTTCGTTGCCATATTTACAACGTTTCAGTCGTTGTATGCTCCGGCCTTCTTCAGGTGATTGGAATTTCGAACCGAAACAATCTACCCCGGCGGACGAAATAAAGGGTTCGGTTCAAAATTCCAATCACCTGAAGAAGGCCGAAACATTGTGAATATGGCAGTTAAGATGAGGATAACAGTCCGAATAATGTAAATAATGTAAATGCCACGATAGTTTTCATTTTACGCTAAGGAAGGTTAATTTGTTAAATTCCCAAAGATATCAGGGTCGGTGCAAAAATAATTTCGTTTTCTAACATATGTTACTATGTGAGAAAACGAAATTATTTTTGCACCAACCTAATATATTAAAGGATTTTTTTAACTTGGCGTTTATATTACTTCAAACTTTATTATCGCAGACACTCTTATTTGAAATAGACGCCAGATTTCAATTCCTTAAACAGTGTGTATTGCGCCTATCGACCTAAGAAAAATCATAGTAAAGAAAAACGTGTTTTGCCACAAATAACGTCTGAGTGAGCAAGGTACTATTTTCCCATTTTTAAGGAAAACACATCGTCACAGGAATTATTTTTCTCGATAGCACAAACCTCCTCAGTTTCGTATCCGACACGTAAAAAAATCATCAAGAATTAACGGATTTCAGTAATGAGGCGTCTATTTCAAATACGAAGTGTCCACTATAATAACGTTTGAAGTATTATATCAATAATATTGTAAAACAAAAAAAAAAAAAAAAAATACAAATAAGTTTTTGTAATGTCAACCACATGTAAATGTATAAATTCATAACGTCTCTTTATAGTCAGGTTCGAGGCGCCAAATGGGTATTTCCGTGAATTTCTGCACTCTTTTACCCTTTAAGCATAGCTTGAGCCATTTCTTCCTACTGGCTTAAATCATAGCTACAAGATCTCAATTAGTGTTTCTTGTTTTTAAAGAAATCTATGAGTAACAGAGAATGCATCTTTATTATCTTTTTTACCTTTTTATTTACGTCTCACACATATCTCGAATGGGCAGTACCGATTTGGTATTTTTATGTCTTCCGACATTCTGTGTTCATAGAATTATTTTTTAAATGATCTGTTCATTGAACCAATGAAAATTGTTTCGGAGGCTATCAAATTAAATAGTAAATACACACAGGAATTTACTGATCCAGAAGTAGTGTATCTGTTCTCCTCTTCTCTATCGTGTTTCGAATTTCGGACATTTCACTTTTTAACGTAGAACGCCTATTCCGGGCATTCCGAACCCTGCGGAAGCACCTTCTACATTGCACTAAAGATGGAGTAATGGTGGATATCAATACAAGGGTGACATTGGTCGCGAGACTGAATAATTTTTGTCCTTGGCCCATACGTATAAGTATGGGCGCTAAACGTTAAAACGACATTGTGCTCCATCTCGTTATTAAATATTGAGAGCCCAAGCTGGCTTTCGACTGTGATCAAAGTGTGCTATCTGTTCCACTATCTCATCTGTAATTTGTCTTTGGGAATTTCAATGTCTAGGAATGTGGGAAGGCTGGTCCTGAGTCCAACTCAGTGGCACTCCTTTTATTGACACCTAAGGGCAGGTTTGCATGACAGCAGGCAACTGCTGTTTTTTTTTTAAATCAATTCACTCCAAGCAAGGCAATAACGCCACCAAGACGCAAGGGGTTCCTGGGAGTGAAAGAGAACGAAAAAGACTTTAGGATGAACCGGAAATCCAAGTTAAACAGGAAACAAGGGACAAGTCTGTGAATGGCGCATGAATTTTCATTTTAAACTGACCATGTATCGAATTTTCCTTCGTCGAAAGAGGAAAAGTGTAGCAGCAGTTTCAAAGTCGTTGACTTTGATCTTGAATTAACTGCGCTTTACTACCGAGAAGTTTACATAATAGTAATAAGTAAACAAAAAAGGAAAAATCATGGAAGGGCTGGAGGGAAAATGAGGGTTTGAAACAAGAATGGTGTTGGTTTTATTGCATGCTGCCTTGTGGCACCTAAGGTTTCTGGGAAGGTTGCTGTAATCGAACTGTTCCACAGGATGAGATGATTGGATCCGCAGATATACTTTGTGGAAGGACAGGGTTTCTGTCGGAGTTTTACGTCTCTTACATGACTCCGTTTTCCCACACTAAAGAGTTCTATCGACCCATATTTGGGAATTCAGTGTTTCCTTCTCATAGACGACTACGTCTTCACACGTTAACGAGTTCTATCTACTCAGATTTGGAAATTCAGTGTTTTCCTTCTCTTAGACTTGTTGCCAGCCAAGATTGAAGGGCCGAATCTGTCCTACTATTTAACCTATAGCTGGAGCGAGAATAGATAGAGTCATTCATTTCCCAAATTTATTTGCGCGAAAATGTAGGTAAGGAAATCGACCGGAATTCGAACTCGGCTGGCCGATTTCTCGTTCGATAACACCACCCATACATTAAAATGTTATAATTTAAGAAAATTCAAAGAACATTGAAAACCAGGTGGAATAAATATGTAATTCTAAAGAATTAAATGATTTATTTTAAATCTGAGATTTTTTATTACTTCAAACATAAGTATTTTGTGGCTACACGCATTTGAAGTTGACGACTAATTTATAGAAGTATACATTAGATGTAAATGAGATACACACTATTTGAATTTCGTTAAATGATATTAAATTACCATGTGTAAATGCGGATATCTTAAAGTTAACCAACACAAGCAACAAACAGAAAGCAAAGTTTCAGTCCATTTGGAGATATATTAGTTTTTATCTTACTTTTTTTTGTCATATTTTGTCAAACTGAGCTGGTTCAATTCGTGTACTAACTACTCAGCTAATAAGAATGCGATTTCTCATGTCTAAAAGTTTCGGTGTTAAATTGATAATAAATGTGTAAATCTTGATTATCAGGCTGTTGCGGGCCGGTGTATGCGTTGAGAAATAAAGACATTTGTCTCCTGAAATGCCAACAAACATGGCAAACTCAGGATGTGAGTCCACGTAAAGAAATGTAAAGAAATAACAAGAACCAATATATATGTACAGACAAATGATAATGTATGTATTAAGAAAACAAGGGTATACATAAACAATAGAATATTGTTGTGTGTTACTGAAGAACAAACATGAATGAAGAAAACATTTAAACTAGTGAGTTGTTTGTGTGTGTGTGTAGTTTGGTGTAGGAGAAAGTCCTAGAGAAAATGAAGTGAAAGAGGCGTACGTGTCTGTGTATGTATGTATGTATGTATGTATGTATTGTACATGCGTTTCCCAAAGGGAACACGTTCTCTGCGAAAGGTTTAGATGTTGTCGTGCAAGCGGAAAAATTGAGAAGAGGGGGAGGAAAATATCACAGAATATTTATAGTCCTGGGAGCGTCTCCTAGTGGCGATTTCGAAAATTAGGAGGAGGTAACCCGACAAATCCCGTAAATTTATTCATTAATTCTTTTATATTATTGCTTTCATAATATCCAGAGCAATTTTAGCGCTAAGCTAATCTGGGACGAAGAAGAGATTAAGTCAGATTGCTCAGCCTAATCTTTACCAAAATCCTGAAGAATTTTTTTTTTTTAGTGAGGAATGCAGATAGAAAGATTAAGTATTGCAGATAAAGCAAACTTGCATAAATAAATAAGAGGCAAAAGACATGCTCGCCAAGAAGATGCATAAAACTCGAGGAGAGCGTATTGATATGGGAGAAAGAAAAACACTTCAAAGATGGAACGAATGCATTAAAGAACATTCCCAAGAAAAAAAAAGAGGACAATCGCAGTAACAGGAATATCGAAGGCGCAATCTAAAGTGGAAGTCAGCACTGGTCAAACTGAATAGAATCAAAACAGCAGAACCAGACGGAATTGTAATAGAAATGCTGGCAGCCCTAGGTGAAATATACAACACTGGTGACATACTGGAAGACCTAAATAGATCTATTTTCATAGCACTGCCGAAGAAACTAGGTGAAAACGAATGTGAACTCCATAGGACAATCAGTCTATTGATTTATCTAACAAAACCTATCCGAATGTTGAGGAATAGAACGCGCAGCAGAATTAGGATGTGTCTAGTCACCGGACTTATTCAACTTATGCAGTGAGGCAAATTATCAAGATTCTAAATTTAAACATTATCCAAAAATAAAAACAAATTAAACCGTTACTAAATAAGATTGTTGTTAGGACGTAAGACGTATAAAAATGAGAATGGCTGAAAAAAAAAATATCACAGATCAAAAAGGAGAGTAGTAATGAAATTTATCTCATTCGCTGGTAAGTCAGGAGTTTAATAAACGGGCGAGATATGTAGTATATAAGTTGTGTTGGAAGATATACAAGCGGTATGAGTGAGGCACTAGATGTGTAGTTTGGGATGAAAAATACATGGTCTAACAAGTAAAGTTTCGACATTCTAAAACACAAACATAGGAATAAAACTGTATGGTACATAGGTCAACACAATGTTCTTCGGGTTAAAAAGTACACACATACAAAAAAAAAAAAACAAGAAAATGAATTTTAATCTTCTTTAATGTTAAACGAAATATGACTTTATATTTACTTGTTACAAAATTCAGTTTCGCAGATCAATAATAAAGTATTACATTTTCAAACTGAAGCAAACATTGTGTTACCATAACAACAGAATATCTCGTTACTAGGTAGAGAAACTAGGTTGCTAATGCTTTTAATATTTTTATGGGTTTACGGCCATATCACGTTGAAGTTGAGAAACGTCGATCCTAGTCAGTACCTAGATGGGTGACCGCTTGGGAATTCCAAATGTAAGTGCGAATAATATAATAGATAATGGCTCGGAATTGAAAATCAGAGAGCCGAGTTCCAATTCCAGTCGAGTTCGTTATATTCAATGACGCGCAAATCCGCTTTGGAAAGATATGAATACTCGTTTTATGACCCCCCCACCACCGTCATATATGGAGTTATTAGTAAGATTTGTATCACTAAATGATTGTCTTCCCCCAAATTTCTTACAATCTATAAATATTTTCTGGCCAGAAAAAAAAAAAAAAAAATCAGTAATTTGAATTATTTCAACGTAAAATTTTTTATGATCGTCACTTATCAAGAAATTAAAATTTAGGTAAACAAATTTGAATTACTTGGTGTTAAATGGATATTTTGTAAAATTATTTTTATTTTTAATTAATTCACCCCGAGCAAGGCGATAATGCCACTAAGATGAAAGGAATTACTGATATTGAAGGAGAAACAGAAGACTTTAGAAGGAACTGAAAACCCAATTGTAGGCAGGATTCAAGGGATAACAGCTGTAAGCGTAATAACAATAACTTCTACTCCTGTTCAAAAAACTGGGGAGGTGTGTGAACCGGACAAAAAGCAAACCTATCTACTCCTATGCAACAATGCGTGTTAATTGTATAAAAATATAGTTAGGGAAATTAAAAATTTATTTAAAAATTGTTGTCATTATTTTGAAGTTACGTGTAACTAGTTTACAATATTCGGCCAGTCATTTAAATTTGTAAATGTTCAGAAAAACAACGAAGGAGTGACAAAAAAAAATACGAAGGAAAAACTGCAGGCAATTATTTTTAACCGTCGAATCAATATTATTTTAGCAGGCAAGTGTTCTGACGTTTTCAGAGCTGACGATAATTGAGAACTATTGATTGGTCGACTTTCTACCAGCGTCGCCACAGCTATGATCACCGACAAAATCACGGCGGTTATTAGAAGGTGAATTCTCTCGAGTTTTAGATTATATTTAGTTGAAGTCTGTTTAGGAGCAAACATCCTTGTTTGTTCGATTGACTATGACTGCCAGATTCATTTACAAATAGCGATTGGGCGATATTTCCAAGCACTACTAAATGTTGAATTTACTTTTTCCGGATTCGTAAGTGAATTAGTCTAGTTTATTTACAAAACAGCCCCCAAATTTGCACGTCGAAAAATTCAAAACTTAGCACTGGGCTTTCATGTATAGCCAAATATAGAAATTTGCCGGTAAAGTAATATGCAGGATTTCGTATGACATGAAATAGGTGATCTGTTAATTATTAAGTTGTAAAATTAAAAATTCGTCTTCTGCTATGTGCAGGCTTCATTCAGGACGTTAGTGATCATGACTCTCCACAAATTCCTGTTCGTTGTAGGCCTTAGTAAAGTTTATATTTTTGCTATCTCTCCTAATTCCTGTTCTGCCAATCATTTACACAAGCTGTGCAGTATCCCTTCAGGATGTGCGTGATTAAAGCTCTCCACAGCTTCCTCTCCTTTGTAGCTCTTAGTAAATTTTGTCTTTTTGCTATCTCTCCTAATCCCTGTTCTACCAATCATTTACAAAAACTCGTTAAGTAGGTTATACGGTGCATTTATCTAACCCTCTTGTCTTCACTATATCCTGTGAGTGTTAAATTTTCCAAGCCTTCATTCCTCATTATATGACCTAGAAATCTCAACTGCCTCTTTGTGATGCTACTTATAAGTATGCCTTTTATCATTTCCTCTGGAAATATTAGGTTGGTGCAAAAATAATTTCGTTTTCTCACATAGTAACATATGTTAGAAAACGAAATTATTTTTGCACCAACCTAAAAGTCACTATGCTATTTATTTTCGCTCGAAATACTAGATTTTAGTACTATAATTAAAAGATCCACTGTTATATAAGCGAAAGACTACTTTTACTGCCACTAGAAATACTTGATAAAAAATTTCACGGTTTTCCTAATTTAATTTTTCTGATGAATCTTCATTAATTTATTGAATAAGTTTATGGCGAGTTTTAGCGACAATAAAATACTCGTTAAAATTATCCTGCCGAATCGTTAAATATTTAAACTTCACAACTTTAGCAAAATGCTGAAATAACAATCAAATATGAATACTCATAGATATTACGGATTTATAGAAGTATAAATTTAAAGAAGTAAGGGGATACAAATGGAAAGATATGAAATTGACAACTTTTCCATTTCACTGAAACAGCCTTTAAACACTTCTATCTGCCCTTCTTCCTTTCTTTCATTTTCTCACTGAAACCAAGTAGTGTCCTGATATGTCTTTTCAGTCTTTCCACGGGATCAAAACAGAATTATTTACAAGTGATTGGCAGGGCTTAACGGCCGTGCTAACTAAAGGCGAGACAAACAGAATTATAATAAGAGATATTCAAAATTATTTTGAAGTTGGTCGTAATTTGTAAATTCGTAAACTTTTATTGAAGCATCGTCGCCATGGAGAATTTAAAGCTCACAATACATTAAAAAGCAAGAGAAAGTGGAGGGCAGCGTGTGACCTATTTAATGAGTTTGTGTGAAAGGATTACAGATTATTTTTCTAATGATTTTCAGCTTGTACAAGCGCCAAGAGCCACTCGAGGTAGAGTGTTTAGTTTTAAGTTAATTTTCTTTTACGGCATATCAACACCTTATTGGGTTATTTAATGCGGACAAGATTTTTAGGGTAAGAAATATGTGCTGAATTTCTATGTGATATCTAAATGCCTATAATAACTGGCTGTCCGTATGTCTGTCTATTAGGCCGGTTAGCCAATCCCTACTCAGGAACATTCCCTGCTCAGGAACATTTGCGATTGCTCAACAACCACAGAGCTCACCCGTGGATCATTTAGCATGATCAACAGTCTGAACAAGGCCGAGACGCTCAAACCCTCGGTCACGATGACTTGTGACTTCATGCTAGCACAACCAAATATCAATCATAAATATGAATGCTGGGGGGGCACTTCGACATGGCGTAATGGTTATCAAGCTTGTGTCGCTAGATCAATTACGACTGAGTAGCGAGTTCACTCCTCACTGAGTGATCCACAAATTCGGCATTGTGCCACATCTAACATGTTAGAAAATCAAAAGAAATATGAATGCTGGTTTTTAAGATATAAGGGGGGTACAAATGAAAAACTTGATATTACAACTTTTCCTCCTTTTAACTGAAAAAAAAGTTAAAGTTTCTAATCTCGTTTCCGTCTTTCTACGCGATCAAAACGGAATAGTCCATTATTTAGTAGGTATTGGCAGGGCGTAACGGTCGTGTTATCTAAGGAATTTAAGAGTTATATTTCCTTTAATGGATTAAAAGAAAAAGCTTGTATTTCGAAAGAGGGTTCGCAGTTCTCACCTTTTACCAATCACGGTCTTCATGGAGAAATATTTAACTATATCCCTCACTAAGCAGGAATCTATATGATACAAATAGAGAACAACATGTGCCTGCGCATAGATTCAGACGTCAGCTAAAAATGAAACTTAAGCAACGTCAATATGTTAGCAGAAGCAAACATATTGTAAGTTATCCACATCCGGTATTACAGCCAGTCTGACAAACTGCGTCTGCAATCAACTCGCACTGCCATATTTATTTACAGCAATTTCTTTTTCAGTAGCGTTACGCAAACAGACAAATAGGCCAATGCGACTGGCTCGGAAGCCAATTTCTTTACAATTTTGTCAGAAAGCAATCGGCCATTTTTTTAAATAAATTAAAGTTGTTTTACTGATGCAGTTTATATCTGGAGATGCACCCTGAACGGAATTTATGAGTTTATACTATTTTCTCTATTTGCTTCACTATATCAATTCTTGTATTTTATATCATTTAACCGAGATTTGGTAACAACGCTTACCCAAAATACATCTTGAATTAGAGGTCTTTGGAACAGTTTTATTTAGATTTTACGAGAAGGATTTGCGCTTAACGGCTTTCTTCAGCCATGCTTGATCGGCGACGCCCTTTGTGGTCGAGTCGGTCTAAAGCACGTAAGATCTAATGAAGGTTTCTTCTGTCAAGCACGACGCAGGCTCGAATTCTGCCGGAGGTTGTATATTTTTCTTTTATAATATTTCTCGAATATTCAGGCAGGTAGACGAAAATAAATATACTGTTTAAAATAAACGGAAAATCTGCTCAAATGCGTAGAAGAACATTAAATTCAGGAATGCACACGCGTACAAAATGTCATGCTGTATATTGTTAGGACTGGAATGGTATTGCGAGCTTCTTTCGCAAAAATAGGCGTTAAATTGTGACAAGTACTGTTCCCAATTCTTAGGCTTCTATCTGCCGTGCCCTGTCAAGACGTTGGCGATCATGGCTCTCCACAATTTGCTGCCCTTTGTAGCTCCTGGTAAATTTTTGTTAAACCTCTTTCCTGACACTTTTTACATTATTCCGACTATCGTCCTCATCCTTGTTGCCATATTCTTTGGGTCTCTGTCACTAGATCTAACCAACGCGTTGGTTAGATCCAGTGACAGGACCCAAAGTGTTGTTAGTTCAATACCTGGTTAAGGCAGTGGATAACTTGGAGAGGTGAATTAACAGGAGATAACTGACATCCATTAGACATGGCACATGGAACTAGAACAGTGTACCCCAGCGAGCGAAATAAAGGGTTCAGTTCGACATTCCAACCACCTGAAGAAGACCGGAGCGTACAACAGCCGAAACGTTGTGACAAACAGGGCAACAATGATAAAGACAATAGTCCAAATAATGTACATAGTGTAGATAATATTTAATCTCAGAAATCTAGACAGATACTCTTTTCTGATATCCATTTACACAAGATCGTTAGGTTGGTTATGCATAGTTTTGCTCTCTGCCTCTTGGCTACAGTATGTTGCGTGTCAAAATTTCCAAGCCTCCTTTCCTCATTATGTACTCTAGAAAATTCAATTCTTTCTGATGCTACGTATAAGTATCCTTTTTGTTTTCATTTTTCTCTAAAACTTGCTTACATGTTCAGTCCATTTTATTCTCAGCATCCTTCTGTAGAACCATATTTTTATTAATTCAGGTCTCTTTATCTGTTAGATTTTCCAGAATCTACTGCCATTAAGGAGGACATATTACGTAACAGTCCAATACTCTTCTTTGCCTCTAACGGACTTTTCTAGTTTCTTAATACTTTGCTTCGATTTTGGAAGGCATCTTTCGCGATCCCAAAGCTCTTCCGGATTTCGGTGGTGTCGTTTCTCTGTTAAAACACTTCTCAGATATTTAAATTGTTGTACTTGCTTGATTTTGCAATCTTCAATTCGTAATTTGCATGTTGGGCTGTTCCTTTTGCTAACAACAATGTATTCTGTCTTCTTGCAATTTAAAAATAGTAATCGACGGAAAGACCCTCCACCCCGGGAACTAGCCAATCAGAAAGATGTTGTCTTCCGTCAGAACAACGACATACCACATGTCTCTTTGCAGATCTAGAAGAAATTGGCTGGGATATGCCATTACACCGCCTCTATACTAACCTGACATTCCCATTACCACAATCTCTAAAATGGTAGCTTGATGAGAACTTTAATTCTCTGGAAGCCTGTAAAACCAGTTCATCAATTCGGAAGGGAGAAAGATGGCAGAACGTTGTGGAACAAAATGACACATATGCGGTTCAATAGGAAGGACGGTGGAGTAATGAATAGCGGCTCGGATTGACGAATTGGGGAGCCGAATTCGAATTCCAATCGAATCCATTACATTCGCTTTCGTGGTAATTGGGAAATGCAAAAATCCACTTTTTCTCTCCCCAGTTATGGGTAAATAGCAGGACAGACTGGGTTCTCTAGCTTTGGATGGTAATTGGCCTACCGTAGAAAAAATGACAACCTACTACGGGGAAAATCTGCCTTGTCAGTCATGTATTGAAAGATACATGATCACCTAAGTGTGTATCACGCATGGCACATAACTGTGGTTCAGTAAACCTATTTACAAATATATAAATATCTTCGATATTCACGAAAAAAAAACAAAAAAAAAAAAAAAAAACTAAGATTTCCCTCGCAACTGAATCAACATATGCAGAGTTCAAATTCACAACAAATCTCTTTGGTTCACTTCCTAGCAAATTTTTATCATCATCATCATCATTCAACATCTCTATGGGGGTCGGATCTTCATTGACAATTCCTTTCCACATTCTTCGGTTCTTTATTGCTGTCCTCAGATCTTCAATGTCCAAATCTGTGTCTACAGCTGTTGTGTCTGGGAAAGTCATTTTTCGTGAGAAGACACTTCCAGAAGGATGCTAGAGGAGTAAGGATGAGATGATTTCCCTGTCCGCTCAATAGCTGTGGCCGGCAAACTTATCGTTTTTATTCGAGATTGGTCTCAGTCCTCCGTAAATTGTGTTAGGCGTTGCATGAGATTTTCAACTGATGTTTTGGATTTTTCTAAGTAGATTTGTACATGTTCCAACTTGTCGCCTTTCAAGACGAACAGAAATTGTCCAAGTTTCTGATCCATACAGTAAAGGTTTGCTCTTTTAAGGAGGATGGAAACTTTGAGCGCCAAATATTGTGAAGTTAGTTACATGCATCACATGCAAGAGCTTTGTGGATTTTGAAGTCTATTTTGGAATCTCTTCTGTGAATCTTTTATCAAATTTACTAAAATTGGCTGACACAGTTAAGATATGCAGATGATACAGGCTTGGTAGCAGACACAGGACACTTTTGGGACTCCCAGAGAAGGTCGTAAAAGAAAGCCATCAATTGTAAGAATTGTTTGTATGGTTGTCAACAAGAGGAAGAGGGAACGACGGTCGGAGAATACAAAATCAAGCAATTATAACAATTTAAATATCTGGGAAGTGTTTTAACAGTGGACAGAATATGCGACCCAGAAATCCAAAAGTACGTTGGAATAGAGGAAAGATGCCCTGTAAAACCTAAGCAAAGTATTAAGAAATAGAAAAAAATGCTAGTAACAAAAAAAAAAAAAAAAAAAAAAAAAAAAAAATGCTGAACTGCTAGGTAATACAATTTTTATATGTCAGTGAATGCTGAGTTATATCATCACACAAGAAGAAGAGTAGCAACAGAATCGTTCTTGTTCAGAAAGATATTGAAAATACCATGGACTTAACATATGAGTAACGAAGAAGTTTTAAGGATAATGGAATGGAAATCTACACTTAGAATCATAAAGAGACATTTGAAATTTTTAGGGCATATAATGAGGAAAGAGTTCTTGGAGAATTTAACACTCACAGGACAGTGAATATCAAGTTGTTGCTTATCTTACTTTTTCTAAATATCTTTAAAGCTAATTTTTTTTTCTTCGTCAATGTTAATAAGTGTTTCTTTTCTGTTGCTTAATTCTCTCAAGCCAAGGTTGTAGGAAGAGGAAATGATTTTCGCACGATAAATCATATTTTTTCATAACACCTATGTCTGTGTTAACATTCGCTTTTATAATTAAATCCTAAAAATTTATAATAAAGATGAATGGCCTCCAACATATAAAATAGGTGTTATAAAAAAAAAAATGGTTGCAGAAATATATTTTAAATAAACTATTTCTATCAATTTTTGTATTAAGTTGTTTTGCGTTATCAGTAAATTTGCCAAAATTCATATTAACTTTTATTTTATTTTTTTTTCCTGGTTACTTTCGAATGTTGTTAAATTCGTTTTCAAGGATTCTTGTGTGTGTAGTTACGCACCTGGTTTTTAATTCCGGCGATCTAACACTCGATGGAATATATAAAACTAGCAGCATGGCCCGGCGTTGCCCGTGCTTGATTCAAAAATCGTACGACACATACAGCAATCGCTATCATTAACTTAAAATATTTTTGCCCTTCCTTGCCTTTAAAGGAGTGTCCTTTTCCGTGCTGATGTTGCTACATGTCTTACTTCTTGCCTATCTCACACTGCGATTTTTTTCTAAGCTCTATAAAATCATTAAAACTTACGAAAAAATAACTAAACAAAATGAACACAAAAAGATCAGCTTTTAAAAAAGGACTCGTAACTGGAAAAACCGAATGAAAAAAGAATGTTAACAACAAATACTTTTTCACACCCAACCAAGTTCTGCGGATTCAGAATCAACGTTGGGTTTAAGCAAACGAATGAGCCAATTGGAGTAAAGTGCCATGCAGATTTAAATTTTTCCCCCACTTGTGACCAATGCAGCTATCGATTTTTTTGTATGCTAGCATGCTAGTTAAGATTCGTGACAGCCAGCTATAGGCTCTCACTCTGGCCAGTAGAAAATGGCCGTAAACGACATGAAAACTGCCGTAGAAGCATGAAAAAATCGATTATTTTTTTTACTATCGATGGGAATTGGGAAATGCAAAGTCGGTCTTGGCCTTCTCGCTAACTTGGAGCATGTGCATGTGAATTTTGGTGCAAATCCGTCGAAAATTGCCGCCGTGCATTCTTTACACACACACACGCACACACACACCCTGCCTTTTATAGATAGAGATATATAATTTCAAGTGGCTCAAGGTGACGTCATATAAACAGTCGAACTGAAATTTTTGTATGTGCGTGTCTGTGTGTTATATTAAACCCACTTCAATATACAGTCTCCTATGGAGAAATATATCTTATTTAATGTTAGCTACTTTTCTTTTTATAGTTTGAAAAAACAAACAAAAACAAAACAAAATCAAAACAAAAACAAACTTTGCTCATAGACGTCCGTACATAAAAGGAATCTCGTGAGGAAGCCATATTGTTTTTATGCTGACAAATTAACGCAAAATCACGGCGACCACGAGATTTGAGAAAATATAAATATGCAATATACGAAAGACGGGGTGGGTGGCTGTTGAACAGGAAGTAAGTCTACAAACGACCAGACAATACGACAAATACAACATATACACTTTGTCACTCAGGATGAGCGCCTATTAAGGAATTTAGGCCATTCTCTCGAATTTAAATACAAGCTATATCGGCTTACATATATATAATTTTTTATAAGCGCCGTAACGATATGGAGGGGAATCGCAAAGTAACTGTCGATATGGTGAAAACATTTAGTGGCAAAGGTGATTTGATGGCCTGGTTGGCGAAAGTGAAATTGGTAGCAAGACTGCAAAAAATCCACGACCTCGCAAGTTTTATGTCCCTGTTTTTAGAAGGAGACACCCTGCCCTTATATCTCCAATTGACCCATGAAGATCAACGGGATGCAAAGAAAATAGAGGCTAAATTAAAAACAGCCTTTACGGACGGAGTTTTTTTCCTGCATATGCAAAGCTAGTGAAGATACGGTGGACCGGCAAAGCCGCTGATGTGTATGCAACGAAAATACAAAGACTGACGGAATTAGCAGGGTTTGAGGGAAGTTGACAAGAGCAGATCATGAAGCTCACGTTTTTCAATGGGTTCCCGGAAAGTATTTCGGTGCCACTGCAGCAGTTGCCAAATGTGGAGAAACTAGAACTCAGTGAAATAATTTCAACTGCCAGGGTGCTTACAGTCACATGGATACCAGAAGTAGTAGCGGTCGCAGAACGAGAACCTAAACAGCGTGATGGAAGACCAAGAATGATCAAACACTTTAGTGGCAAATGTTATAACTGCAAGAGTCCTCACTTGTTGAGAGACTGCAGGGAACCAATCAAGGTGACCTGTTATGGATGCGGCAAGCCGGGGCATTATGTAAAACACTGCCCACAGGGAAAAAGAACAGGAGACAACCGGTGCGCCGGCGGTTACCCCTTCAAATCAGCAATGGCGCAAACCAGAACCCTACCAACAATAGAAGCGCTATTAGAAGGCTGGAGAGCAAGGGCCCTGATTGATATTGGCTGCACTGCAAGATTAATCCGGTCGGGTCTTTCGGTAGATTGTAGCAGTACAAGTACTGTAAGAGCAATGGATGGACGGGAGGTTGTCAGAGGGATCAGCACAGTGGTGTTGGAGGTATGTGGACTGTTACTGAGAATCGAGGCAATTATGATGGGAAAGATCATCGACGGTCATTGTGGGCATGGATGTTATCCACCAGCTTGGAGGGGTTACCGTCTACGAAAATGGTAGCGTGGAGTTCAGAGGTGGAGATTGTACTATAAATATACAACCAAACGGCAAGAGTAGCAAAAAAAAAAAAAAAAAAAAAAAAAAATCAATGCAAGGTGTTAGATAAGGACTTTGGTGCAAGAGTTGTTGGAGAGAAGTGAACCGTGGAATGGAAATGGATTTCGGAACGCCTGATATTAAAAAAAAACAACGTTAATCACTATCATGCTAAATTGAATAAGGAGAAGAAGGTCGAGTTCGACAATGAAGTTAAACGGTGGATTGAGGAAGGAATCTTAACCCCGTGGGACCAGGATGTTCAGACGGGAGTGCTATCCTTAATGGCGGTGGAACAACCCACAAAAAACAAGGTCAGGCCAGTTCTCGATTACCGAGAACTAAATAAATTATGTCATTCTTGTGGGTATGCAATTGATATTTGTGGAGAAACAATGAGGAAGTGGAGACAAATGACAACGGCATCAAAAATTGTCGATCTAAGGTCTGCATATTTGCAAATCCATGTCGCGAGACATCTGTGGAAGTACCAGTTAGTTCGATACGATGGACAGACCTATTGTTTAACAAGGTTGGGTTTCGGACTAAATGTAGCCCCGAAGTTTATGTCAAAAATCCTAAAAACTGTGCTAAAAAAGGAGGAACACATCAGAGAAAACAGGGATTCGTATATTGACGACATACTGGTGGATGAAACAGCGGTACCTTGTAAATCATCTTAACAACTTTGGCTTAACATCAAAGCCACCAGAATCATTAGGAGGAGGAGCAGCGTTGGGTATTTGACTTCAGATGGATAAGGCAGGAGATCTGGTATTTGTGAGAGGGAATGACCTGCCTGAGGTGCATGAGGAAATAAGCAGGCATGAACATTTCTCTGCTTGTAGAGAAATGGTGGGCCACTACCCAATAGCTGGATGGCTTAGAATCGCCTGCAGTTATTTGAAGAAAAGAGTAGAAGAAATCGACTGGGAAGACATAGTGGTTAGTGAAACAACTGGTATGGAACGGAAAGTTGTGGAAGAAGTTCGACACCACGATCCGGTTCGAGGGAGACGGTATGTTCCCATATTGGAAAAGGGCGTTGTATGGTGCGACGCAAGCAGTATGGCCACTGGTGTATGTATTGAGATCGATGGTGTGATAGTCGAAGAAAAGAAACGTGACTACAACCATATCAACATTGCTGGGTTGGATGCTATGATAAAGGGTGTAAACCTTGCGTTGAAATGGGGTCTAAAAGAGATTGAAATTCGAACCGATTTGGTTACTGTCCGCAGTTGGATCAGTCTTATGATAACGGACAAAAAAATGATCCGTACAAAAGGAGCGGCATGGCTACTTATCAGATGACGTTTGGGGATTAGAAGGGAAATGATTGATGAATTTAATTTAAAATTGAGTGTAACGTTCGTGCCCGCTGACAGAAATAAGGCCGATGCTCTAACCAGAGTGAAAAAGAGTTGGCTGAAAGTATAGAAATTTATTACGGCAGGCCAAGATGTACCGTGCCAAGATGAGGTCAAGGAGTTGCACGGACTGCATCATGTAGGAGTGGAAAGAACACTATATCTGGTACGGAAAGTCTACCCGGAGGTGTCAAGAGATACTGTACAGGTGGTGGTTAGAAGCTGCGATCGTTGTTAATCGATCGACCCGTCGCCAAATGTTCACGAGAGATCCAAGTAGACACCAATTAAACTAGGTTATCTATCAATGTGACGCATTATAGAAGTGAAACGTACCTGACTATAATTGATTGTGGTCCTGGCCGGTTCGCCATTTGAAGGGAGATTCGAGCAGAAACGGCAGACATCACTGGGAAAGAACTGGAGGAGAATTAATTTTTGAGCGTGGACCGGCTGAAGAGGTACTCATGGACAATGGGGCAGCGTTCCGTTCGGAAGTGTTTCGGGAGATGTTGGATAAGTGGAACACTAGGCAATATTATAGAGCAGACTACAGGCCTAACGGAAATGGTATCGTAGAACTAAACCACCGAACTATAAAAGTCATTGCCGAGAGAGGAGGGATATCGCCTGCCGAAGCGGTATTTTGGTATAATATGTCACCTAAATCTGGCCAACGTGAAGACACTGTGCCGCACAGAGCAATTTACACATACCAATGGAGACATCCTAGTGTTAGATCATGTTTAACACACTCTGACTGGCCTGAATCTGTACGGATTGAAGAGGAGGTTTGGGTCAAGCCAACTGGAGCCCGCTGCACAACAAAATGGACAAGAGGAACGGTTATCGGGGCGCAATCGCGCAATGATGTTGAGGTGGATGGTATGCCAAGACATTTTCTTGACCTTAGAGTGATTCAGAGAATGATGGAGACAATGGGAGAAGTTCTCATGAGGCTCAGCCCCAAACACTGCGGAGATCGCAAAGAGAACGACAACCCACCCAGATGAATGGATGGATGACTAAGTAACATGAGATCAGGGGGGGGGGGAGTGTGTAGTTTGAAAAAACCAAAAAAAACTTACCTCATGGACGTCCGTACGTGAAAGGAATCTCGTGCGGAAGCCATATTGTTTTTATTCTGACAAATTAACGTAAAATCACGGCGACTACGAGATTTGAGAAAATATAAATATACAATGTACGAAAGACATGGGGGTGGGGTGGAGAACAGGAAGTTAGTCTACAAACGACAAGACAATACAACATCTACACTTTTTCACTCAGGATTAGCACCTACTAAGGATTTTAGGCCAGTCTCTCGAATTTAAACTACACTTTTATTACAACAGATTCCTGAATTTGGGGCCTTTCATTGCACTTTTTCATATATAAAATTTCTTTGTTATCTGCTAAAATCTGTCTAATGTTAATACCGTTTTGCTTATTTGTCTAATGATCATCTATATGTGCGCGAATTACACTAAATTTCGACAAATGACAAGATAACTTACGAAAGAGTAACTACACACTCAAGAATCCTTGAAAACAAATGTAGCAACATTCGAAAGTCTCCAGAGAAAAATAATATAAATTATATATAAAAGTTAATATGAATTTTGGCAAATTTACCGATAATACAAACCAACTTATTCGGAAAATTGAAAGATTCAATAAAATAATTGGTAGGCAGAACTTGTCCATCTTATAGAAAATATGCGTCCTTTTGACTCTGAATATCTAAATGGTAATTGACACATCACACCATCTTGAAGGTTCCCATATTCTTGTCGGAAGAGCGCTTATTTTCTACGAAATGTCTCAAACATTCAGGTTGGTAATTGTAATTAATACTGTTTAGTTAAAGAACAGAGTATTTACTTCAAATGTATATTTAAAAATAACGTCAAAACAGAATATGTATTTTTGTGTGTATGATGGATTCGACCGTAGATTTCGGCGTCTGAGGGTACAGCAGTAGTTCAGTTTGAATCTGTAGAAAAAAAATTGAAAATAAAATTGGAGGTGAATTAATTTATTTGAATGCTACATTGAAATGCAAAAGGGTTTTACGTGCAAAGAAACTTACTGCTTGAAAATGATCACTTCTTGTTGCAAATGCTATTCAGGTAATGCACTGTTCTCCGGCCTTTCCCTCTCTTATTTTGTTCTTCAGATTAAGTCTTTTTTTCTATGCACAATTCCTTTTTTGGTCAGAGATTACAAGTTCAAATTATCGAAGAATTGATCAAATTGCATTAATTTCTAATAATTGAAAAAAATCCTTTATTCTTAATTCACAGTCCACAACAAACAGAATGATACTCAATAGTTACCAAAATAAAATCTGAACTCGAAGGTTGTAAAGTTCGATGCCAAAATCATCAATTTACCACCATTATCGTCAGAATGATTTTATGGCGAAAACAACCCAAACGTAATGATAAAATGCAAATTTACCCGACACAGGCAAGAAGACTTTTCTAATTATAACAGATTCAAAAAAGTAATGTCTTCTATGTGTCGTGTCCTTTCAAGATGTTCGGATCATAACTCTCCATAACTTTCTATCCTTTGTACATTTTTGCACTGTATTTTTACTTTCCCTTCCACTCTCTGTTCTGGCAAGTTTATTAGGTAGGCCTGTTTCCCCTCTATCTCTCTTACCGTCAATATGCATTGTGCATATCAAATTTCACAATACTTCTTTCCTCATTTTCTGTGTCAGAAATTACTTTCGCAAGGGTGATATATCACTGACATTTGTTTTTAATGATAAAATGTTGGCTGTGTTTCTACAGTAGATAACGGGATTTACAAAGTTTATTCGCTCGATCTGCCATATATCATAATTTTTCATAGTACTCCTTCGTGCATTATTTAACTAAACGGCCAGTGCCATTCAATAGTATCAGTAAACGATGCCCTATTGTTTTGTAAATAGAGTTCTTATTGGAAACACGACATCACAAGACAGTAATTAAACTGAAGCATGCCAAATCTTCGTCCATTTTCTTTCTGGAGATCAAACTCTTCGAATTCTTTCTGACTATATAAGAACCTTTTTTTTTATCTTCACATATAAACACAGCCGTATACCTCATGAATAATGAACTATTCAGTTTTGACAGAGTGAAGAGACGGAAAAGATATATCAGAGATGCTACATGATTTCAGTGAGAAAATTAAAGAAAGAAATAAGGAAAGTTAAAAATGTCTCCTAAATAATGGACTATTCCGTATTGATTCTGTAGAAAGATATAAAAAAAAAACTACTTGGTTTCAGAAATAAAGACGAAAAGATAGACGGGAAACGGAGAACGAAAGAAAGATAGATAGATAATGATTCGTAAATACGCTTTTAAGTAGGCGCACAAGGGGGTCGTCAGTGATGTTTTGACTTGGCTCATCAGGGAGTTTCGGGTCTTTCAACATCATACTCCCCATCACCAAGTCGACCCAATCAGGGGAGATCAACCCCTGATTCCCCCTTTTGATTGAACACTAACAGCTACTCTGGCCTTTTTTAAAGAATAAGAGGAAGAATGACCACGTGTTCCGGACATCTGATTGGATGTTAGTAACAACCAATCTGCTGCGCGGACTAAGTTTTAAATGGCCCGCGGTTGGGACTGGTTTCTTTTCTTATTTCGGTGGGTTGCAGTTTCGATGGTTAACTGAGGAGGTAATCTTAATATTCCTAAATCTTACCCTATTTCCTTGAGTATTTTAAGGTTTAATTATTTGCCGTTTTTATTTTGTACTTTTTTCCTTTTTGACGGGGATACTTGAACTCAACGCTATTATCACATTTTATCGTTAGCCTGTTTCTTAATACAAATAATATATACAAAAGAGGGAAATGTTCGTATAAATAAAGATAAAATAAATTAGCCAAATGTCTTACGTTCGAATAAACATTTTTTTAAATTATATTTATATATATGTATCGCTAAAAAACCGATGACAAACTGATAAAATAAAAGGATATATATACAAACGATATATGGTAATGATCAATAGATAGAAAGGGAAGAAAGGGAAGAAAGAAAGATAGAAAGGGAAGAAAGATAGAAAGGGAAGAAAGATAGAAAGGGAAGAAAGATAGAAAGGGAAGAAAGATAGAAAGGGAAGAAAGATAGAAAGGGAAGAAAGATAGAAAGGGAAGAAAGATAGAAAGGGAAGAAAGATAGAAAGAAATAAGGGGAAGAAAGGTGTTTATAGTGTTTCAGTGAAATAGAAAAGTTGTCAATTTGAAAACTTTTCATGATAGTCATTGCAATATTTTATTAAAATTGTTAAGCTCAAAGGATATAGGAATTTTCGGTATATTTTATTGTCATAAAACTCTTCATGAGCTTTTTCAATCATTATCTTAAGTTTTCATATTCGTCAGAAAATTAAATTAAGAAAACTCTGCTCTTTTTCGTTAGGTACTTCCTTAATATGCACGACCATTACGCTACACCATTACTATTGTAGATGCTGGTGTCGTGCCGTAAAAAAAAATCTCGGAACTACAAAATAATCGTATTTATGTTATAAAGTGCACATTTTTATATTCCATGGAGTTAGAAGACCTGAAAATTATTAATTTCAATGACAAAAATTAAAACCGTCGAGTTTCCATGGGTACCGCTAGTAAACGTGATTTAACTGTTTGGGACAAATCTTTTATTTATCCTTTAAAGTAACTGCATTGAAGTTTTTGTCAAGTTTAATCTCAGATTAGGTACCTACACAAATTCGCTAAAAATGAGCATACCATGATGAAAGAAAGTCTCAAATTTAAAAAAAAATGTAAAGATTTATCAAAATTTTTGTGATTATTAAGAGGAAAGGTCAAAGTTTTTTTTTTTATTAAATTATATTTTTTGATCCTTTCTTCTACTCACTCCTATTGAAGGGAACCAACTCTGATAAATCAGGTCCTCAGGAGTGCATCCGTAGTCACTACGTTTGACTAAATACGGATTGGTGAGGTTTTGAATTCAAAATTTCCTTCTCCTAGACCGGTTACCACCCAAAGCTATATGACCCAGCCTGCCCTGCTATTTAGCCATAGCTGTGTAGAGAAGAAATGGATTCATACCTTTCTCAATGTTATTAGCACGTAAGTAAATGTAACAAATTCGACTCTCCGATTCCTCAATCCAAGCCGCTATCCCTACTCCACCGTGCTTCGTAATAAGGAAAATAACATCTCATTTTAACAGGTATATTTACCAAAATTACACAAACATATCTTGAAATACAAAAGAGTAAAGTTATTCAATAAAATCGCTATTGGATTAAGTCACGGCCTCTAGACAACTTCGGAATCTTCTGCAACTCTTTTTGGACGGTCCTCTTTGTTTAATTTGGTGAATGGTGCAATAATCTTTGACTTTAGTTCATCTTTCGTGTTACAATAATGAGTTTAAAGCCTACAAATCAAGACTGTACGGTAGCTACAAATAACTGCATTATAACCCAAAATTATTTCTATTCAATATTCTTTAGACCAGTGGTTCTCAATCGATTTTGCTTGATGTAACCGGTTCACCGTAAGTTAGGGTGTTACTCCCGAATATTTTACAAGATTGTCCAACTCAAAAGGTGCATTCCAAATAATATGCATATATTACTGAAAATCTTCATCTTTTCCCCCTATTAGTACGTATACATTTACATGAATTATTTTTGTAGTGGCAAAAGGCACAAGAGCTAGCGGAAAGAATACCCAGCATGACCTCTCAGTTGCGCGGACCGATGCACATTGCAGCTTGTGCCACCTTAGGGAGTTCTAAAGTTAGAATTTTGAGTCTACCAATCTGTGTCCCCAATTACCCACTCCCTTAGAAAAATTTGAAGTATAAGTGTTGCTGCCGACCCAGTAACCGTTACGATAATACAACATACCAGAAATAATTGACCTCACTTCCCATAGTGCCACATTAATCCACGAGACCTGGAGAGGTACTGTGTCCAGTCTCGTGAAGTTAACAGGGGCACCTTGGTGGCTCTTCTGTGTCTATATTTTATAAAATCTAAATAACACTAAACTTATATGTTGGATATGAATCTAATACCTCCTGCAATGAATGTAGTTGTAATTTGAGACAGTGAAGCTTGTCAGTTACCACAGTCAATTCAAGCCAGGTGTCTCTGGTTTCACGCCCATTATCTGTGAGGTATTTCGGAGAGCGGGAGAGGCTAAATATGTTCATATTTGAGAAATGGAATCGCATCTGTTTTGAAGCAATAGTTATAGTCTATTGAACATCAGATAATTCACGTTATTGCGTCACGTGAAGTCTAGCCAACGTACATTACAAGTCACCAGATCTTAGAACACACTGACATAGGGGTCTGAACATCAGCATAACTTCAAAGAACGCTGGCGCCTGAGAGCCTCAAAATATTTGACCTTTTCCTAGACTATGCTATACGCATATACAAGCACAGATGTGCAAAGATGGACACTGATTATTTACGTATTTCATACGACATCCCAAACGAATCTACTAGCAGAAAATATGGTTTTTGCCTTTCCTCCTCAGAGTATTGTACTGATGATAAAGTGTTACTATGCCGACGATATTGGTAATCAAATTTTTCTACTAAGTGTTAGAATTAAGGATAAATCTTTCCAAAACAGTGACTTATTTGAAATGGGATGAAAGCAGTGATGGCAACTATAATGAATCCATCATAAAAATTCAGTATGTAGAATTAGTAATTACTAAACACTTGAAATACTTCGGTGTATGGATCAGTTGTAACAAATCTAGTATAAGAGATAAAGAAACTGAACAGGGAATAGGCTGCACTAAAGGTAGTTTCAGCCAACGCCACAAATTGCAACGAAACCAAAACATTAACCTTAAATTTTTAAATAGCCTCATCAGATCAGACTTTCATGCAAATATCTAAACTGTCAGCTGCATACAGACGCTTTCTGAGATCAATGATTAAAAATGGCTTTGAACGAATGACGCTGAGAGGTGTTAGCCAACCTCGCGAACTGACATTACAGAATCACAAACAATGAACTGTACCAGATCATTTGAGGACTTTTAAACTAAAATGAATATACCATATAACTCCAAGATAAAATAACGGCATTATCAAACGTTCCATCCTGCGTGAATGTGAGAAAAGATGTCCTCATCAATACTGAAAACAGTTCATGAAGCTGGAAAACCTATTTTCCTCTAAAATTGTTCGAATAGAAAGACTAAGACTGAAAGTAGAACAGGCTGTTTGGTCAATGAATATCGAATGTTTCCTTATTAGGAAACGGCTAATATTACTATTGACATTACCTATGCTAATCGATGACCTTTGTCCTGTCAGTGTATATAAGTTGTATTTCAGTAATCCAACAACTAACAATTTAAACTTACGCCAAAAAACTAATTTCAAAATGTAGTCTATAAATTTGAAAGTTAAAATGTATCAATTATAATTGACGATGGGAAATTTCAGTTTTGCTCTAGACTCTCAAGTTTCTGTTGAAAAACCATATCAAACTGGTATCGCTACGTCTTTTTTGTGCAGAAAGCAATTTCAACTGCAACTAATTTAACCTGCATTTGCCTGCCTATTCGATACACGTTGAGAATGATAGAAAGAAAATAGTCGTGCAACGTTCTGTAATGGCTTAAGGCGGGATAGTGGAAACGGTTTCAGAGAAGCATCCAAAAGGCTTATCTTCTACTCATCTGAACACGCAAGCGTATTATGCATGACATGGAAAGAATATCTGATAGCTGGTTATGCAATGGAGATCGATATCATTCGAAATACCCCGGGTAAATCTTTCAGAATACTTCTTTTAATTTTTTCTTCTTTATTGTTGTTCATTGTTGGATTCAATTTTGATTTACTAAATTGATCATATATACATACCCACGCACATTATATATATTTTATTATATATAAATACATTTTTATTTTTATACATTCTTTTTATAGATACAAATATTTAAGTAAATGCACTGTTTTATAATAAACAGTATTAATAATATTTACTGGCCTGAATGTACGAGAAATTTTCATAGAAAATATTCGTCCTCCGACAGGAATCGAACCTATATCCTATACGGAACCGTCATATAGCCTGACGTGCCTTAACCGATCGAGCCACGGAGGATCGTTCGATTAGCAAGGTTGATCTTACTGCTTTTAAACTTCAATCTTGGCATGAATCTCTCACGTACATTCATATCTGCTCAAAGCGTGTCCAAATGTAAACAAATGTTATTAATACTGTTTATTATAAAACAGAGCATTTACTTAAATATTTGTATCTCTAAAAAGAATGTATAAACATAAAAATGTCTTAAAATGATTGTCGGACTTTCTCCATTTCATTATATATATATATATATATATATATATATATATATATATATATATATATATATATATATATATATATATGTTAGGTTGGTGCAAAAATAATGTCGGTTTCTCACATAGTAACATATGTAGAAAAACGACATTATTTTTGCACCAAACTAATACACACACACACACAGACGACGTGATGAATAAATTGTCTAAATTACGCAAAAATGAGAATAACACTGACAAGTCATTTAAAAAAAAAATATATTTTTACCAAAATTACACAAAAATATCTTGAAATAGTAACGAGTAATTTTTTTTGATAAAAATCGCAATTGGCTTCAACCAGGGTTTCCAAAACGACTTCGGAATCTCCTGCAACTCTTCTGGGCGGTCTCCTTGTTTAAGTTGGTCAATGTCACCATAATCCTTGACTACAGTTTGTTACAAAGAGTTTTGTTGGTCAGTCGCTCAGCTGCGCCCCACACATGATTATCAAGGAAGTTTTATCTAGCGAGTTATGTAGCCAGTGTAAGGGGTAATGCGTTCACAGAAATTGAGTGACAACTATGACTGGATTTTCCTGCTTACGTGGCATAGTGCAGAGTTCTGTTAAACATAGGGACTTCCAGCAGCCACACTCTTAACACAGGGCAGCACTACCTCCTTAAAGCACTTAATCTAGGCCTCAAAGGTTGAGTGTGAGGCTTTGTGGGAAGAGGAATGGAGCACTAGTAATCACTGCAAACACCTTTGTAATTACCATTAGACTCATTCAACTCTTCGCGAATCTTCTGCACTGTCCTCAATTTGACACCAAGCGGTGTGAATGCCAAGTAATACAGCATGTCGTTTTCAAATATCTGGCGGAGTGATTTGCGTCATGGTGCTCTTTTTTCTCACAGACGGTGCCCAACTGACCCTACTATACTGGGCAGCCGACAAAATAAAGAAAAAAAAAAAAAAACAAAAAAAAAAAACGCGCATGCGCGAAATTAAAATAAATATAAATTGGCGACAATTTAGCCATCGCAATATATTTATATTATTTATTAAAGACATTTTTATGTTTAACGTTCTTTTTATAGATACAAGTATTTAAGTAAATGCTCTGTTTATAATAAACAGTATTAAATAACATTTATCGGCCTGAATGTCCGAGAAATTTTCATAGAAAATATTCGTCCTTGGACAGGATTCGAACCTGCATCCTATACGGGACCGTCATTTACGCTGACCGTATAGGATGCAGGTTCGAATCCTGTCCAAGGACGAATATTTTTTATGAAAATTTCTCGGACATTCAGGCCGGTAAATGTTATTTAATACTGTTTATTATAAACAGAGCATTTACTTAAAAATTTGTATCTATAAAAAGAACGTTAAACATAAAAATGTCTTTAATAAATAAATCGTCGGAGTTTGTCCATTACGTTTTATTTATATATATATATAGATATATAATTTATTTAAAAATATGATTCCTATTTTTAAATAAATAATTATATTTATGCTCTACTTTCGTATCGAGCACTATTTTTTAAAAATAATAACAAAAATACTAAGGAACTTTGGATTATTTACCAAACCAGTTTCTTTCCTATTTTCACACACACACACATATATTATATATATATATATATATATATATATATATATATATATATATGTGTATGTACATGTATGTATGTATGTGTGTGTGTCCGCATTTTAAAAAAAATTAGAAACTGCATACACAGTTAACGTTTTTACTGGAAATTTTAAATCAAATATATACAAAAATAATATATTTGCTACAGGGCTTTTGGAAGGTTATAATATCGTTCATTGCTGGTGAGTTGACCGTTGCCTTGAAAATAAGCATTTGAAACCGTGATTCTGCTTCTATTTGAAATTATTTCAGCTATTTCGTAAACTGCATTTATGCGGTGCGCGCGCCACCCAACCAAAATACTATGGTTATTAAAGAATATTGTTTTCTTGAGAAAAATCTCACAAAATTATTTGTCTCTGAAACGTGTGTGTGTATGTGTGTGGGAGTTCGTGAGTGAAAGAGTGAGAATGTGAGTGTGCGCGTGTGTAGGTGCGACAAAAAAAAAAAAACAAATAAACATTTCAGATTAGGTAAAGGTTATCGGTATTTTCATGTTGATTGAAGTTTCTCCTCATTATCGGGAGAAGATGGCGGAATGATTAATGCTTACATAGTGTCCAGATGGCGTTAAATAGTAGACATGAGGACAAAGATCGAAATGGGCTGGAGTGAAGAGGAGAAAAAGAATGGACAGGGCTTGACCTACATTTTCAAACGAGAGAAGTCAGATCTTATTTCAAGCCAATTCTGTATTTCGATTTAATATTTAAGTTTTTGTTCTAAATATTTCTTCAATTAAAGAGTGATGGCCACTGAAATTGTGGAAGAGTGATGCGTAGAAAAAAGAATGTTGGAAATATATAAGATAGAAAAAATAGCTTGATAAGAAAATTTAGTCTCTTGACAGAGATAAAGGTTATTCAAAGCTTGACACCATTATAAACAGAATTTTGATCCGAGATTATTATTGTATCATGTTCAAACTGTATAAGACTTAGGGAAGTATAAAGGTTAATTTTATTAATAAAGATTTTGTTGAAAACATTTTTTAATTGAGAATAAGTGATTTATTTCCTTATTAGGTTATATTTATTATGTATTGGGACTAGTGTGATAAAAAGATAAACTACAACATATATCAATTGGGTTTATTAGTTGTTTGATTTTGTTTAGCGGCATCTCAACCTAGATGGGTTGATCGAAAATGCCGAAATCTAAATACAGAGTGACTCCCAAAAAACGGGAACATTTTAACAATCCAATAAAACCAAGAGCAATGGAAGAAAAATATTTTATTCATAGTAATTGAAACCTTAAAAGATGCCATTTAAGAAACAATGATGGAATTTTCATTTTTTAAAAGTTACGTCCTGTAGATGGCGTCCTTCTGTACGAATGCATTCTTGAAATCTGCTGTTGAGATTCCTCATTGACTGCTGCAACATCTCAGCTGGGATACTGTGAATTTCATCTTGAATTCTCTGTTTTAGCTCATCCAGAGTTCTTGGTCGAGTTGTGTAAAGGAAAAACTGAGTGTCTTTTATTCTACTGTATAGTTATATTAATGTAGCTCGTCAGATCTCATGTTATACAAACAGCAAGAGGCTTGCGACGTTTTACCGGCAGGAAAAGCGACGTAGAGTGGAAAATAATAACCCAAGAGGCCATGTAGACGCTTTTGAACTCTACTAAAACAGACAATTGATTTGTTTGTTTAAAACTTAACGACCTATCCATCAGCTAGAGATCATTTAAGGTCAAACAGTTGTTTTCTTTTTCTTTTCTTTAAATAAGGTTGAAATGCTTTCAAAAAGACTTTCCCTTTCCTTTCCTTCTTTTTCGATGTCTTGCTTTTGGCTTTTAAAAATTCACTGTTTTCAGAGGTGCGTTGTTCTTTGAAAAATTTCTCACCTAGCAAGTATTGAAGATTCCCCTTTCATCATCAGACACCAAATTGAAATTATATTTTATTATATAGTCCAACTTTCCTAAGAAATGTCAAGATCAAATTGGGGTTTGATTTTTCGAAAAGTTCTTTCAAGTTGTTCACGTTGTAAAATAATTTTCGAATATGTGCCATGTCACTGCAATCAAGCAGGAAGTGCTTCACAGTATAAGCCTCCTGGCATGCTATGCCTTTAGAAGGATCTTCATCTTTTAGGAGGAAGGAGTGAGTTATGTGTGCGTGTCCTATGCGAATACGGGATAAAACCACTTCTTTGCGTGATTTTCTGAGTTCAGTTAATTGTTTCTTTAGAGAGGGTTTGATTTTAAATAATTTGTTGTTTTGACAGCTGTTCCAAGCATCTTGCCATTTCTTCAAAATAAAGTCATTTATTAGGGGTTTATAGTCAGTGTATGGAACCTTTATGTTACTTGTGTTAAGTTTCAGAGAGAAAACAGACAATTGAGGACTGGCAGCTTCACTTCAGATATGGCAATAATAATGAATTTTGATCTGATTTGACTCTTGTAGCGATAAAGCATCAGTATAAAGAACACATACAAACTAAATACTACCTCTTAGCATCAGTATTTGCGAAAAGAGAATTGAAATATTTACTGTGTTACTTTTCCTTGGTCTTGGATAATGACCCAAGAAAAGATTGTAATAAGCAGAATACAAAATGAGGTAAGAGTAATAATGAAAGTCACAATGATGTGGCATTTAATTACAACCACTAGGACCAGGAAGGAGTATAAAAGGAATACTGATAAGCACATAAAGATTCCTGAAAATCAAAAGACTGACGTCATAACCAACATTCACATTCTCAGAAAAAAAAATCTTTCAATGTAATCTGTTCAGTAACTGCCATATATTTAAAAAAAATAATTTCATCCACAAAAAGGCGATGATGACACTACGACCCAGGGGTTTACAGTGAGTGAAACAAAATGAAAATACTCTAGTGAGGAGAAATGAGGAAAAACACAATAAAGGAACAGGATTCAAAAAGACAGATAATGGTGCATTTAAAGTTTTGAAGATTGTACGTGGCAGAGGAGCAAGAAAGGAAGTTCTGCGGACGAGAAAAGAAACTATTAGAATAAAACTGACAGCTGCATCTAGCTAGTTCAGCAGTAAAACGGTGAGACGTAATTGCCACTCAAGTAGCACGCTTAAATTCATTCATCAGAAACACTAAGGAAAACAATTGATCGGAATAATTACCATGAAAATATTTGTAGAAAAGACAGAGGGAAGCTACGTCACGTTGATGAGAAAGTGACTGAAATCGAGATGTCAGGTCAGGACTGATTGCATTGAAGACCATTTTTTGAATTTAGTCAAGAATCTCGAGATGTATAGAAGGAGCACTAGACCAGACATGTAAGGACGAATGACATATGTATAAATATGCAAGGTGGATTCTAACGAGAAGAATTGTCTGGAAGGACATAATGAACCAACTTTTCTGGCAGCAGACGTAGCAATTGATTCAATATTACCATTGTATTTAAAGTCAGTGGCAAATATGAAACGAAGTAGGCACAGTGTGTTGCTCTCTTGGAGTATAGCATGCTGAAGTTGTTCAATCCTCACTTTCGATTGTGGAGTGTCGTCCTGGTGATTACTTATTTTCCACACAGTGTTGCTACTCTATATCTATTTCCATGCCAAAATGTTCAGGTAAATTCTATTCTTCAACAGTTCAGAACTCTACTGCTAGGACACACCATGCCACATCCAAGGAGTAGAAACAACTCTACCCATCCCCGTGTTCAAAATCTAAGAAGTTACATTTAGATTTTTTCGAAGAACTAACACTTTGTGGAGCAGACTCCTGTGTGGGTGATTCTCTGAATGTTTCAATCGTCATATCCTCTACTTATCTTTCCACACCATTTTCTCTCTCCATTCATATCACGCGCTTCCACAGCGTTGCAAATTTAACCGTCGCTCTTCACCATGAATAGCTTTCAGCCAGTTATGTGCCATGCGTGATACACGCTTAGGCGATCATGTACCTTTCGATAGAAGACTGACGAGGCAGATTTTTTTCTCGCAGTAGGTTGCCATTTCTTTCTGTGGTAGACCAGTTGCCATACAAGGCTATAGATTCATAACTTTCCTAAGAGTATTAGCACGTAAGTGAATGTAATGGATTTGACTGGAATTCGAACCCGGCTTTCCGATTCCTCAATCCAAGCCGCTATCCATCACTCCACCGTGCTCTCTTCACTGAATGAAATCTCATTAAAAGTCGGAATAAACCTTTTATGTCAGCTTTCGAAATGAGAACATTAATAAAATTATTATTATTATATATATATATATATATATATATATATATATATATATATATATATATATATATATATATATATATATATATATATATATATATATACTAGTCGTCCGAAAATCGTGAAACTGTGAAACTCGAGTAACGACTCGGGCTGCGCTTTGTTAAGTGTTGATGTTGTGAAGTGTTTTTTGCTCTATCTGGGCGTCAAGCACTTTACTGAGGAGGTAGGTGTTTTCCTTTTGATCTTTTTTCTCACCTCTGGCAAGTTGTCTGTTGGTCATACATAGGTGTTTTTTCTTGAATAGAATATATCTATATATTACATACATACATACATACATAAACGAGAGCTGGCTAAAAAGTTCATACGGTGACCATGAAGGTGTGCTGCGAAAGCTCTGAAATCTCTTGCATGCATTAATTTCAACTCTTGTCAAAAACTGCATTATTTCCAGGTAAACTGATATCTGACAGTCCAAAGATGACTTGAAATGTAACTAGTAGTGACTTGAAAATAGACACAATTTAGCATAGTGGTTTTATTAAGCACCTGTCGAAAAAAAAGGGGTTTTGACATAAGGACATTCCTGCAGATATGGCTTCCATATTAGCGGTTGAAGCTCCAGCTTTATCAACAGTACAAAATTGAGCAGCTGAATTTATAGGATAAGAATCTTGAAGATAGCCCGAGGTTTGGATGTCCTATAACTGCCATCACCGAGGAAAAGATTGATTGTGTTCACCACATGGGGATGGATGACAGGCGATTGACTATAAATTAAATAGTCATATCCTGTGCGAGAGTTGAGCATATTCTGCACAATGAACTTGGCATGACAAAGGTTTCTTCTCAATGGGTGCGACGTTTTTTGACACCTGATCAAAAGCGCACCAAACTGATCGCAACATGAGAAAATCTAACGCTGTTTGGGGCAGATTCAGCTAGTTTTTTCGATTGTTTCCTAATTCAGGATTAGCCAGAGACAAAACAAAAAACAAAACAAACAACAACAAAAAACAAACAAAAACAAAAAAACAAAACAAAAAAAACAAAACAAAAAAAACAAACAACCCAAGCAGTGGGAATACCACTCCTTACTTGATCTTAAGAAGGACAAATTTGTTAACATCATTTTTTTTTTTTTGGGGGGGGGGGTTCAAAAGGCATTGTCTTTATTGACTATCTTCAAAAGGTCTTCACGATCAATGAAGAGTACTATGCCAACTTGTCGAGGCAGTTACGAGGGGGTATCAAGACAAACGTACAAGAAAACTGACGGAAGGGGTCTTTTTTCATCACGAAAATGCTCCATGGTTTCAGTAGATGCTTTGCGTGACTGTGCCTTTGAACTGGCTGATCACCCTCCCTGTTCTCCTGATTGGACTATCATCTGTTCCCCAACAGGTAAAAGAAAACAAAAAAAAAACAAAAAAAAAAACAAAATAAAAACACTTGTCTGGGAACCTGTATCGCAGTGATGTTGATGTCGTATCTGCTGTTGATGACTTTTTTGAGCAACAGAATTAAAGTTTCTTCAATGTGATCCAAGCACTCCAATACCAATGGAAAAAGTGTGTGGACAGCAAGTTATACTATGTTAAAAAATAAACCGCATTTGGTCATATTACATGAGAGTATTTTGGTCAGCCTATGAACTTTTCAGCCGATCCTTTATATATACAAGACAAAAGAAAAACTTATCTTACCCGACGTATTTCGTCTTCTGATGTATTTATATTTATAAACGAAAGCAAAAATGTCGTTAGTTTTTCCTTTTTTAAAATTTAAGAACACTCAGAAATACGCATCAGGTTAACTGAAAAGTCATGGTAAATTACGGAAGAAGCTAAATTACATAATTTATTGTCTCATGAACAAATATTAATAATTGATAATGTAATAATTATTTCTATTATTTCAATTTGAGAATAATTTATTATATATCTTAAATAATAGGTTTTAAATTTAAGCGTTTCCTTTTAATAATTTTTTTTTTTATAGTAATTGGATTGGGAAAGAGTATTTCTTTATGGAAAGGAGATATTTGGAAAAAAATATTGGGGCACAGATTTGTAGTTTGGTAAGATACGATAGACGGGAAATTCTTGGTAGTGACGCTAATTAAGTTATTTTCGCTTTTACTAGGTGTACAGCGCGCTTACACAAACACACACTTGCGAGAGATAAATCACAAGAATCTGCGATACAAAAGACTGTTTTGATCTCTCAAAACAATATGTTCAATAACTTTCTAAGAAAAACCTTCCTTTACCCGAGATGAAAAAACCCGGTAAAGTATCAAACAGCATATAAGAACATCGGAAATAGTATTATTATTATGAATAATAACAAAAACACACTAAGAGTAGAACTAGAAAATTTCATTAATGTTACATTTTTATCGTTCCTCTTGAAGTAGAAGTCATTGTTGCATTTGGAGATAGACTAATAAAAACAAGAGAAAATAGACTATATATGTCGCGTAAGTTTTAAGTTTTTATTTTAATCACCCTTATCTTTTATTTATGGTTGTGCAGTCATTGTATGACAGTAATTACCTTTCTAGAAGTTTCTGCCTTTAGTCTCATGAATATTTCAACATTTTGAAAATGGTAATCTGCTTAATATATTAGAGGTTTGTCTTTCCCCCAAATACTTTAAGATGATTCTAACCAAATTTTTGCAGCAAAATTATCGCAGTAGTCATTGTTTTTTTCACTTAATTAGTAGAACATCAAATATATCATAGCTAGGAGTTTCAAAAACTATTTATGACATTCTTGAAGTTAAATGGTTTATTTGGTCAATTAAAGATTTTAATATCCCCACACATACTTATAACATTGGTCATCACCTGGAATCTCAGCTTCAGTCACATTCGCAGTCATAACGTAGATTCCTTGTGCCTTTTCTTATAGAGACTTTCATGATAATTTTTCTGATGAACTTTCCTCTTAGGAAGATGGACGTTATGAATTTAAGCGCAGTAATAGATTGACGGCAAGGTCTTGTCATTTTACAGCTGAATTAGCTATACGTAACCGTAAGTTCTATGCTAACAGTCACTTCTTACGCACTTCTCGATTGTGGGACTTGGGTTTACCCGACAAAAATTTAAATGAAAATGTCAATCCTTATCTCCTGTCTTAATACCCGATTTTTTTTTATTGTTTTCACTCCTTCATGTTTTTTATTTTCGTATATTCTTTTACACACAATAATCCCTGCGTCTTATTTCGCTTCGTTGACTTTCTCGGAGTGAAATAATTAATATATGAAAAGATTACTTAACTTAAATATCAGTTTTATCCAGACATCGATGTTTCTTGGTAAAATTTCCAGTCCTCAGGGGTTTAAGAATGGAAATTTTTACCAAGAAACGTCGATGTCGGGATAAAATTGATATTTCAAAGTAATCTTTTCATATAATATTATTAACGCTCTATTTTTAATATTATTTTAATATTTTTAATATTGAGCACTATATATAAAAATATATGCTGTTTCTTAAATCTTATATAAATATATATATATGAAGAAATATAGTTTTAAGTTGGGCTGTGTTTATGGGATAAAGTGCTCAATATCAGAGATAGTCAACACTTAGAGGCGACAGGCTGTTTTATGCTAGATGCAATCGTCAGGTCTGACGATTGCATCTAGCATGAAACAAACTGTCGCCTTTAAGTGCTGACTTATATATATATATATATACATTTATATATATGTGTGTGTGTTACACGTACTCACTGGTCAGATTGATAAATACAAGTGAATACCAATAAATGTGTTACCAATAAACTTGGTAACACATTTTTTTCATTCAAATCTTTTTTTGGTGTTGTCTTTCGTAATTCAATATCTTTTCGCGGGTAAATATATTGCCCGCAAAATGGCGATAGACAGTAAGAAGAAAGGATAAAAGATAGCAAAAGATTGCTTCATTGGCACCCAAAGGCTAGTAAATACAGTCGGAAAAGACCAAACTGAATTTGGAGATATAAAATAATGGGATTTGCGGCTAAGAAGAGACGCGGTCATGAACTCGGAAGAAATGGAATTGAAGAAAACTCGCAATTTTTGAGGCTGACAGTATTGTGTAGAAAAGTTAGTCAATACTGAACAAGTGCTACAACGAACAGAATAATAAAATTATAGAAAAAAAACAACTTATGATCTTGAATAGTCATTATTTAAAAAACAAAAACTACAAAACAAAACTGCTTTCATTTAATCACAGCAGAGAATCTTTTCTACCTGACATTATCATGACTTTTACTAAACTCAAGGAAAAGAAAACTATTAAGACTCTTGACAAAACTCAAAAAGGATCTGCAATATAACTGACCAGGCATCTCGACTTCAGTCACTTTTTCACCGTCAGAGCCTGGTTTCCCCTCTGCTTTCTACAAATATTTCCATGGCAACTATCCTGATGATCTCCCCGAATGTTTCGACTATATGAATTTAAGTGCGCTACTTGAGTAGAAAATAGGTCTTAATTGTTTCACTGTTGAACTAGTTAGATGCAACCGTCATTTCGATAGTTTTTCTTCTCACCTGTGAAACGATTACGATTTTTTTTTCTTCCCTACCATCTACAATCCTCAAGAATTTAAATGCTATGTCAATCACCATCTGTCTTCCTAAATCCTATTCCCTTTTTGTCCTTGCCTCACTAAAGTCTTCTCATTTTCTTTCACTCCCTGTAACCCTCTGTGTCGTAGTGGCATTATCGCCTTTCTTGGGGGTGGAAGATTAAAAAATATAATGTTATTTATGACTGTAGTGAAAACCAGTATACTGAATTGTAAAAGCTTACTTAATTAACTATTCTGTCCGAGAAACTAAGAGTAAGTTAATACTAAAATTATACTCATTACCATTGTGAGAGCTGTTTTGACTTGAAGGCACACTGCAAATAATTGTGATGTCTCATGTTTAGCAACTTTACAAATCTATATATAAAATTAAGTGACTTCCGTCCGTCACATCCTCTAAAATAGTCCTACATTTATTGATCGAAACCAAATTTTGGATTGTAGTCTAAAGTACAGTTGGTTTTACTAAGTCGCGTAGCTTAGTACAATTTTCATTAATTCGTTTGGAAAAATTAAGTTTTATTATTTAACATTTCCTACTATACTTCCACTATTTTAAAAACAATTTAATGTTTAAAATAACAAATACTTATTTAATAAAAATGCAATATTGTTTTTTTTTTTTTTGCATATTTTTTAATTTTTTATATATACAAGAATCCAGTTTCCAGTTCGCCCTGCGTTTGCGAGAGCTATAGACAAATCACAAGGTCAAAAACTTCAAAATGTTGGAACTTGGCTCTAGAATGAAATATTTACGCAAGGCCAGTTGTATGGTCAATGTTCAAGAGTAGGACATCCTAAGGAGTTATTCTTCGCTCTTCAAAAGGAAACAAGAAAAAATTTTCTTAAAACATTATTTATCATGAAGTCCGAAAAAAATTAAATTAATGAAACTATTAAACCGTGAAGTAAGGTTTTGTCAAAGTACAGGGTGTCCATAAATTTCGTGTGCACTTTAAAAATTTTAAAACTTTATTTGTATTTCCGATAGAAATAATCTGTAAAAAAAAAAACGTTATAATGTTTAATGTTTTAAGTATAGCTAAAATAACTAATGTGATTTCAGGCATTACTGTAAATCAGTTGGCAAATGTTTTCCGTGAACTGCAAAATCGTATTACCCTTTGTATTGCTAATGATGGAGGACATATGTAAACTTAAATAAGATTTCAATAAAACCTTAAAACATATAGATTTCATTCTTTCTAATCTTTTTTACAAATTATTCCTATCGCAAATACAAATAAAGTTATAAATTTTTAAAGTGCATACGAATTTTATGGACACCCTGTAATTTCCAAACTAATTTCATCGATTGGTTTGCGTAATTGAACGAAACGTAAGGTTGGTAAATCTCGACAAAAAAATGTTAGCGGTAACTTCAAAATTTCTAAATACTGAGAGAATTTCAACACACTTTAGCGTTTAGCAAAAAAAATTTAGTGACTAATAATTGAATCCTTTTCAAACTTCGGTCTTGAACTCATAGAAGTGCTGCAGGTCTTCTAAGCTCTTCCAAAGGTTTTACAGCGAATTATGGAATTTAATTGATGGCACTTTTGATATTGTTCTATGTGTATACAATGGCTGTTCGTCCAATGTCTATTGAACCATTTTCATATTATTTAGTGTCTGCTTCCAAAGCTATTAACTTGTACTGTCAAACTCCGATATTGATATGGGGTATCTGAACAGTCAGCTGTATACAACCGATTTCTCAGATCAATGGTTAAAAAATGACTTGGAGTGAGTGAAGCCTGTGGTTGTTGACAAAGACAATCTTCCTTCGAACCTTGTGGATTGGCAATGCAGAATCACAAGGAACTGTATCAGATAACAGAACTTGAGGGCTTCTAACAGCAGCAACAACTAAAATGGATATCATATATAACTCAAAGAGAAAATGATATAATCAAGATATTGATATCCCACACGACTTCAAACAAAGTTAGGAAGGAAAGAGTAATCGATAAAGAAAAAAAATTGATAAAAGATACGAGATTTTGAGAAACCTATTTATCTGAAAAAATGTTGAAAAAAAAAAGATTTTATAGATTTTAGCAAACAGTACCACTGGCTGTTCGGTCAACAAATGCTGAGTGTTTCCTTGTAAGGAACTGGCTAATATTACCATTAACGCTTGTGATATCCTGGATTCTTTAAACAATGGATTTCTAATTAGTTTCCATTGTTAGTGATGACAGGCTAATTCGTCAAATCCATTTGATTAATAACATTGATCATTTCATGGGCTGCAAGAGAAGGCTATAAATCCTGAACTTGTAAAACTCCCAGCAAAGTTAATTCAAAGCATATCAAAAGATCGATAGAGCCCGAAAGATATCGATCGTGCCAGTCAATAAGTCTATATTCCACATAAAGAAATAAAAGGAACACTGTTTCTTTTCGTATGACTATTAATGAAACATAGCTAACTTACTAAACACGACTAACAAGTTTCTGTATGAATTTCTAGGAAATAGTATTGTTACTATTATTTAAGTGATATGTCCTGAAGTGACATAGACGATCATGGCTTTCCACAGATTCCTTTTAATTATTATAAAGAGATCGGTTTGCTGTTGTGTTCCCAACGGTTTAAAATTCAGTTTTCTTTTTCAATGGACAGCCTAATCTACCTCGCAATTTAACCCCTATTTGCAGAAGAGGGGACGTCAAGAAATTTTGGGAATCCACTCAAAGAGTAATATAAATAAACGGCTAGTGCATGGAAGATTACCATACATAAATAAAACAAATGCAATGGAGATAAGTAGTGAAACAAATTACATATATTACAGAAAAAAAACAAAAAACTTGGCGTATGAAATACTATAATTCTTTTGAATCTGTTTCTACATTTTTAGCATTATCTCAAGGTTTCGACGATTCTTGGTAGCGGTGTTCACATAATTGCCACAGTCGGAAATTTTATAAGAAAGTAACGGTAATTTTACTCATGTGGTGAGATCGTCGGGGCATAATTCATTTCGAGTTCTTACCACGCAGAGAAATACTAAATGCACATTTATACGTTCAGCAGTTGCAACGTGTCCATAAATGTTTGGTAGAAAAGCGCCCTGAGCTCGTCAATAGGGAAAAATGTTGTTCTCCTCTACGACAATTTTTTTCTGTTCTACCCCACCCGCCATATTCACCTGTCCTTACACCAACCGATTATTAACTTTGATATGAAAAGCTTTCTCTAATAAAAAACAAATTCAAGAGGCTGTCGAAACTTTTTCGCATCAATACCTGCAGAATTTTGCACAAACAGTATCTGCATTTCTGAGATAAGGTGTTATGTACACTATTTAGATTATTCGGACTATTGTCCTCATCTTTGTCGCCATATTTATTATAACGTTTCGGCCGTTTTACGCTCCGGCCTTCTTCAGGTAGTTGGAATATCGAACAGAACCCTTTATTTTGCTCACTGGTGTAGACTGTTCTAGTTCCACGTGCCATGTTTAATGGATGTCAGTTGTCAGTTATCTCCTGTTAATTCCCCTCTCTAAGTTCTCCACTACCTTAACCGGGTATTGAACTCACACACTTTGGGTCCTGTCACTGGATCTAATTAACACCTTTATCCACATTGCCATGTGTCCTTGCTCAAACAGTATCGAAGAACTGCTTCTAAGCGACAGCAAGTCATTGCAAACAATTAATGTACTTTATTCTTTAAAGTTGATAAACAAAAACGGAAATTATTTATGACTCCAAATACGTTGTTTCATATGTATAGATCATGTATTCGAAGGGTTTCTTTGCCTTTTCACGAGCTGTCTTGTGTTTTTATGATTGAATTACCCCCCCCCCCCCTCATATCTTATCGTCACATTTTCTTTTATTATTTCTCTTTTTTGTTTTGCCTACGAAGTGTGCTATTGAGCGAAATAGGCCCAACTTTTGCAGGCCAGGAATCACTTGTCTATTATTTTGTCCGGTTGAACTATATCAGCTGGTCACAATAAACATGGTAGCAACAATTGTTTATCTTTGAACATCGGGAGCATCGAAAAATTCAGCAGGCTGCGCTTCTGTGACTCGATATCATTGTAGATAAGAATTCAAGCGGAGACGTTTCGATCATTAGTCGAATGCTAAACTAGTTCGGCTTTTTATGCTTCCCCTCACCATTACCTGCCATGATCGTTGGTTTATTATTAACTCCATTTTTTTCTTTATTCGTCTTCAGCCTTATCTTTCTTTTGTTTCATTCGAGTTATCGTTTTCTTCCCACGTCAGCTTTCCTCATTTTCATTTTATTTTTTGGCCGATTAACATCCCTTTACAAAACGTCTCGCAAATTCAATTCTAATTTAATCTGTTAAATCCTATAGCCATTTTATTCTTTATATTGGAGTTTTTCTTCAGAAGGAAACCGAAGCCTCTCTCTCTATTCTTTTGCTTCTCACGTACTTGTAGACAAGACAAGATTATTATTACTCCTATAGTCGATATGACTTTTTGAAAAACAATGAAAAAAATAAGAGACGTGAATGGCAGAAGATAAAGACTAAATAACAAGTTGATTGATTTTTTAAGGCTTATAACGAACCCGACTGGAATTCGAACTCGGCTCTCCAATTAACAATCCTGAGTCATTATAACCACCAGCATATTTAAGCTTACAGGACCTGGTATTCACAAGCTATTACCCATCTAGGTGGTGACCAGGGTCGATGTTGCTTAACTTCGGTTTTCGTAGGGGAACCGGTGTTTCAACGTGATGTGGCCGTAAGCTTATGACACAGAAACATAATTCGGATTGTAGGTTTGCTTACAGTATCCAGTATTCACAAGCGGTTCCTCATCTAAAACTGACCGGGCTAGACACTAATTAATTTTGGTGATCGAAAACCAAAGTAACCAAGAATTTGCTTGACAGTAAACAAAAGTAAATTTTGCCTAAAACAAAACTGCTTACGAGGTTGAATGTTGGTAAATGATGGACAGTATTAACAAAGAGAAAATAAGAAAAAAGTTAAAAAAAAAACAAACATAAAGAGTAAAAAAAGATATAAACTAACAAATGTTACTGATTTTGTATTCTCAATTGCTTTGTTTGGACCATTTTCTTTTTAAATCGGTATCACCCCATGAAAGGTAGTCAAGCCACAAAGACAAAAGGGGGTTACAGGGTGTGGAAGAATTAGGAAGAGAAGCAATAATGATGAGCAGAACGAGAAGAGAGTAATCAGGAGGACAGTACAGAGCCATTGACCATTGCAGATTAAAGTTGGCTGGAAAGCATGGAGTCAGAAGAGAGTTCCTCAAGCAAGAAGTGCGAGAGAAGAAACTGTTAGCATAGAATTTACGGCTACATCTACCCAGCTTAACTGTAAATTGATGAGATCTCGACGCCAGTCAAGTAATGAGACTACAGTGTAACCCGGATATAAGAGAGATTTTCTCTGGTCCCAAATTAGAGCCATACTTATCTAAACAAAATAGACCAAACCCAGATATAAGAGAAACCCCGATATAAGAGACTTCTCCGGTCCCGATAACTCTTATATCCGGGTTACACTGTATATTAAAAAGCAGTAGGGGCCATAGAGAAAAGCGATATTTATTCTGCTATGTACAGAAATGCGGCACAAGGCCAAAATGGGGAATGGGGGAAAAGGACGGTCTTGTTCTGTCTTAACATTAAACTTAGCTAGCCACAAGCACTGACCCAAACATACCACAATATTCCAAGCACCACAACAATGCATTCTTACCTTTCTTACTATTAGGTTGGTGCAAAAATAATATCGTTTTTTGACGTATTTTTTAACGTAAAAAAACGATATTATTTTTGCACCAACCTAATACATGCACCATAATACCCCATTGTCTCTATGAAAATCTTATCTAGTCCCCTTATGTAAAATGCATTTTTTGTGGGGAGAGGGTAATAAAAGAACAATTTAAAAACTAGCCCCAATGAGTATTAACAATATGAAACAAAATTATTTACAAGGAACTAAACAAAATAAATAGCGAAGAGCTGATTCAAACAATTATCATGAAAGTATTTATAGAAAAGACATAGAAAGGCAAACTGAGAGAGTGACTGAAGCCGAGACACCAGATCAGGACCAATAATATTGCTGATTGTTCTCTGGATTTTATCAAAGAGCTGAAGGTAAGTAGCAGGGGCACCGGACCATATGTAGCAGCAATATTCTAAGTATGGACGAATAGTATACTTATAGATATGTAATATAGATTCTGGAGAGAAAAAATTTCTCGCCCGACTTTCTTAGCAGCTGACCTAGCAATGGATTCAATATAGTCTTTCCCCTTCATGTCAACTGAGAATGTGGGCCCGAGAAAACGCAACAAGTCACTTTCCTGGCGGTTAGCATCAGCCATGCTGATGGAAGGTCAAAAGGGGCCTCTCTTTTGGGGGCATTAAATTAACAAGCCATCATTTACTCCAGTTAACGATAATCTTTAGATAGTTTTGGACATCGGCTGCCATTTTGACCACGTCGGACTGAAATGTCTTACTACAGAGGCAGGATTAAATTGTCGTGTCATCTGTGTAGATACCAAGTTGAGAGCTGATGTCACCAGCAATGGCAATAATGAATGTTAAAAAAGAAACAAAACAGAGTATGACCAAGGATGTATCCCCGAGGAACACACGCGTTAGTATGAAAGGATCTAGATGAGTGGCCGTTCAAGTAACTTTCATGTCACGATTTGATATGAAAGACTAGATCAGTTCAAAAAGTGCTGGGAGACACTGTAACTTTTCAGCCTGAAAACCTGAATACCAGACCCTATCAAAGGATTTCGAGATGTCCAAAGCTATTACCCGAGCTTCGTCGTTTTTGTCTAGTGCAATTATCGTCAGTACATCAGCTGTTGGGTTAACGATAAAGAGAGATATATTCATTTTTGATGCGTGAGGGTCAATGATTCACTCTGTTCACCCCATTTACTCATGTTTATTTCTAATATGCAGCACCAAGTCAGAGTAGATATTGCGAAAGAACCGACAGTTTTTGCAAATTCCTGGAGCTTGACTTGGATCTTTACGTGACTTCGCCTCAATTCATTCAAGTACTCCATTATAGACTTTACATGAAGATTTTATTCTAGTGTTGTAACACTATATCCAGTAGTTGCAACTTTAGACATACTTTGTTTTCTGGTTTTATTTCAACTGATTTTCTGAGTTTATCGCAGAAATGGTCTGGGAACATTGCGCTGACCATCGCGAAGCTGACTGTACTTTATGATTTTTGGAAGTCGATGATCATTAATTCTTATAACATCGTCCACATAACATGTGTAGCCTCATGTACAGGTATATCATTCCAAGTTTATATTCATTTGTCTGCTAGATTTGTACCGAATGGGACTTTGACCATCTTTAGATACTCACATCTCGTAATCATCGCCTGTTCGTACCAATCTACCCTGTGCTCTTTGTTCAAACTTTCTAATCTGGTTTTCTTCGAACCTATCAATTGCACTTACATATTATTAACAGTCTGACAAAGTTAATTGCATATGAAAACAATTCCTGGTCCAAAGTTTGGCATAGAAATCACCACTTGCAAATCTACCATGTCATTGTCTGCGCGTCAGAATGCTTTTCGTTCTCGAAGACTAAGAACTCTTTCAATGGCTCCATCAGTCATTACCCATTATCGCGAATTGATTGTTCGAAATGTTCTACAGGCAATTCATGTAGAATTTGAAACACTTAAAACGTTTGTGAACTCTGACTGCAGTCTGGGGGTGAAATATCGTCTACCAGATCGAACATAGTCCAGGGTATGACGATAAACTACACCCGGCAGCAAAACCACTTATCGGGACATTTGAGGTTTTGCGGAGCGTGAACCACATCTTAATAGCTGTTATTCCCAGGTTCACCTGACCCGGGGGTAGCACCTGTTAGGGTCCCAGCTGTTGGCAAATAGTGAACCCCCAACAAAAAACAAAACACTATGAAAATATAAAAATACATTTTTATGGTAACGTTACCAAAAATGCATATTTATTGTAATATTACTAACAATGCATTTTATCTGTAGTCGAAGGCAGACAGTTGCATTGAAGACATTTAGTTGAAGCCATAAAATTGTGTTCAAAATATTTAGATTTCGGCATTAAATAACCTATAGAGGTGTTGATATACCGCTAAACAAAATCAACCAAACAACAACTAAAAAGGAAGAACTATCATGACATTAATCCATATAATTTCCTACAAAATCAAACTGCAATCCAAAATATAATTTTAACTAAACTACAACATAAAACACACACGTCTTCCCCTCTAGTAATTATGTCCACATAAACATGTATATTCAAAAAAGCTGAGTATAATCTTCAATGTATTCAATTGCGAAAGCAAATAACATTTTTATTACTTCAAAATCCCAAGAAAATTAAATTTCGGCATGATTTCCTGCTTCCTGGAAATCATCTTCCTGTCTTTAAGAACTTCGGTAAACTGTCTGATCTTTCTCACTGTCGTCCTATTAAGCGTCTATCGCTTCTTGGCGAAATACTAACGACTAATTACTTCTGAATTGGTTAAGCATCTCACATCGCAGGGTCTTCTTTTAGACAAGCAATATGGCGCTTTGCTTCTTTACGTCAATTGCTGATGTGTTAACGGATATCGCTGTTAAGCTTTAGATAAAAGGTGTTGAAGTTCGGATCATTATTTTCATTATCTTGAAGGCGTTTTACAGTGTTTGGCAAGCTAGTCTTCTTTAAGTTGAAAGGTAATATTTCTGGACGAATTTATTTATGAAACCGCGAATTCAATGTGGTCTTAAACATCTAATTTTCTAGTGTTATCTAGTGTATTTATACCCGATCTTAATGGCATGTCTAATTTAACCAATAATGTCAAATTGGCAGCAGAATTAACCTACAATTTGTTGTTAACTGGTACAAGAAAAGATTTGTTACTTTTAACGGTTTCAAAACGAAACTGCTTTCTTTTGTTCGCCTGAGAGAATATTTTTGCCTTCCATTAACATGACTGATGCTAAAGCCTAGACAGTGTCTCATTGTGTCTTCACTGGTTTATATATTTCGGTGACATCAAATGAAAAGATTATATTGAATCAATTGTTAAGTCCACTGCTAGGAAAGTTAGTTCAGAGTGATTCTGGCGAGAAAAATTGCCTATCTTGCACATACTGCGACACTGAAATACGAGGGCGCCTTTGGGATATAGTGAAAGATGCCTGACAAAAGTTAAGCAAAGTATTAAGAAACAGGAAAATGTTATAAACAAAGAACAGAACTTGTATAATATCGATCCAGCAGTGAATGCTAGACAAGATTCTCACAGATAAAGAAACTTGAAATAACAGAAACGTGATTCTACAGAAGGATGCTAAGAATATGGTCTGAATATGTGAGAAATAATAAAATTTTAGAGGAAAATGGAGACAAATGGGACACTTATACTTAGCATCAGAAAGAGGCAACTGAAATTTCTAGGGCACATAATGAGGAAAGAAGGGTTGGAAAATATAACACACACAGGTCATCTTGAAGGAAAGAAAGAGAGGGAGGAAAACAGCATATAACCTAAGTAGATTTTGTAAGTGGTTGGCAGAATAGGGTGTAGGAGATATAGCAAAAGACGAAATTTACTAAGAGCTACAAAGAACAGGATATTGTGAAGAACCATGATCGCCCGCGTCCTTACGCAGATCGTTAATCCAAAGCAGGAAGTCAGCATCCAATTAGAATCGAACAACATGTAATTAAATTGGTCTGTGAGACATACTTCTTTTACATCGCTCCTCGGTAGGCTCAAGCAAATAAATGTTATGTAAAGGAATTTTAATTAAGTATATGGCAACCTTCTTTACGCTTTATTTGGCAGACAGAAGAAAATTATTTTTTTTCAATATGTTCCAGGCGTAGTCTTTTACAAAGTGAACGCCATGATTGTATTGCACACATAATTTGATTTAATATGGGAAAAGGTTCTTAGAGTTCCAAAATAGTCGCCTGTGGATCGATGATCGTAGAGACACATGTGATGTTATGCACGAAGCCTCATATACTACAGTAGTAGTAATAATAATCTTATTAGCAGCAAGATGAAAGCCAACACTATAAAAAATGTCTATTTTTTTAAAAATAAAATTACTCGTGATTTAATAGAAGCATACTAATAGTTTACATATTGCTAAGGTAGCATAAAAAGGAAGAAAACATCTATGTCTTTAGCTGTAGTGTGTGTGTCTGTGTGTGTGTGTGTGTGTGTATGATGCGCCGCGTTGGTGGGTTGACATTACGTATAAGGCTGCTCTGGGAGTTTCTCCCACAGGAAGTCTGGGCAACACCATGTACCTTTGAGAGAGAGAGAGAGAGAGAGAGACAAAGAGAGAGAGAGACACACACACACACAAAGAGAGAGAGAGACACAGAGAGAGAGAGACACAGAGAGAGAGAGAGACAGAGAGAGAGAGAGAGAGACACACAGAGAGAGAGAGAGAGACACACACACACAGAGAGAGAGAGAGACACACACACACACAAAGAGAGAGAGACACACACACACACACTCACACAAAGAGAGAGAGAGACACACACACACACACAAAGAGAGAGACACACACACAAAGAGAGAGAGTGACACACACACAAAGAGAGAGAGAGTGACACACACACACAAAGAGAGAGAGAGTGACACACACACACAAAGAGAGAGAGAGTGACACACACACACAAAGAGAGAGAGAGTGACACACACACACAAAGAGAGAGAGAGAGTGACACACACACACAAAGAGAGAGAGTGACACACACACACAAAGAGAGAGAGAGAGACACACATACAAACACTGTCTAGCGGAATTAATCGAAACCCATTGGTAGACAAGTTGGTGTCACCCGCCCCTTCCTTTTCATTAAAATATACTTCAATTGCTCCAAACTCGATTAGCTTAATGCTTTAGTCCGAACCTGAGAAATAAATATTAATCAACATATCATCCAGTTTTATGGCGTAAAGTGCATGCAAATAATGAGGAAGACATGAAAATCATCGCTCTTTCTCAGTGTGCCCTCATTCGTCATTTGAGCTACATTTCACGCTTCTGTAATCGTCGACTAAGAGACAAAAACAGTGCGCTTCCGTTCAATCTAATTATCTGTCCATAGACGAGTGACAAAAAGTGAATGCTTTATCTATTATTAGTCATGACAAATGGAGGTTAAACCTCGCAAAATAAATGGGAAAATAATCTTATGAAGATATATGAGAATTTATTGGATGTATGTAAAGTTTGTTGTGAAACCGGTTCGGGGCTGTATATTAAGTCTCTAGTTTAAAAAAAAAAATAAAACTTGAGAAAAAGTGCACAAAGTATATTTTTACAGACATTTTAGCTCAACAAAATGAAAGTATAAAATAAAAATACGGATATCCATTAGGAATTTTTATTACATTTTGTAATATGAGTAAGACAAAAGCGAAAGGGACAGTGTCTTTGTCTAAGGGTTTTTTAATATAATAATAATTATAGCATTCATTTATAGACTATTTTGTAATGGGAAGTCCGTTATAAATTGCGTCATACAGGCCTGCTAGAGACTTTTGTTTATGATGGCTCATTATTATTCTGGTCGAAAGAATTTGATTCCCTTTAAATTTTAGATGAATTTTATAATGACGTGGTCCAATGTTGGAAACGAATGCGAAATATCGATACGATTAGGTACCATATCATTCTAACTTCCGAACTATTAGGTTGGTGCAAAAAATAATGACGTAATAATGTCGTTTTTGACGTACTTTTTAACGTCAAAAAACGACATTATTACGTCATTATTTTTGCACCAACCTAATTTATACCTTTTCCAAAAGCATCTATGTCCTTATGTGCAGTGTGTGTATGATGCGCCATGTTGTTGGATTGAGCAATACCATCGCTTGACCCATATATACAGGACGGATGCAGCGTTTTTAGGCCTGCTAGATTCTTATCTCTTGCATATATGTTGGGCCTCATTAACTGTAGTTATTACATAGATGTCCTCTAAAATTGAAAGGAATGACTGTTTAGCATTTTGATGTACCTTTTTTAGGCCTGAAACAAGCGCTACCACATTTGTTGCGTAGATAAAGAAAAACTTATATAAAAGAATTTCAAGGAAATTAACATATAGACCCGTTTGTGTGTGTGTGTGTGTTGCAAATAACAAAGGTCAACCAGTGTATTTATGGAGTTTAACACACGTAAGGCGAGCAATTTCCGCTCTTAAAATATTCAATGGAAAGAAAGTCTTACTAACAAATAGATTAAATATTCAGTTTATCTTTGATTCGGAATTAGTTTCGTATTTAAGGAGTTTGGTAGTAAAAAATAATTTATTTCCAGAAATCAGAAAGACGTTACTGAATTTCTCTGAAAAGAAGTTAATTTTTCATGTCATCTTTTCCTTAAAAAAGTTATCGTATTCATTTAATTAATGTGGATACATTAATTCGTGGCACACGACCGAAGGAGAAGTGAGGAAAAGCTGATCAACAATGTCTATTCTACACCGAGCTACTCCGACCTATTCACTAAAAATGTCCTTAATCCCCACAAGAACTCATCCTTCCATCCAATCCAGTATGTATCACAATACCAGATCATCACAGGAACCTATGATTTTAAAAATTTCTTCCTATCTACAAATATATTAGGTTGGTGCAAAAATAATTTCGTTTTCGCACATAGTAACATATGTTAGAAAACGAAATTATTTTTGCACCAACCTAATATATCCCTTTTGAAAATTTTATTTGAAAAACTCGCCGAATTATCAGCATCTGGCTGCGTGTCATATTTTTTGTAAGAAAATGAGGACCCCGATTTAAATCATTGTTATAATAATTTGTGGGAAAAATGATGCATTTCAATATTACTAAATATTCTTGCCGATGTAACCTCCATTTTCTGGTTTTCTCTTGTATTTTGGACAGGACTCATTCCCTTATTCAAATATAAATTAAATTTAAATCAAAAGGGCGAAAACTCAGTGGGGGTTGTGCAAAAACACATTGATCTGGCCCTTTTGATATGTATTTGATGCAATACTTGATTGAATGAATTGATGAGCAAATTTCAACATTGATATGACATTTAAATTGTCGCAACAAATATGTATTGTAAGGCACTACCCACGGATTGGCGATTTTTTGCTCAACTTGACGTCCATATTGTCTCATTTTGAACTTGCTGCTGTAACCTCCCTCTTCTGGGTTTCTCCTCCTATGTTTTGGATAGGAGTCATTCCCTTGTTTAAATTTAATTTGAAACGAAGGGAAATTTGTTTTTAGCGCGCGCGCGTGCGTGCGTGTGTGTGTGGGGCAAGTTGTGCTCTCCAGGGATCCCTTTTGATCGAAATGAAATATACTTATCCAATAACGCAGGATAATGTAGTTTCAGAATGTAAGTGGTTATGGGGGCCAATCTCCCAGTTCGATAACAGAGAAACAGACAGAGGCTACAACTATATATATATATATATATATATATATATATATATATATATATATATATATATATTACATATATGGGAGGTAACAAAATGAGACTGAATCAGACGGAACAAAAATACCCACTGAACCGACTTCACAAGTCACCGAGTCTTTGTCAACTTCCCACCGCTGACTGCTGGTTTCCCGTCGTTTTTATTGACAGGAGGCAGTTTGACAGAAACTATATATAAATAACTTTTTTAATATAGTGGTGGACGTGGCGAACACGCGCCAGTACAGATGCAAAAGAGACCTCGAATCGTCTGTGGACATGTCTGTTACCCCCCCCCGTCTGTGGACATGTCTGTTACCCCCCCCCCCACCAAAAAAAAAACCAAAACAAACAAACTGTTTCCCCAACTCTGTTAGCAGTGGAACAGCTTGTCATGTTCATATACGGATTTCTCTGCAACTTCTCAGAGTTTCTGTCAACTGCCTCCTGTCAATAAAAACGACGAGAAACCAGCAGTCAGCGGTGGGAAGTTGACAAAGACTCGGTGGCCTGTGAAGTCGTTCAAGTGGCTACTTTTTGTTCCTTCTCATGCAGTGTCATTTTGTTACCTCCCATCTTTTCCTATTCTCTGCCAATTACCCCCATAGTGGTTGGAAGAGCAATCATTTAGGCGTTTCCCCAATTTCAATACACCAATGCCGTATTTTACATGGGTTTTAACTAATTACAGTTTATTATATATTAACAAAATAAGCAAAAAAAAAAAAAAAAACAAACTATACATTTATATAATTTGACATAAAATGTGTTCTCTTTTAAATGAAATACAAGGTTTAACTATGCAATCGACACATTTATCGTGAGGTAATAGCACAGGAGTATTAACTGATAAAATTCACATTTGATAAAAAAATGAATAAAAAAAACTATCAAAAAGTAAATAAACTGGAAAAAAGACAATTGAAGTCAACAAGTTGGTCCTGAATTCTGTCGGGTCTTGGGCAAAAGTAAAAATCGATTTTTGTTGTATCAGTATGGTGGTATCTGACATACAAAGTTTACCGACTATTTTGTATTAGGAAGAATAGCGTATTTCAGCCTTCCAGCAGCACACCGATACTAATATTAGCATTAGTGTAGCCATTGATGCACTAACACTGAATACGAATATAGAAATACGCGGGCGTAACAAACAAAACATTTAATAAGGCAAAGAACTTACGTACATATATTAAAAAGATTTTACATATGTCCCAAAAGAAATGATTGTCCATATTGTTTCAAAGGAACGAAGAGGTTTACAGAACGAGAAAAAAATAACATACCAGCTATATGGCCTTTGATCGCCCGCAGATAAGTGAATAGAAATTACCTTTTTCTTTCGCTAGGCCATGCACATGTTGACCAGTTTCCAGGTGTGTGAACACAATGGTGGTCAGGAAGGTAAAGAGGCCGTTCCTCCAAAAAAACGGAAGCAAAGACAAAAAAGGACAGAAGAGTTCTACTCGCTAAAGGGGCCCAAACTCCTATGAGTTCAACCCAAGGGAAAACAACTATGGTCTCCCTACAGTTGTTTTTAATTCCATTTGCTAATTTTCTTTGAATGTATAATAGCTTAGGAATTAGATCGACCCTGGCCATGTTTAACAAGAGGTTGAGATAATCAAAACCCTTGTTATATTTATATTTATATATATATATATATATAACACCGGGTATAGCAGCTAAATTGTCCAATTGTTATTAGGTTGGTGCAAAAATAATGTCGGTTTTTGACGTATTTTTAACGTCAAAAACCGACATTATTTTTGCGCCAACCTAATATATTGAGCTCTGAACTGTTGTATCTTAAAAATAATTAAAGATATCTTACTGGAATTCTCCGAGGTTTTCATAACATTATTGAGTATTATTTTGAGCAATAAAAATGTATAATTACTTTCTAAGCTTAACAGAATTATCGTGATGAAATCGATCAAAAGCGAAAATCATATGGTCAACATTAATTAATCGTACCTAAGGACCGGAAGCTCATGAAGTATTGAAATAAAGTTTTATATATATATATATATATATATATATATATATATATATATATATATGCACACCGGGTGTAACAGCTAAATTGTAAAAATATATATAGTTTTAATGTATACTATATTTACGGTTAAAGTGCTTAATATCAGAGACATTGAAATAAACACCCAAAAAGGTGATAATTTGTTTCATGCTTTTCCACTTACAATTTCACCAACACTGTTTTTGAGATATAGTCGCTCTCTCATAGACGTGCCGTCGCCTCCCTCTGTCTTTTCTACAAATACTTTCACGGTAACTGCATGAATTTAAACGTGTTACTAGATTGGCATCTGAATCCCGCCCTTTCACTGCCGAAACTTAAATGTAACCGTCTCTTTTACTCCAATAGCTTCCTGTCTCGCACTTTTTTGTCTGTGAAACTTGCTTCCCTGATAGCTATCATCTAAAACTATTGAAATGCAATGTCAATCGACATCTCCAGATGCCTTGATCTATTTTCCGTCGTCCTTTTCATCCTTTCCTTTTAACGCCTCTTTACGCTTGCTCCCACTCTCTGTAACCGCTTGCGTGCTAGTGACATTCCCGCCTTGTTTTGGTTTGAAATGCTTTATATATATATATATATATATATATATATATATATATATATATATATATATATATAGAGAGAGAGAGAGAGAGAGAGAGAGAGACACGTCAATGGCCCTAGCATATCGTACATCTCATAGAAACATAACCATATGGAGAGAGACTTCAAAGAGCAGCTCCTCTATCCATACCATTTGCAACGTGTATAGGTACTTTCACCTTTTTATCTCACGAGAGAACTTTTGCCGATGGTTTATTGCCCAAAGTGCCGATCCGTTGTTTATCTTTCCCGTCTTGTTTACGGATCAGGCAACATTTCAAGGATATGGAATGACAAATTTACACAATCAGCAGCTGTGGGTTGATTAGAATCCCCATGTTGTAATAAAGACTAGACACCAGCATCAGTTTACGAGTACAGTGACTTTATTTCGAACAATCTCACCCTCCGACTTCAATCCTTTGGATATTTATATGTGGTGTCAACTAAGACAACTAGTTTATGCAGCAGACATTAATTATACAGAGATAATTCATCAGCGTGTAATGGGGCCAACGAAACCATTCGATATAGTGTGAGAGTATTTAAAAATATCTGCCAGTCAATGATCCGACGGGTGCATGCGTACGCAGAGCAAACGGAGGACATTTTGAACATATGACATAAACATTTTACCTTGTTTTGTGTCGGGAACCTGCCCCAAAGTTCGTAAAAGTATTTTGGATACAGTAAATATATATATATATATATATATATATATATGTATATATATATATATATATATATATATATATATATATATATATAAAATGGACTCTCCCGTCGGTTTCGACGTATGAGGATCTGACAGCTTATTGATTCAGTTATGAAAGTTTGTGCGATAATCTTAAGTGACATTTAAGACCTGCTAGTGATTTACAATGAGTCCACATATGGAGCAAGTGTGAGGATTGTGATATAAAATCACTGTTAGATTGGCTGGCCTTTTAGATCTTGCTCCCACTTCTTGAAGATGATTCAGACAAGCAGATTGAAAATTGCTGAGTCCACTAAAATACGTTGATCTCCATTCTACCCGCTCCAAAGCTAAGCGCTCAAGGGTGTTATGTGGTATATTGACTGCTGACAAGTTGTTTTTCAGCTTGTCTTTGTATCTTAGCCATGGGCGTCCTACATTCCTGTAGCCCTGATCTAACTGTACATTAGGATCTCAAGACATGACCAGTCCACCGTAACTCCTCCAATATTACACCTGTTAAACAGGTCTACGTTACATGTCCTATCTTGAAGCTTAACTCCACAGATTGCATGCAGACAGCTTTTATGGAAAACATCTAGCTGGCGTATATATTATCTGTATGGAGTCCACAACTCTGAGCCATACAAAAGAATGATAAGTACAACAGCTCTGTAAACCTGAATTTTCGTATCCAGTCGAATACCCCGCTCATCCCACAAGCGATGGCGAAGTGTGTGTGTGTGTATATATATATATATATATATATATATATATATATATATATATATATATATATATATATATATATATACACATACACCTACTGAACCAGACAAACCTACCTAGGTTTCACCTAAACGGATCGTCAGGGAAAGTATGGAGCCATACTTTCCCTGACGATCCATTTAGGTGAAACCTAGGTAGGTTTGTCTGGCTCACTAGGTGTATCTAGGTCTGCTCTACGATTGTATTGAGCTCCTTTGTTAGTTAGTTGTCTACTCGTATCGGGGTTTTTTCTTTGGGCTTCAGACCTGCATCTGTGCGATTTTTTCGAGAGTAGTTCATGTTTGTAGCTCTTTTTTTCCCTCGAGATTGATTTGATTATTTGCAAATCAAAAATTCGAGGGTTTTTCGAAACGAGTCTAGTTATCTATATATATATATATATATATACACAACTATTGTATATTTTTTGGTAAATAAACACAGTCTAATAGTGTTTAATATTTTCTTGTAAATTCTCATTAAAAGAAATTCATTCACTTTCATCATATATTTAGATTTTATTACAATTGTTAATCATCCCTTTTGAAACAACAGACATTGCCAAAGAGTGAAGGTAGTTAAAACAATAAAGGTATCATGAGAAAAACACTCATTTTAACAGGTTTTTTTTTCAGGTACGAAGTTCCACATTTGCCAAAAAATTAATAAAATAAATGAAAGAAAAATCACATGAGATGTTACAGTAAATTCAAACACATCACGTTTGGCTTTAAAATTGGGGTCAGAGATATTTTCTTCCATTTCAAATATCAATATTATTTTGCATCATTGATTTTATTTTATCTCATTGATTTTTTACATAATGTGACGTTATTCATAATTTTCAAATGAATATCGGCCCTTTCCAACCGACGGGAAAAATGACGCATAAAATAGCTTCCTTTGTTAACTTTTAAAGCATTTCATTTCTTTCAGTTCAGCAGAAAGATTTTTTTATTAGGACGCTAAAAAAGAGAATAGCATGACGAAAAAGACGCCAAACTTGACGAAAACAAAATTTTATCGTCTACATGTTTATGTTATTATTGAGAGGAAAGATCAAAGTATTTTGGGGGTATTTTTTTTTACATTTTTTAATTGTTCCTAGCACGTCCGAAATTTTCGTTAAAAATCTTGCTAAAAATTGTCTATGTTATTTTACTAGTTCCGGTGATACAAAGAGAAACAAGGTTTTTTTTTTTTAATCAAAATTTAGAATGTTCTAAAAAGGAAGATTTTTTTTAAAAATAATTAAAAAGAACTTTGGTCTTTCTTCTTAATAATAACATAAGCATTTAGACGATAAAATTTTGTTTTCGCAAAGGTTGGCGTCTTTTTTATCATGCTATGCTCTTTTTTTTTTTTTTAGTGATTTCGTGGGGGTACCTAACCTAATGTATACACATGGCGAGATATAACAGGAGATCAATATAAAATTCTCGAAGAGAACACATTAAAGATTAAATTTGTATGCAACTAATATATTAGAAAACAAAAGTTTTATTCTAAAATCGCATATTATTTTCCGAACAAACTAAGTACAAAGGCAGTCATTTATTTTTAAGAAGAAAGAAAAAGTTACTTTGAACTTGTTGCTTCTAGTTTAACGCTCAAAAACTCCTAATTTCTGAGGTTAGTGTTGGTAAAATATGTTGTATAGCCCACTCATGCTGGGAGGTCTTGGGGGACGGTCTCTGTTCGATAATAAAGTTTCATTCTTCCCTCGCGGCTGGTGATCGCTAGTCGTTTTCAGTTCACAGGGAATTTTAACTTAACTATTAACATTCGTGTCGACATGTTATATTTAACTAATGGGGTCGCTCCCAGACACGAAAGAAAACACGTCTACATTGCTTGAAGGTTAAGAAACAATAGACAGAAAACCCTTCCTCTGTATCTAACGATCTCACGCCGACTCAGCCAATCAAAATCGATTTCCCTGTTTTGTCTTCCACCTGACCTCAAAGGCCAAACTCAGGAAGTAGGACTAGCGATACACTTTGTCTAACAGTCTGCGAAACTATTATTTAACAAATACTTCTGGTAAAAAAATCACCCAGAAAATTAATTTTTCAAAGTTTAGCAATCAATTAAATGTTTACAGTAGTAATTTTTGTCATGCCTAAGGCATTTTCAACTGTGTCCTCAAGTAGACGCCAGCGATAATGAGTTTGCCATCAATACGCTGTCATTTGACTAGCATGATTCAGAATAGTCAATTTTATCCTTTATTTACCTTTATTTTATACTTTTAATTCTTTCCTTATGGTTTTATTTCTATTATTTTCATTAAAGTAACATTTGATAACGAACTCTTCTCCGACAACCAGTGTAAAATGTGTGTCGATGCGAGTATGTTTCTATGTGCAGACCTCTTTGTCATTGTGGAGGGGCTTGCATGGTCCAGTGACTCTGAAAAGGATGCCGTCAGGCTTTCTAAACTCCTAGTAGGGTCACCTTTGGTGGCATGTTCGGAGACGAGTACTCGGACTAAGTGGTGACCAACCTCAAAAGACCCAACCGTGAAACAAGAGGATGATGATTACAACAGATATCAACAGTTAAACCTGCGGATGAAGAGGTCCTGCGCATGACGAACATGCTCCAGAAGACGACACTCGAAAACAAAGTCAGTCAGTTGTAGTTTCATAACTGGATTCTGCACGTCTCATCCCATATGTGCTGCAGAGGAAGGTCATGAAATCAAGTGTGTGGGTCACTTCCTGCTCTACCTTAAACATATTCACGCCATCAGCACTTTTTTCTACTCTGATTTTGTTTCACCTCCAACCAACTCTTGTAACGCCAAACGGCGATAGGGAATGGATGACGGGAACAGGTTTTGGTGAAACTAAGTTTCTCGTCCTGAACGTCAACACCATCATCATAAAGGAAACTATCAGCAAAGAAATTAAATATTAGGTTGGTGCAAAAATAATGTCGCTTTCTCACATATGTTACCATGTGAGAAAGCGACATTATTTTTGCACCAACCTAATACTTCGGTACGAGAAAGCCAACGATGTCTAAGGTTATGACTGTGGTCAATAAATTATGATGGATCTTATTTTAGATTTATCTCCTTGTACAGATTATATATATATATATATATATATATATCTCCTTCGAGAAAAGACAAAGTGAATAATAAGGATTTAACTAATCAGCAATAATTTCTTATACAGGATACACAGTGAGAGATGGATAAATTATCGTCTAAATTACGCAAACACTGACATCATTTTAACAGATATATACACTGAGGTTTCGAATCTAGATAGACAAAATTTGATGGTAACTCATTATTTCCATTCTCATAGATATACATCCAAAGAAAATGTGTTAATATTGTTTGTAATGTTCATTATATAATAATAATAATTTAGATTCATTTTGTACAACAAAGAAAAAATACATTGTTTTTAAAAACATTACCTCTAAAGAGATGTACTTATTCAAAGTCTCGCGCTCTCAGATGTAAAAATATTATACACTGTTTGACTAAAGACGGATCAAAATGTTTCAGTCCAACTCGAGCGTTAAGAATTCAATGAATATTAATCAATATAGGACGCACCAATTTATCAATACTTGGGCTAATCATTAAGTTCGTAGATTGACATAATACAGTGTGACCCGGATATAAGAGAAACCCGGATATAAGAGACTTATTATCCGGTCCCGACAACTCTCTTATATCCGGGTTACACTGTATTTAAATGTCAGTCCGATATTCACGCTATACTTTTCCTGCTGCATGATTAAATGGAGAAGTGCCATGATAAGAGAGATTGTGTTGAAAAAAAATATTTGTTGGTGAAATAAATTATTTCCATTTTTCCTTTGCTACGAACGTTTAGAGATTGAAATCGACCGACATTTGATGACTCTCTAACTTTTATGACATTTTCTTTTTATTTTGTGTACAAGTGTGAGAGAATAAAACAATACTATTATGGACAAAGGATAAGAGAATAAAAAGAGAAAAGGATGTAAGAAAACAGAACGTTTACATTATATATAAACTTTTGAAGATCAAAGTTGACTGGAAATCAAGAAGCCGGAAGACAGTTCCACAAATGAGAAGTGTGAGAAAATAAACTGTTAGCATAGAATTTAGGATTACATTAGCCATTTTAACTGTAAAATGTTGAGACCTCATCGCGAATCGAGTAATGCGCTGAAATTCATAAAGTCTAGAGAAAGATCCATCAGAACAATTACCGTGAAAGTATTTATAGAAAAAGCTACGTTACAGAGATGTACAAGTGACTGAAACGGAGATGCCAGGTCAGGAGCGATAACATTGCAGATTCTTTGTATTTTGTTTGGAATCTAAATACATAGTAGAAGCACAAGGTCGGATGTGGCAGCAATATTCAATGAATGGAATATATATATATATATATAACTGGTTTAAAATGTTTTTTTCGCTACTCAGTAATAACCATGTTTCAAAAATGGAAGCTAAAAACGTGAATTTAATTTTGTAATTAAATTAAAACATTAGTTCTTCAAGCAAATACTGCACCTGTTCCACCTGTCCTAACCTTTCAAGACCCGCCATGACACGTACATTGTAGGAAACCACTCATTTTGTGTTCAAATATTTCCAATATTCGTATTATTGCTGAAAGTGTCTATGAAGCTCGAGCTCTTGCGTTGGACATTTCGAAGTCATTTGACATGTTTTGGCATACTAGTTTTGAAAATGGATATTTCGAAGTCATTTGACAAGTTTTGGCATACTAGTTTTGAAAATGGATATTTCGAAGTCATTTGACAAGTTTTGGCATACTAGTTTTGAAAATGGACATTTCAAAGTCATTTGACAAGTTTTGGCATACTAGTTTTGAAAATGGACATTTCGAAGTCATTTGACAAGTTATGCCATACTAGTTTTGAAAATGGATATTTCGAAGTCATTTGACAATTTTTGGCATACTGGTTTTGAAAATGGATATTTCGAAGTCATTTGACAAGTTTTGGCATACTATTTTTGAAAATGGATATTTCGAAGTCATTTGACAAGTTTTGGCATACTAGTTTTGAAAATGGATATTTCGAAGTCATTTGACAAGTTTTGGCATACTAGTTTTGAAAATTTACATTTCGAAGTCATTTGACAAGTTTTGGCATACTAGTTTTGAAAATGGATACTGGTTTTCTTCACAAGTTGAATGGTTATGGTATTTCTGGGCGAGTGATTGAACGGATTCAGTTTTGCTTATCAAATCGCGAAATGAATGTTATCTTGAATGACCACTCTTCTAGAGCTTTTTGAATTGATGAAGGTGCCCGCAAGTCTCAATCATTGAACCTATGTTGTTCCTAATTTTCTTAAATGACAATTCTTTATATCTATGCTGATGACAACTAGTTATTCCTATTTTATGTTCTTTTCGTTAAAGTCAAATTGGTCAAATTGGTAGGAGATCTCAATGATTACCTCCAAACTTGTTAAATGGGGTAAAGAGTGACTTGTTAATTTTAACGCCTGAAAGAACCGCTTTTATCTTCCATCCATGGCTGATGCTAACCTACAGGAGAAAGATTCATTGCACCTTCAGGTACTAACGTTTTCCGTCGACATGAAATAGAAAGAATCAATAACTAGGTATGTAGCTAAGAAAGTTGATTCACTGCCTCGAGGTAGACAATTTTTCTTGTTAGAATCTATCTTACATATTTATAAGTCTACCATTCGTCCTTTCTTTCAATATTGCTGCTCCCGCTCTATATTTAAAGATTCTTTATAAAAGCCAAAGAATAATCTGCAATGTTATTCGTGCTAGCCGTGCATTTCTGCTTCAGTCATTTTCACACCACCGTAACGTAGCCTCCTCCCCTGTGCCATTTCTATAAATACTTTCATGATAATTGTTTAGATTAACTTTCCTCTATGGTAATTGATTCTGGAGAAAAAAATTGTCTAGCACAACACAGTGAACCAACTTTCCTAGCAACAGACCCGTTAAATCAATACCTCAAAAATCACGCCCTTGACAAACAAAATGCTATTCAAAAAGGATGAAGTGGTTATTAGAGGAAACCCCAACCCCACAAGCCATCATCGATATTTGATCATTTTCCGTCGTTTATTATCTAAATCAAAACCATGAACTATAAATAATTTGTGCTGTGTCACAATTTCTAGAAAGACTAAATTGTCAGTTTTGAAAACGTTTGTCACAGTATTTATCAACAGGTTTTGTATCAGCTGTTAATGTTATAAATGTAACAACCATATGTTCATCTAGATTGTCGATTATTGTCTTTGTATTCCAAACAACAACAAAAAAACAAACAAAAAAAAAACAACACCATCCCCCCCAAAAAAAACAGAACAAAAAAAGCACAACAATAAAAAGCACAACAACAAAAAAACACAAAAAACACAACAACCCCCACCCCCCCAAAAACATAAAAAAACACCCCCCCCAAAAAAAAAACAGAACAAAAAAAGTACAACAAAAAAGCACAACAACCCCCCAAAACCCCCCCAAAAAAAACATAACAAAAAATATCAAGCAACAAAAAATATCAAGCAACAAAAAAAACCCAAAAAAACATAACAAAAGAAAACAAAACACAAAAAACACAACAAAAAAACACACAAAGAAAACAAACAAACAAAAAAAAAAAGACAAAAACAAAACAAAAAAAACAAAAAACAAAACTTGGTTTGAATTCTGCCATACTGGTATATAAAATTTTTCTTTCTAAAATGCAATATTAACGTTTAGATAACTTGAAAATTTATAATAAAAAGTTTTTATAAAACATATCAAGGCTATGTCACCACAAAGAATTGGGGAAAACTTTGATTCTGATACCCTCGGAAAAATGTATGATTCCCCGTCTTATCCGCCAACTATGGGCTAAATTAGTAAAACTTGTATTACCAAACTATTATTATCTGTAAAGCGCGAAAGCGAGACAACGCGAAAGAGAGAAAACTTTCTTACAATCTAAAAATATTTTCTGGGTTTCACCAACATAACAAAGGGTTGGTAAGCCATAAAAAACGAATCAATCAATAAAAAATATCAACCTTGATGGACATTAAACTGTTCTTGGTGATATATTTAATAAAATCTCTGAAAATTGGAAAATGTCTTTCAGTTGAAGAAGTTTATGTCAAAGTTGTTGCGCAGTATCTTGGAAGAAATGTATTTGGTTTTGCTGAAGATTATTAGGAATTAGCAAAAACATGATCTTTGTTCCAAAAATAAGAGGCAAGTTTTTTTTATATGGAAAAGTTTTGCATATTGTGATGCAATCAACCAATTAAATGGTCAAGTAATTGTGCTTGTATGTGATATGAGGACCTAACAGTCTTTGTTTCAAAGAAATTTGACCAGTGAGTAACTAAAATAGTTTATATATATTTTTGATCATGTTCATTTGAAAATATTTCAAGTAATTTTCGATTGAGTGAATTTTTACGACTTATCAATACTTCGAAGGCTATTTAAAGCCAGAAAATAATTTTAGATATTAGATTTTTTAGATATTTAGATTTTTTTGAGGTAATGATTTAGTGATACGTACTAATTAAACCATAGCTGAGGGATAAAAGGTAGATTCATACCTTTTAGCCATTGAAAATACATGTAATTGTTTAATTGATCTTTGTGGACGTTTGCTAGGCAGTCGATTTGATTTTATTATGCTTAGGGAATTTACAACTATTTGGAAAACTAAATCATGATTCTGGTAGCGAATATATAGTCTATTTTTTTTACGGTATATCAACCTAAATGGTTAATTTAATTCCCGACAAGATTTTTAGAGTAGGCTCGTATGAATGGATTATGTATTCTTTGTAAGAAATCAGTTTGTATATCAAGTTTCGTTGAAGTATTTTTGTCAAGGCGGTTTTGTTAAGAGTCAGATCTATAGCTGGTAATTTTTTTTTTTCAAAAATGTATTACTGGAATTTTTACTATAAAAATTTATTTTTATACTTTCATAGTGTTTTAACCCCAGTTTGAAGGTTAACTATTTGCCCATAGCGGGGAACATAACAGGTGCTACCACCCCGGATCAGGGTAGAGCTAGGAAGAACAGCAATTAAGAGGTGATTCGACACACCTCAAAACATCCCGATCAGAGGTCTTGCTCCCGGATGTAGTTTATCGTCATACCCAAGACGAAAATATACTATCGCTGCTAAAAATAGTATTGAAAAATTTTATAGTGGAGCAAAAATTATTTCTTTAAGTGAAAAGTCTATAACTGCTCAAGATATTGATATTTGCTGGATGAAGTGGTATGCCAAAATTTTGATAACTTACCAGATCTTGAAGCTAGGATCTCTAATGATATCAGTTTTGTATATAGTAGGCTGTTGAAAGAGAAGATTGTTCCACAGAACAAGAAATATACGATCCATCACTAAAGTTGCCGATAAAATGAGCGGCTCCGGTTACCACTCCAGTACGTACCTGACTCCTGCCCAGACCTCAGTCTTGATCGAGTTCAAAAGCGTCACCTTGTTGGAGAAGAATTAGTTTCCAGACTCCAATCACTTACTCACAGGCGGGATGTGGCGGGTCTCTCGCTGCTTATATCGCTACTACCATGGAAAGTTCTCGGACGAACTGCGTCTCCTGGTTCCACCAGGTCTGATCTTCAAGGCTAAAACCCGCCATGTCACTTATATACTAGCAAACCACCGACATTCCCTCCGTATTTCATCAGTGATAAATTCCACTCATACAGCTTCTTCCCTATTAAACAGACTCCCAAGAGGATGCTTCTCCGACCACTACAATCTTAACCTGTTTAAGTCTAGAGTTAACCGTTATCTTCCCCTCCTATCCATATAAACTTCCCTTTAACGTAACCCTCTACCTCGAGTGGATCCAGGGCCTTGCACAGGGGTGAACCTTACTGGTAAAAAAAAAAAAAAAAAAAAAAAAATAATAATACAACCATATATTCATGAATGTGGAAATTCTTTTGAAGGAAAGATTATGATAATTTAAAACTCTCTACACCACTTCAGTGGAGAAACAGTAACAACACACTGGAAAATAGCTATAAAGCCTATTTTTGCGAAGAAACATTGGTAACTTTATATTGAAAATATCAGATCTTTAATATGGGTAATGTGAATGTCATATCGTTGACAATACTTATCTATCCAACAACTGCTGTCCTCGTGGTTATTGAAAATTAGACACAGCGAAGAGGGTTCGAATTCCGACTGAAACGGTTTGCATTTTATTCGCAGTAATGTTCTTGGGAAACCCACGAAACCATCACTTCTCCCGAAACAGAGGCTAAACTGTAACGCAGAACGGGTTTTCCGACCATGAAGAGCTTTAAGAGAAAGAGAAATATGAATAGAAAACCCCGTAAAATAATGGGGTAAACCCTGCGCTTTAACTTTGATAGAGCAACTAATTAAGTAGAAGAGAAACTGATCTGCAAAATGTGGCGAAGTAATCGGATAAACAATTTTTCAAGAACAATTATAGTTGGCTGAAAAGTTTATAGACATCAAGGGGAAGCTGTGGAGAGTAATGATATCTGTAAACAATTATTATATGGCGTCAGCATTTTTCATGCTCCCCAAATTCTTAAAGATAACTTATATTTTTATTCATATTCCAAAAATATATATTCAAAAGGCAAATTTTTGTCGATATATTTAAAACTAATTTAAAAGCAACCCTATCGGACGGCATTTAATAAAGCTCCCGCGGAGAGTGCTTAATTGGGCCTTCGCCTTGTTCAGCAGTCCCTAAGTCTTTGCATGTTTTCAGCATTGGAAGCTCTGCTGGATGAAGTTTGATCTGGGTTTTCATTTGCACAGGGCTTTATTTTCCTCGCTGCAGCCTTGACCCTTTTGATTGCAATTTGGTCCTTTGTTGGTGGGGATTTCTTTTTGCGAAACATACTGTTGCCGTATACGATAGGCAACAATACACTATAGAAGAACTCAAAATTGATTGCTGCATTTGAGTATTGCATTAATATTTAAGCTTAACTTTTAAACGTTCAACGATAATTCGTTTGCTGCCACTTCATTTAAAGACAATTTGATGTACGTAGGTCCTTACTTTCCGAACAAAAAAATTTTTATTTTATGGGTGACTTTCACGGGATTTCGCAATTAATTTTAATTATTTTCAAATTTATTTCCAAATTATAAAAATTGTTATACAAAAATTTGTCCCCCCACCAAAAAAATCACGTAAAACCTTCGCAGCGAACAATCGCAGTAATGAAAACTTGGGAATACAAAATTTTAGTAACATGAGCTATTGAAAGTTGTATCTCTTTAATTGAAAAATTCCTCTGAATCGTTATGCTACAAGAAACTACCGTATTTCCGTCAGTTATATGCCATACGTGATAAACGCTTAGGCGATCATGTATCTTTCGATACATGACTGACGAGGCAATTTTTTTCCTGCAGTAGGTTGCCATTTCTTTCTTTGACCTGTTACCATCCAAGGCTATAGAACCCGGTCTGTCCTGCTATTTATCCATAGCTGCGGGGAGAAGAAGAGGATTCATATCTTTGCCAAGAGTATTAACATGTAATTGAGTGTAATAGATGCAAGTGGAATGCGAATTCGACTCACCGATTCCTCAATCCGAATAGGTTGCCATTTCTTGTGTATAATACGAGAAATCTTGAATGAAAATTAAATGCAAAAAGCAGGGGTCTCTTTTATACACAAAATATAAGTTTTCACAAAATTCAATTTGGCTTAAAAAGATATTTTATTTGAAACAACGACATTGCAAATACTCAGTATAATATAAAAGAGAACACAAAGTAGACAGGTGTTGATAACAATTGTTTACAAAAGGTATTTAATATGTCGGCAATATTTGTTTTTCTTCATTCTTAAGGAATGACAATATTTTTATAGTTTATTAATATAAATATAACAAAGTCATGTTCAACAGAACAGCATGATAGATTAATTAACACCTTAAAATGTTTTAGCACGTTTCCCCGAAAATAAGGTTTAAAACTAATGTTAGGAAAAGACACACGCAGTGGCTAAACATCCAGGTCATTTCTATTCTTTAATATTGTGAAAAATTAAATATTTTAGTGAAATCTATGTCTGACATTGATATTTTAATGGATAATATAGAACTTAAAAGAAAATAAATTCAAAGATGGCTGTACTATTACACTCAAGGATTCATTCCCTGTTTTATCTTCATAAACACTGGCTCGTATTATACACAAGAAAATACGGCATACTATTTTTGAACGATTTCTCTGTAAACGATCGAAATGATTAATGTAGACAGATAAAGCAAGGGTAGTTGTAGAGAGGCTCGTATCTGGATAGGCTAAGCGGTTTTACTGCTAACGGAGAAACCCATATGTGACTGTCTTCGACAGATATGTTCGCACGCGACTCGGGGCTATTTTTTTTTTAACATCTGTACCGATACGCGTTCGCCCCCATATTTTTTTTTTATCTCTTAGGCGATTTTGTACCATGATTACTACTGTTTTTGTGTATCACACTGGATATACTAATCTGTTTTTCGTCACCGATACTCACGTAATTCTAACATTTTCTACTATATGCAGTAATTAATGTTGTAGGGGTATAGCGTCAATAGAGACCATAGTACAGGATAGCCAGAAAGTATTGTCACTCCCAACCAAAAAGTAATGAGAACAATGAAAGAACAAGTAATACAAAGCACATGTACTGGATTCAGCTTATTCCCTTTCATCGACGCTGTCACACATCGAGAAGGTCTGTATGAACACTATCATTTTTGTGACACAAAATGATGTGGAGCCGTGTTCTGTGTGAAATTTTACGATGATCTGCTTTGTTGAGTGTTGCAAAGACTCTCCGAAAGACATCTTTCAACTGATGGGTATTCTGGTATCGTTCATGTGAAACTTTCTCCTTGATGATACCACACAGAGCGTTGAAATGGAAAAATTATGTAGAGAGGTGACAATATTTTCGGACCACCCTGTAGAGTAACTAAACTAAAAAAAGCTTCATTGATTGGTCAGTTTTGTAAAAAATAATTTCACCTTTAGTCTAAATAATATTTTAAATAAGTCTTTCTCGAAATAGTTTCTTTCCCAAATGTGGAAATAATGCTTATTGTCAAGATGTTCATGTGGGGTCCAATGAAGCAGAAACAAATGAAATAAAAAATCATAGTCTATTTATACCACTTGGCACAAGTCCATAATTTCGTAATATCAAATGAGTAATAACCTTCTGGTAAAAAAAAAAAAAAAAAAAAAAAAATGTTTTTCCAAATTTGAAAGAAAATCATTGCATAAGGAGGGTGGGTTAAGATTCTGAGACCTTCGGAATTAGTTTTGGAAACTTCTTGTGTGCACGAGGATACTGCTAAAAAAAAAATCAGTTAAAAGAACCGAAGTTGTATCCTTAGGCATATCTTATCGGTGGGTATATATAACGAGGCTGCAGAACCGACAATAGATACAGTGAAGTTAATAATGTCCTCCGATAGAGCAAGCATTCAGCTAGAAAATACCTTTTTTTTTCTAAATAATCTCAACTGTAGTCTGCATTTTCGCCATCGATGAACAAGAACCTGTAGTTATAATATCTGTATCAAAGAAGGCGATCAATTTTTTTCACAGAAAAAAAAAAAAAAAAAAAAAATAGTGAAACGCATTACACATCGCCTAAATAGGTTCACATCCACTGATTGGTCTCCATCGATGAACGTTAGTGGGTGGAATTTTTCCACTCATGGAGAAATTCAATGGCACCTCTGCCAGCCTAGCTGTTATCAAATATTTTATTGGCAGGAAACATTACTAACACATTATCAAAACCCGCCGTTGTTCAACATAAAATAGGGGTAATATTTTCGGAGCAACTCCCATATATATATATATATATATATATATATATATATATATATAAAGTTCCTGTAGTTCACTGCTACTAACAAGCAGACATTATTTTCTCCTGATGATACCCATGCTGGCCGAAACTATTCGAGGAATCTAATTGAAATAACAAAACAAAAAATATATTAATATACAAACCACTGTGTCTGAAAATTTTTTTTTTTTTAATTTCTCAATATTTTTTATTGTTCAAAATAGATACATACGCACGCACACATACATACATACATACATACATACATACATACATACATACATGTGTATGTATACATGACCTAGATTGTTTTGTAAAATCTATTCAATTACATTCGAATTTTTCATGTGATGGATGAGACCGGAATGGTTTCTGAAGGATTTCAGACATGAAGTTATTCCCACAGTATTACTGATCATAATTTATAAAGTATGAGAAATTCCTTTAAATAAGTTTTGTTGAACAATAGAGACAGACTGTTCAATTCTTTCTTTTGTTATTGAATCTTTGCAACTTGTTTGTTTAATACAGTTTATAGAATTGAGTTTTATTTTTGTCAGTTGATGAAACTGTTTTTTACCGCCAATTCTGATGTTCCCTCGTTTGCTGAAACGAATTTCAAGTCACTGAGTTACTTACATTATTTACATTATTCGAACTGGTATCCTCATCTTCATTGCTATATTCACAACGTTTCGGCCGTTGTACTTTCTGGCGTATTTCTGGTGATTGGAATTTTGAACAGAACTCTTTATTTTATTCTTGTTCCACGTGCCATGTCTCTTCTGGTCGTCTCAGTTAATTCTCTTTAACTCACCACTGCTGCATCCTGGTCTTGAACTTACAAATCTTTGTGGCTAGTCACTGTATCTACCTACGCCTTTATCCACTGGGCCACATATCCTTGAGGAGATATAGACAGGTATTAATATTTTGTTTTATTAAAATTCATTTTATGTTAATATTATTTACTTTTATGTTGTGATTATATATATATATATATATATATATATATATATGTGTGTGCGCGAATTTAACTAAATTTTAACAAATGACAAGTCAACCTACGAGATAGGGTGGTTAGTGGAATGAAATCTAAATCTTAGCTAAGTAAAGTTTGTATGCATGTGTGAATTTCATTGATTGATATGTTTTTACGGATTATCAACCTTTTGTAGGATATCTAAGGCGAGAAAGTGACTTGCTGATACAAGTTCTACTGATGAAGCATAATATTTGCTGGTCATGAACCGATTATCACTATTAATCTAAACCAACACACCACAATGAAAAGAAGTATTGATATTTTCTTTCGAAGTTTAAAAATAAACTAAGATTAACGCTTTGGGAAAGCACAGTCTTTAAAGTCTGAGAAAATGGTGGAACCGTTGCACGAAATTAGCTCAGACAGAACACGTGAGCTTACAGATACTCATTTAACTGTCACAAACCTTTAAAATGCTAACAGGACGTGGGGGGGGGGAGAAATGCATCTTACTGCTTAAACACGTCTATTATTTTAAAGGTGACGCTTAGTTATAGACAAGCATAGGCAATGCCTCGGCGATTGAAGAATGCTGCTATGGTTTTTTTGCGGATCTATTACGCACGAACATGCATACATACAAAAATACAAATCATATACAATGCCAAGTGTTCATTGGTTAATAAATCACCGCTACATTACAACAGGCAATTTACAAATCGCAGTAATGCGACAATTTTGTAATCGCTCTATTTTTAAGTAGTCAATTTTGTGCACTTTTGAAAGAAGCGGATCACAGAAGCTCCCCAAAGCTCGCTCGCTGATTGGTCGATGCCAACCAATCAGATCGTTTGCATGTGAAGAATAATTTTTCCCACGAAACGATTTGGAGCCTATAGTCACTTATTTTAGCCAAGATTTTTCTAATCCCAATTAGTGAGAATACAACTGCCAAACAAATCCTCGACAGTTGAAACCATGTGCAAACCTTTCTCACTCACACACACCACTCACATGCTGACCATACCTTGTACACACGTTCATAAACTCTTCTTACACAGCAATATCTTTCAAGAATAATCATTACAAGAGACTCTCATGAACATTCTTCCAGTGAACTTTGAACCAAATGACTAATTCTCATTGAACACTAAAATAACAGTTAAAGATAGACAACTTTTGGTTAAATCAACCATTTCTCACTTAAATGCGTGCTTTCCTTCACACCGTTGTTTGATATTGTACATCTTGTTAAATACATATTTTATGTGTAATAATGTCTTTTGATTATACTATTTTACGTGAGCCTTGTTTCCTAATCTAAAGTTAAATTAATGTGGTGAAGTCCGCCACAAGTTTATATAACAAATAAAATAAACTACAGCAGTCTAATTTCATTTTGACTTGGTGCAGTAAGTTCGGGTTATTTACCATTAATGTAAACCAATTGTAAAACATTTGATCTTTTGAGCTTTGTCGAAAAGAAGAAAAAAAAAGAAACAAAATGAACTGATCACATAACCATTTATATATTTTCTTTGAAAAGCGAAACGAATCAAATAAACTTGATTGACGCCAGAAGCCCTGACCCCATCAATAAATGACTTGTTTTTATCTCTAAATGTTTTGGGCTCCTTATTAAAAGGAGATTTCAAGAATTATGTCCTATTTTTGCAAATAACACAGTGAATATTTTGCATGCGTTGATCACAAAAATATATATGACAGCCAATCGATGTTCCGATCCCCCCCTCCAAGTACATAAGGCATTAGAAAGTGGTGAAGAATGGGTAAGAAGTGGACAAACATAAAGACAAATTAAAAAGTGATTAGTAAAAATGAAGAAATAATGTAGTTAAAAGGAACGAAGGACGAATGGATGAGAGAGGAGAGCAGCGAGCGAGAGAGAAGGGAGGAGAGAGAGAGGAGAGCAGCGAGCGAGAGAGAAGGGAGGAGAGAGAGAGGAGAGCAGCGGGCGAGAGAGAAGGGAGGAGAGAGAGAGAGGAGAGCAGCGAGCGAGAGAGAAGGGAGGAGAGAGAGAGAAGGGAGGAGAGAGAGAGGAAAGAAGGGAGGAGAGAGAGAGGAAAGAAGCGAGCGAGAGAGAAGGGAGGAGAGAGAGAGGAAAGAAGCGAGCGAGAGAGAAGGGAGGAGAGAGAGAGGAGAGAAGCGAGCGAGAGAGAAGGGAGGAGAGAGAGAGAGAGGAAAGCAGCGAGCGAGAGAGAAGTGAGGAGAGAGAGAGAGGAAAGCAGCGAGCGAGAGAGAAGGGAGGAGAGAGAGAGAGGAAAGCAGCGAGCGAGAGAGAAGGGAGGAGAGAGAGAGAGGAAAGCAGCGAGCGAGAGAGAAGGGAGGAGAGAGAGAGAGGAAAGCAGCGAGCGAGAGAGAATGGAGGAGAGAGAGAGAGGAAAGCAGCGAGCAAGAGAGAGGGGAGGAGAGAGAGAGGAGAGCAGCGAGCGAGAGAGAAGGGAGGGGGAGAGAAGGGAGATAGAAGGGGAGGGAGAGAAGGGGAGGGAGAAGAGAGAGAAGGCGGAGAGAGGGGAGAGAAGGGGGAGAGAGAGGAGAGAGAGAAGGGGGAGAGAGAGGAGAGAGAGAGAAGGGGGAGAGAGAGGAGAAAGAGAGAAGGGGGAGAGCGAGAAGGGAGGAGAGAGAGAGAGAGAGAGGGGGGCAGAGAGAATGAGAGAGAGGGCAGCGATAGAAAGAAGTAGTCAGGGAGAAATGTGGAAGAGAAGGGGAGAGAAAGACAGATGAGAATGATGAGAAAGAGGATAGAGAGAGATGGGGTGAGGAGAGATAATGATGAGAAAGAGAAAAAAAGATAAGAGTGAGGGAAAGATGGGAGCTAGCGGGAGAGAGGGGATGAGAGGAAAAACAAAATATAAAGGAAAGACAGCAAAAGTATACAAAAATAAAGAAAGAAAAAGTGAATGTGATCAAAAGAAGAGAAGACATGTTAACCGAGTTTGTCCACTTTGAAAGGCTCTTTAATCTGATTGGCCCATTTATTGACGAATCTTCACAATGGCTTTAAAACATTTGGATCAATAATTTCTCTGGTCATAAACATTGTTGCCTTTGTTCTTGTAGTAGTAGTAATAAATAATAATAATAATAATAATAATAAATAAGATATACTGTAAGCATTGGCTATTACTGAGGCCGTTAATTACTGTTGGGAGTGTGTGTGTGCATTAATTAAATAGAAATAGAATTTTTAATGAGCAACAAGAATCAATATAACGCTACGACGAAATCAGTTATGTGAAGCCCGACACAAGGACTAAAAGGCAGCAAACCATTTTCTCACGTCTAACTAAATTGAGCAGTTATGATTTTCATTTATAAAATATCTTTTTTTAATTATTATTAATGACTGTTGCCTGTGACCTTTTAAACAATTTAGTGAAAAACGACATTTTAAACATTTTGAAACAATTTAGGAAAAACATTATTTTTTGCTTTTTCAGTTGCAGTTTGTTTTTATTAGAACATCAAAAACCTAGATATTTACTAAGACTAGATTAATGACCAGAAAACAAAATATGGCGGCTGAACGATAGTGTTATGTCAGTTTACCACTCTAGGAAACGCTCGTTGTAGATTACTCAGTATTTAAACATCGTGTCTCTAACATAAAACATATCAACCAATCCACCCTTGTCTTTTAAATGTCAAGCATAGAATAAGTTCAAGGGTTTACATATCTGGGAAGTGTTAGGATGGGAAACATGACAGCGAAATCCGAACGCGTATTGGATTAACGAAATATGCATTCGAAAAGCTAAGCAAAGTATTAAGAAATAGAGAAAAATGGTTTGAAACAAAGAAGAGAGTGCTGAACTACCATGTAATATCAATCCTCCTCTATGGCAACGAACGCGGAACAATTTCCCTGCTGTTGAAGAGAAAACGGGAAGTAACAGAAATTTGGTTATACGGAGAATTCCCCGGTAAGCAACGAGGAGGTCTTAAGAAAAATGGCAATAAAAAGATAAAAAGAACACACATACAAAATCAGAAAGAGACAACTGAAATTTATTGGGCACATAATGAGGAAGGACGGCTTGGAAAACCTCATAAGGCGTATCGTGAGCAAGGGAGATAGGGGAAGGCAGCGAGCCACCTCCCCGACGAGATGGTGTGAATGGATGCCGGAACGGGAGTTGGATAAGAAGTTGTGGAGAGCTATAAACGTCCACGTCCTGAAGTGACTAGACCAATCCTGAAAAATACTAATCCATGCCCTCACTTTGTGGCTAGGGTAGTCTCTATACATTCGTGTTCCAGGGAATGTAAATAAATATAAAAACATGCTTGCGATGCTAATCACTATTTCATTGATATTAGTTTTTCTACAGATTATCAACTCTTTAGCAGGTGATTTCAAGTCAGGAAATATTTTTAACTTTATGAAATCTGTTTTTTGGAGATAAAGATTTAGTGATACAAATCTTATTAACCAATAGTTGTTAGGGCCGGCGGCTGAGGTGAATTCCCGCCTTTCCCAAGGTTATTTACGCATAAGGGAATATAACGAACTGAACTGGAATTCGAACTCAGTTCTCAGATTAAAAATTCAAAGCCATTACTAATTACAAGATACACACATCCAATCTTACAGCACACTACATTTCAGACTTGACGTTTCTTAACTTCAGTAATTATATGGGAAAAGGCGTTTCAACATAATATGACCGTATGCTATAGTGACTTGTAAAAATTCAAGATCAGCTTGGTGGTGATAAAACCTTACGAACTTGGTTGAAGTATTGAAAAATAGAAAACATTTTTCTCCATTGTGGTTTAAGATCAAGATCAGTGAAAGATCAGCCTTCAGGCACCTGATCTTGTGGTAAGTTTCAACAGACCTTTCCGACACATGCCAAAAATGCTCGATTACGCTAATGTCGGGCACCTATACAATTCTCTGAGATATATTTGAATAAAAACAGATCACTTTAAGGTTCCATGTAATAAGTTATTTCACCACAACCCTTTAAAAGGACATCAGACTTTACTTCCAAAAGTTGAAATGAAAAAACTTATTACATCGAACCATAAAGTGATTTGTTTTTATTCAAACATATTTGCTCTGAATTTACATTGAGCTCTCTGGATATCATCCTCCTTGGGTTTACCCATAAGGATTACCTAAATTGCATAAACTTATATATATATATATATATATATTAAAGACATGTTTTATGTTTATAATAAACAGTATTAAATAACATTTACCGGCCTGAATGTCCGAGAAATTTTCATAGAAAATATTCGTCCTTTGACAGGATTCGAAACTGCATCCTATACGGAACCGCCATTTAGCCGGGCGTGCCTAACCGATTCGGCCACAAATTCGGTTGGCAAATTTACTAAATTTACTAAATGGACGAATATTCTCTATGAAAATTTCTCGGACATTCAGGCCGGTAAATGTTATTTAATACTGTTTATTATAAACAGAGCATTTACTTAAATACTTGTATCTATAAAAAGAATGTTAAACATAAAAAATGCCTTTAATAAATAAATTGTCGGAATTTGTCCATTTCTTAATATATATATATATATATATATATATATATACAAAGAAATAAACTCTTAAGGTGTGCTATATTTATGGGATAAAGTGCTCAATATCGGAGATAGAGCGTGTGTAAATAGAAAAGTGAACATTGAAGTCAACACACAGGCTGTTTCATGCTTAAAAAAGAGAGAAACTGCAAACATTTTTGGTGAGAATGTGGATTTGTTTTAGGGTAAATATATTTCATTCTTCATATTTCTGCAAGCGGAGCGCGCCGCCATTGGCCCCACCGCAGCACACCGTGCGGTTGCTCAGCGTGCTGAGAGAGGGAAATGACGGCGACCAGTCTAATATGTAGCGCCCCGATCCGTAACGGTCTATGTGGGTGCTCTCGCGCGTGACGGCATGCAGGCGACAACTGATCGCGGTCTGTGTAACATGAGACTGATGCACGTCATTCCGTCCTGTCGCCGTGGTTTAACCTCCCTCCGCGAGCTGGGCGTGTGCGCGGTGTGCTGCGGGGGGGGGGGCAAAGGGCCGCGCGCTTCGCTTGCAGAAATATGAAAAATAAAATATCATATATACACTAAAACAAATCTACATTATAACCGAAAACGTTTGCGGTTTCTCTCTCTTTTTTTTTTATAGATAGATACATGCGTACATGCTTTCATAGACAGATAGATACATGCACATATAGATGCATAGATAGATACATACATACATGACTGTTATGAGAGCAAGCACAATAGTACATAAACAGACTTTAATTGGTGGTGACGCTTCAATTGATGTTGTATATTAGGTTAGAGTTTTATATATTCATCATCTTCTAAAATCTGTAAATGCTTTTATTTAATACATTGAATAAAGACGAACAAGAACACTGCGGTGAAAGAATCATGTCACTAAATCATAACTTAAACCGAGAGCAAAAAACAAAAAAACAAAACAAATATGACTGGTTAGGAACAACAATGAGCTAGAAACTGTGCAAGCAATTTTTGTCCAGTGATTCAAAGTAATCGTCTATGCAGAAAACAGACTGTTCGACATTTGTGGAACATTTTCCAGGTGATATATGCTGTATCTAGTCTGAAGGTAAATGACCAGAGGATTTTAGAAGTGGTCATTATTTACATTAATTCTTTTGTTTTTATTTAGTTGTTGTTAATGTCCCTCGAGGCAACAGCCTTGTGGCTTAATGAGTTAGTTCGCGAATTTGGTTAAGCATTAGTAAAAATAACTCTACGAGATATCCCTTGACAGCCAGCGGAATAAGAACGATATATCCCTATAGATTAAATAAAGGGATTAGTACTCTGAAGTTTACACGGATCAACAAGCCCCTGGTAAAGGCCGGAAGCCACATTGACCGAAACGCTGTGATAACAACAAAGATGAAGGTAGTAGTTCGTGTGTTTTCATTTTAACCTTTTCACCCTATGCAAGGCAATAAAGCCACTGAGACATAAGGGGTTACTGGGTGTGAAAGGATAAGAAAAAATAATCAAGGAACGAGAACAATAGAAAAGCAATCAAAAAGAGTGTAGATAATGATTTACATTGCAAGATCAAATTGGGCTAGAAAGCGTGGAGCTGGAAAAGTGTGAAGTGGAAGAAAAGAAACTGTTAGCATAGAACTTACGGTAACATCTAGCCGATTCAAGTGTAACCTCAACGCCAATCTAGTACTGCACTTAAAATCCATGAAGTCTCATTTACCTAGCAAAAAGGTCATAAGGCCAATTATCATAAAAAATATTTATAGAAAAGGCAGAGGGAAGCTACATTACAGTGATGGGAAATTACTGAAACCTAGATGCCAGATCAAGACCAATAATCTTAACGTTCACTCAATACAAGGCTCAAGAGCCACACAAGACAGAGGTCTAATTTTAAAATGGTAATAATAAGCTATGTGATATGAATGGAAGTAGTAGGAACAGAGATATGAGGATAAGGAGTATATATAGCGACTGACCCTTAACTTGAACAGAATAAAACTGTAGGTTTAGAGAAATAATAACAACAGAAAACACGGCGGAATGAATGTACCCGTGCGATGTCCCCCATCTTTGTTGTTACGATGAGAACGTTTCGGCCATTATGACTTCTGGCCTTCCTCAGATTTGTTCATACGGGTAACATTTAGGGTATTTTGAACTGAGCACATTATTCAATCTGCATGTTAGAGTCTATACTGTACGTAATCTACTTAATCAATAGCCTAGTCGATTAAAGCGTTGGTTCGTAAATTTGGTGATATTGCAATTTGTGAGTTCAATCCCTAAGCCGGACCTGTGTACTTGGACTCATGGAAAACAGAGGCAAACAATAACTGAGCAGCACTATAAGGAAGGAAGAGACGAGATATCCTGAGACACGAGCAGTGAAACGAGAAGAGTCTACAACTGTCGATTAAATAAAGAGTTAAGTACGGAATACTCTGTAGCTTAACCGGATCGATTAAGGCCGTAGGGTACATCAGCCGAAACGTGGTGATGGCAACAAGATAATGACAATAGTCTGAATGCGAGTAATGTAAATAATAATTACTCACCCCAGAAATTCTGACATAAATAATCTCCCATTACTGAGAGATGCCATGAAAGGAAAGTATTCACACTGAACATCTAACGGAAATGTACGAACTGATAATGTATCGATTGTGTTGTTTATATTATTTGGATTCAATTTAGACAGAAAGCGAATAGTCATATCGCCATTAAATCTGTCATAAATAAAGGGAGACAACTGTATTGTCAGGTCATCAATAAGAAGCCTGACAATAAAAAAAGAAAAAACGATTATGTATAAAAGAGACTTAGTTGATTTTCAAATAAGATAAAAGAGAATTTATTGGGATTGTTTATCAAAGCTGCTTTTAACCGATAAATATAGAAAGCATTTGTTTGATATCAAACACTTAAAGAAGCAACTGTTTTGAGGAAGAAATCATAGATTCAGTTGAATGAATTGGATTTGCAAGTTAATATCTCGCTCCCTAATTTACGCGCGTGCACATTATATATATTTGTAAATACACATACTTATAGTGTTGTAATAAGTATACTTTAGCCCAACAAATGTGAACCTTTTAAACAAAATATGACAGTACTAACAGAAGGATGCTGAGAATATCTTGAATTGAACATGGGAGCAATGACGAAGAGTTAGTGAAAATAGAAACAAAATGGACACTTATGTTTATAAAAAGAGACAGTTGACATTCTAAGGACACATAATGGGTGAACAGGGCGTACTGAAGGCAGGAGAGACAGACGAAAGCATATAACCTCCCTAGCGAGCTTGAGGAAATGGATGACAGAACAGAAAGATGGCAAAGAGACAAAATTTGTATGATATCTACCGAGGCATTTGCGACCTACCGTAAATGACGAAGCACTCATTATTGCTGGAAAATTAGGAAAAACGGTGACCAGTTTACTGTTTTTTTAAATGACATCAAATCTGTTTACAAAAATTAAAAAAAAATCCCCACCCCAAATCACCATTTCATGACTTTTTATATTTTGTATAAAAAAAAATTGTTAATGATTTTTAATACATAACCAGTTCACTGCCTTTAATCGTAATCCTAAGATTAAGCCTAACCCTAACATATTTCATACTTCCAACAGTTGGTAAATATAATACAATAGTAGAAAATGAACAGTAGATATAATATATTAGAAAATGGACGGTGGATATTATACTATAGTAGCACTCAAAATTTCCTAAGTTCTTTGCAGCTCAGAAAGTTTTGGGGAGCTATGATCATCAACGTCCTGAAGGGAATCATCGATGTTATGAAAAATTTATGCAAAAATGCAATACCTATTCTAATTTAATTTTAAAAGTATTACCATGCATAACATTTTTTTTACACTATTTACATTATTCGGACTATTGTCCTCATCTTTGTCGCCATATTTATTACATTTCGGCCGTTGTATGCTCCGGCCTTCTTCAGGTGGTTGGAATGTAAAACTGAACTCTTTTTCGCTCACTGGGATAGATTCTAGATTCCACGTGCCATGTCTAATGGATGTCAGTTATCAGTTACCTCCTGTTAATTCCCCTCTCCAAGTTCTCCACTGCCTTAAGCAGGTATTGAACTCACACTCTTTGGGTCCTGTAACTGGATGTATGCAAGCTTTTATCCACTGTGCCATATGTCCTTGATGACATTGTGTTTTTTTTTTTACATTTAAACCATAAAATGTCTGGAAATACAGGAGAAATATAAGTAGATAGATCTCTTTTCCTACTTAATCGTCTTTGAAAATGTTTTCCGTCCAGATATGTAAAAAAAAAAAAGGCCCTTATAGAACACATATTCTTTTGGAAATGAAATTTCACAAGAGGTTAGTGAATGTTTATGGAAAGGCTGTACCTGATGTAAGCTCGTTAACGAGAGGGTCAGTCATATAAAGAAGGAAGAAACCGATTTCAGTGACAGGCCCCACAGTGGCAGGCAATCTGCTGCTGTAAATGAAGCCAAACAGGTTGATGATCTTATTAGATATGACGAAAGTACTAGACCATGACTATTGAAGTTTTTAGGTGAGCCATAGTAGCGCATGCAGGCCAGTGTCGTCATTGGCTACTGGAGGTGTAAATTATTTTTAGGATGACATTTGACGTTATAAAGGCTGCGTTCGGAGGATAATTGTTCACCAGTGATGATGAGGTAAAAGAAGAAACTTTGAATAAAGGTATGTATATCCGCTATGAATTGGTTACTTGACTGCTTTGGTAGCCACTTGAAAGCAGTCAAACCATCAATAGATATCCCCTCTTCCAAAAGATGGAATACCTCGAGGGAGTAAGAAGAAAATTATATTAGGGACAAGATTTTGAATTCTGAGACTTTTGTGTTTATTTTGGTATAACTTTTTGAACAGCGATAGTGTACATCGTATATTAGTAGTCATTATAGGCCATCAGTGTTACTCAGACATAGACTAATCGCCAGAATCAATTTTTTTCTGCTAGTTGTCAAGTCTGGCTTAGCAGATAATTTCCTTCAAAATCAGGTTTGAATCAGGCACTGTTATTCCAAATAAACTCGTGGTACCGTAATTTTTAGTAAACATTTCTAGCTATTTTTAATGTCCTTGTGTATATTTATATACGATACCGCGTGGGTGAATAGGTTGTTTTTCATATACACATCATTGGTCAGCAAAATGTTGTGGGGGATTCACTCACAGCATAGCGGCAGAAATTAGCCTTGTGTTCACGGAGATATAACCATACTTGACAGGAAATAAAACGTAAAAAATAATTGTACGTTAATTTCATAAAATTTATATTTTTGTGTATTTTTTAGGTTACAATTGTTTTATGGCACATGTGATAAAAGGAAAAATTTACTCTGTAGTGTTACAAGCCATATCACAGAGAGAAGTTGGACACATGTTGCCCGTACTAAGGTTCGGGGCGAAGAGATTAAATTTAATGTCTTTTGGCGTGATGTCCGTATTTCCGACAGGAACAGTTTTTGTTGAATGTTGACAGTATTTTATTATTTTTTTAATTAAATTTATTTTATAGAACGTTTAAATATTATTATTTTATTTATAATATTCATTATTGTTATTTTATATTTTATTTATAATAATATTCCTACAAGCTGAATATGTATTTTTTACCCTCGGTTTATTTTTTCGTCGACACAGAAAAGTATTCACAGTCAATAATTAAAGCCATGAAATTCAAATAAAAAAGTATTTTTTGAAAAAACCCAATTAAAATCATTTGAGATTTTAAAGAATATTTTTGCTACTCCAGGTAGAAACCTGCCCGTTTGAGACATGCCATTAGAAGTATTTCTTTTTGTCTTTATTATGCTTGAAGTTTTCGGCCCGGTTATCACTTCCCGAAATAGCTAGCAAAGTCATTTTTTTTTTGTGTAACATGATTATGAAGTCTTCCAGCAAAATTTATTCAAATCAACATTTTACTGTATAAACTTAACTATAAAAGTCATAAATTAAAACGATTTGAGATTATTTTATTTGTGAGGGTTCGTATCAAGACTTTGGGTTCAATTGAAGTCAAGGACAATTGCCATGTATTTTCTGAGTTTTTGTTGCTTTGAAACAGAAATACTTTAACTACTCAAGCTCCGAGTATTCCGTCTACGAAACTCTGGAGTCGGTATGATGAAATTAACATCAATCAGCTAAGTGAGAAACTTATATATATGAGTATATATGAGTAATCACTTAACTGATTGAGGTTAGCTTGAGCATCCAAACTCCAGAGTTTCGCAGGGGAGCCTGTTCCACCATTCTTCAGGAAGTATCAGTAATTTCCATAAACAATATTTTAAGACTTTATAAATTTCAACTGAAAGCAGTACTGGCTGCTTAGTCAATGAACGCCAAATGTTTCCTTGTAGGGAAACGACAAATTTAACCATTTACAGCTAGCAGATTCCTCTTAAAATACGTAAGCAACAATTTTTGGGAACGCTGTTAAAGAACTATTTTGAAAATAGCCTAGTGTTAAACAAAACTAAAAATATTATTTTTCATGTCTGAAGTATACCACCAAATTTAGTAGGATTTGAACAATGTGTGGGAATAGAATCTGCTAATGATATTTGCTGCTAGGTTTTGGGAGCCGCTTGTCGGCAAGAGAAAGGTTTCGAAAGAGTCTGTAAAAAGTAAATGGCGTACGTAACTTTTTTCATTATCATTCTCGGGGAGTCTGTTTTAGAATAAAATAGACAATCAAAATAGTCAGGTTTATAGGACAACGTCGTTGCCACTAACATGTTACCATTAATGATTAATCATATTCAGTCATAATGATAATATTGAAAACAATGCAAAAAGACTTAAAATGAATGACGGATAAGATGGACATTATTTTACTATTCACCCCGGCTATTATGCCTTTGAAGTAGTCAGTTGACCAATGACGGTAAATTAAGGGCGGAATTTATCATACGTATTAGGTCAGTAAAAGAGACGGATATAACAGTAAGCATTTACCGTTCCCTTTTATCAGGAGTGTGCAAGCAATACATTAAAGTAAGAAAAAAAAAACTGAGACAAGTCAGAAATGAAAGTACAAATTATGCAATAAAATGAAGTTTAAAATTCAAAATTTGTGTAGTTAAAAAAATTAAAAATTCCTCCCCAAAAGACGAAATAAACAAACAAGACAAAAAAAAAAGAGACCATCAAACAAGACAAAAAAAAAGAGACAAACAAGACAAAAAAAAAGAGACAAACAAACAAGACAAAAAAAAAAGAGACAAACAAACAAGACAAAAAAAAAAAGAGACAAACAAACAAGACAAAAAAAAAAGAGACAAACAAACAAGACAAAAAAAAAAGAGACAAACAAACAAGACAAAAAAAAGAGACAAACAAACAAGACAAAAAAAAAAGAGACAAACAAACAAGACAAAAAAAAAAAGACAAACAAACAAGACAAAAAAAAAAAGAGACAAACAAACAAGACAAAAAAAAAAGAGACAAACAAACAAGACAAAAAAAAAGAGACAAACAAACAAGACAAAAAAAAGAGACAAACAAACAAGACAAAAAAAAAAAGACAAACAAACAAGACAAAAAAAAAAGACAAACAAACAAGACAAAAAAAAAAAGAGACAAACAAACAAAACAAAAAAAAAAAGAGACAAACAAAAAAGACAAAAAAAGCCAAACACGAAAGGGGGGGGGGGAAAGACAAAGAGACGTGTGTAATAGTAAAAACTGACCGGAAAATGAATGGAACTATAGATTAAATTTATCTCAAAAGGTGATTATTAGAAGAGAAATATGTTAACTGGAATGTTTCACAAACGTTTCATAAAATCATTTTTACTAGTCAGCTTAGTTGCGGCCGATTTCAGATGATCGTTGCTAAATATCGATGAATAGATGAATTTGTTTGCTACGGCTTAACCTTTTCTAGGGCTTTTAAAACCAGAAAGTATTTTTAGATTTGAAGAGAATTTTTAGGTTGATGTTAATGATTTACGGATACAAGTCTTACTAATTAACTCATAGCTGGAGGAGAGAAGCCGTGGATGCATACTTTTCACAATGGGAATTGGAACGCGACTCACCGAGCCATTATACATTACACCTGTCGCACATCGTCTTTCATCAACTGGCATTCCCCAGCGGTTACTCATCTGGATACTGTCCAGGCTTGATGGTGCTTAACTTCAGTGATCGTACGGGAACCGGTGTTTCGACATGATATGGCTGTAAGCCGCTAAATATTAAAACTTTACTATTATTTACATTTTTTTTCTTGAAACATTGTCCGATTATAGTTTTCACTTTTCCTTACTACGCTTGTCCCAATCCCTCTCCCGCTTTCTGGGTAGAAATTTAAATAAAAGATTTGTGTCGTCAAAATAACCCATTTTCAAAAGAAACTTAGCCTTAAAAACAGTCTAACTGCAACAACTTAAGTAAATTAATGAAATATAAGCAAACATTTCTTAACTTATACAAATTCCAGGAGAATTGGACAGATTAACAATGACAGAAGTTGAGACTTTTAAAGAAAAGCAGAATGTTTTCTTTTTCAATTGATTCTTATTTTGCTGTTAAGAAAGTTGAATTGAAATATAAAGGATAGAAAGAAATTACTGAACAAGAAAAAAGAGGAAAACCTGGACAAAAGAAGAGAGACAGAGAGACGGACGGACGGAAGAAAGAAAGGAGACAGACAGACGGACGGAAGAAAGAAAGAAAGAAAGGAGACAGAGAGACGGACGGAAGAAAGAAAGAAAGAAAGAAAGAAAGAAAGAAAGAAAGGAGACAGAGAGACGGACGGAAGAAAAAAAGAAAGAAAGGAGACAGAGAGACGGACGGAAGAAAGAAAGAAAGAAAGAAAGGAGACAGACAGACGGACGGAAGAAAGATAGCAGAGACAGAGGAAAGAAAGGAGAGAGAGAGACAGAGGAAAGAAAGGAGAGAGAGAGACAGAGGAAAGAAAGGAGAGAGAGAGACAGAGGAAAAAAAGGAGAGAGAGAGACAGAGGAAAAAAAGGAGAGAGAGAGTAAGACAGAGAAAAAAAGGAGAGAGAGACAAAAGAAAAAAAGAAGAGAGAGACAAAAGAAAGGAAGAAGAGAGAAAGAGACAAAAGAAGGGAAGAAGAGAGAAAGAGACAAAAGAAGGGAAGAAGAGAGAAAGAGACAAAAGAAAGGGAGAAGAGAGAGAGAGAGACAAAAGAAAGGGAGAAGAGAGAGAGAGACAAAAGAAAGGGAGAAGAGAGAGAGAGAGACAAAAGAAAGGGAGAAGAGAGAGAGAGACAAAAGAAAGGAAGAAGAGAGAAAGAGAGACAAAAGAAAGAAAGAAGAGAGAGACACACACAAAAGAAGTAGTTGAGAAAGAAATTAGAAAGAGAAACCAGAGCAAAGTTTGACGGTAAACTGGCGTCATTGCCACTTCATCGTTTTGTTAAAGTGAAGCCCATTTTTCTCAAGTAATTAATTTCTTTTTAATTCACAAGTTTCTTTCGCGTGCACTGAACCGTTAGCAGCAGATTCTTTTACTTTTCGCTTCCCATTTTCTCTGTCTGTTTGCATGGTACTTGTGTGAGGTCAGTTATACCCATTTGACGCACAACTAAGAAGAAACCTCGGTGCTTGAATCAAGAATTGTTTTAGTCACCTGGTCGAACGCAAAATAATAAACATTGTCTTATCTCTTTCGGGAGACGTGAGTGGGGAATGTTAATCAGAATCCAATCGCCTTTACCAATGTGGAAGCCGAATAGTATATGAATTTTTATTTGTTTCAATTGTTTTGGGGAATCGCAGGATACGTGAGGACAGAAGAAAAGAAATGTCAAATTAAAAATATCGAAATTTATCGGAAGCAGAAAATGAAAACGGATTTGTGCGAAATGGGTAATGGAAGAGAAATAAGAGAATGAATTGCTTTTTACTTGGTTTTAAATCGAATAAAAGATGAAAAGGATTGAACAAAAAGAGATAAGAAAATTAAAGGAGAAAAGAAAGAAAGACGAAGAAAAAGAAAAATATCAAACAAGCATAGAGACTAAATAAAGACAGGAAGGACCAATAAAATTGAGAAGAGAAACGAAGAGGTGGGGGGGGGGAAATAAAAATAAAAGTAAACTAAATTTAGAGGGTAGTTAGAAATAGAAAGAGAAGGCGGAGATAAAGACAAAGAGATATGAAAAGTCAGAGGGGGATGGACATAAAGAAGACAGAAAAGAGGAAAAAGAGGAAGTGAAAAAAAAAAGCAAAGGAAGAAGGCAGCGATAAAGAAAAGTAAAATGTAAAGAAAATTAGCGAAGGAGAAAAGGAGGAAGAGAAGGAGAAGTGAGAAGGGAAGAGCGAAGAAGAAGCAGAGAAGAATGAGAGCGAAGAAGAAGCAGAGAAGGCGAAGAGTGAAGAAGAAGCAGAGAAGGAGAAGAGTGAAGAAGAAGCAGAGAAGGGGAAGTGAGAAGGAGAAGAGTGAAGAAGAAGCAGAGGAGAAGAGTGAAGAAAAAGCAGAGAAAGAGAAGTGAGAAGGAGAAAAGTGAAGAAGAAGCAGTGAAGGGGAAGAGCGAAAAAGAAGCAGAGAAGGGGAAGAGCGAAGAAGAAGCAGTGAGGGAGAAGAGCGAAGAAGAAGCAGAGAGGGAGAAGAGCGAAGAAGCAGAGAAGGAGAAGAGTGAAGAAAAAGCAGAGAAGGATAAGTGAGAAGGAGAAGAGTGGAGAAGAAGCAGAGAAGGAGAAGAGTGAAGAAGAAGCAGAAAAGGTGAAGTGAGAAGGATAAGAGTGAAGAAGAAGCAGAGGAGAAGAGTGAAGAAAAAGCAAAGAAAGAGAAGTGAGAAGGAGAAGAGTGAAGAAGAAGCAGAGAAGGGAAAGTGAGAAGGAGAAGAATGAAGAAGAAGCAGAGAAGGATAAGTGAGAAGGAGAAGAGTGGAGAAGAAGCAGAGAAGGGGAAGTGAGAAGGAGGAGAGTGAGGAAGAAGCAGAGAAGGAGAAGTGCGAAGAAGAAGCAGAGAAGGAGAAGTGTGAAGAAGAAGCAGAGAAGGAGAAGTGCGAAGAAGAAGCAGAGAAGGGGAAGTGAGAAGGAGGAGAGTGGGGAAGAAGCAGAGAAGGGGAAGAGCGAAGAAGAAGCAGAGAAGAATAAGAGCGAAGAAGAAGCAGAGAAGGGGAAGAGAGAAGGAGAAGAGTGAAGAAGAAGAGTGAAGAAGAAGCAGAGAAGGAGAAATAGGAATTGAAGAAAAAGAGGTATTAAGGTATGAATAAAAAGAGTGGCGAGAGGCAGGAGAGAAGAAGCAGAAATGAAGGAAAGGAACTTAAAAAGTATGTCGCAAATAAGAAAAGAAAAAAACATCTGTAAGAACAAGGAGAAACAGAAGAAAGCTGATCTAAACCGGGGTAAAAAGAAAAATAATGAACTTTGTCTTTCAAACTCAGTTTACTTTATATCTGTAAAAATAAAACGATTCTTAACAACAATATCAATACTAACAAGAAATTTAAAATCCAATAAACTAAAGAAAATATTAAATGAAAAGAAAGTCTTCGAACAAATTAAAAGTTCACTCACCCATTTTATGCGTCCTCCACATTCCTCGTAATCTTCGAGATCCAAGTTAAAATTTCCTTCGATTTCTTCTGTTGTCGTTGTAATTGGGAGACCATTGTTGCCCGTAGGGGCCATGATGAGGCAATCACTCTAAAACCACGTTTTCCACACTGACCACCTAATAGGCTAGGCACGAACAAAGAAAAGAACTCAGAGGTTCCCCCTCTGTCCGAAAACGTTGCATGGAATAGATTTTGAAAGAAAAATTCAATAAACCCCAATAAATAAACTCAATGCATATATGCTGGCCGTAGATAACAGAACATGCAATATGTCCATGTATGTCTCCATCATTGAAACAATTATTGAGTTTTAAGAGTAAAGGGTTCAGTTATCATGGTGGGAGAAATCTTTTAATGTTACAAATAGTAACACGCATGCGCGTCTGCTGTCAGAGTTCCGGTACTTGCCACTGGTCATTGAATTGTTTTAGCATTGTAATTTAGTGTGTGAGTGAGAGAGAGAAAAAAAAATTCATATGCTTAACCCAATGAAATAGAATCAAAGCGATCAATGTCAGGAATGATTGAAATGTTTCAAAAGTTAGTCTCAACATACAATAAAAGAAAGAGAAAAAATAAAGGAGGAGGTATCAGTAGGGTTGCAGGAGGGGCTTTTATTCAGCAGTGAATGAAAAAGCAAAACCATGGGGGGGGGTACACGGAAGAAAGAAAAAGAAAAGTAACTGTTTTGTGGAATATAATATATGTATGTATATATATGTGTGAGTGTGAATGTATATATGTGTACATTTATATATATATATATGTGTGTGTGTGTTTGACGATATATATATTTGAATATATATGTGTTTATATATATATATGTTTATATACATATATGTTTATATACATGTTTATATATTTTATATACATATTTATATTTATATATATTTATAAATATATATTTATATATATATATATATATATATATATATATATATATATATATATATATTTGTAAATATATATTTGTGTGTGTATATATATATATATATATATATATATATATATATATATATATATATATATATTTATATATATTCTCGCTCAATTGAGTCCCACACATAATAATCAAGGTTTTGTAGTCTGAGTAGTTAGGTTGTCATATATAATGGTTGATGTGGTCGCAGAAATTGTCTGACAAAACATGACTGGGCTTTTTTGCTTATGTGTGGCATGGTGCAAAGTCCCGAGGCCAGACACAGGGCCTTCCAGCAGCCAATCTCTGGGCAACACTACCTCCTCAAGGAATTTTAGGTAAGCCTCCGTGTTGAACCTGAAGGGTTTAGCAACAAATTCGGCATTTCCTTTATATCAGAAGAATCAGGGTGAGATTTTCGATCTTCTATACATTCGTAATGAATATTAGCCGCATCCTCCATTTTCTGAATCCTGTGCACTATTCTCAGATTGACACCTAAACACTTTGAAATGTTCGCATTGGAGATTACGGCGCGACTGACAAGAAGTATAGTATGCCATTTCCAAATTTCTATTGGAGTGAATTACGCCATGGGGTTCCTTTGTCGACAGACGGTGCCCAACTGAGTCTATGGCACTCTGCAGTAAAAAAAAATAAAATAAAATAAATAAATAAATAAAAATAAAAAAACAAATATGCGCGAAATTCAAAAATAAAATGGCGACAATTTACCCATCGCTATCTCTCTCTCTCTCTATAAATATATATATATATATATATATATATATATATATATATATATATATATATATATATGTATGTATGTATCTTTGCATATATCTACAGAAGAGATGGAAGAGACTCCGAGATGGTCCGAAAGCCGTAGTTGAACTCATTGACGATTTTAATGTATGTATATATTTATATATATGTATGTGTGTGTGTGTATACATATATATGTGTATATATATATATATATATATATATATATATATATATGTATATACATATATGTATACGTATGTCTATATATAAATATATATGTATATATTTATATATATATATATATATATATATATATATATATATATGTATATATGCATATATGTATGTGTATATATATATTTATCTATATATATATTTATATATATTATTTATATATATATATTTGTATATGTATGTATATATGTGTGTGTATATATATATATATATATATATATATATATATATATATATATATATAGCTAGCTTTGTCTCCTACCACGCCAATCACATATCATAAAAAAGACTCGTAAATTCAACCTTCCCACTGACAACGTCTTCAGTCTATTACTTCTTGATAGAGTGACTCGGTGATAAAGGCCAATAAAATTTGATTATTGGCTATGCGATGATAAAAGCTAATTAGAACTTTATGTTATTATCACTATAGCGATGGCGTATTAAAATGTCGTTCGGCATTGCAGACTCTGTGCGCTGTTGCCAACTTACTTGCCCCGGGAAGCGTGGAAGGGACAGTAATATTCACCCCTCGGGACGAGTATCCGCCTTAGAAAAACTGGCTGCAAGTAAGCAGTCATCTTCTACGTGAGAAGATTATCTTACACCTATCGTCGTTGGCAAAGATTTGTATTTTATACAGTGTTATAATTACCCTGATAGAAGTTAAATTGTGAAGTAGACAGGGTTCTCTAGCCTTGGATCGTAGCCAGTTTCAGAGAAAAACTACTCAGAATTTAATGTCGTGAAAAGTCAACGGGAAACGACACCACAACCTTTTACAATAACTATTGGCAATTCACATATAAAAAAGAAAAAGACTCATTGGCAATCTTGGATCTTCTTTTCTGCAAAAAACGGAGTGTTGAAAGGACGGTTTTGACCTTGACACCGCTATTATTTTAACTACCTTTACTCCTCAGCAATGTTTATTGGTTTAACTAGCGATGGCTTGAATTGTAATAAATTTTAAACATATGATGAAAGCGAATTCATACCAGTTTTGTTCTTGAGAATTTACAACAAAAATATTAAATTCTATATTTATTTATAAGATATTTTATTAAAAATAATAATTTCACATATATAAATTATTCAAATACAATTCTATTACACTTAATGCCATTCAATATTTATAATTTATTTTATCATTTTTCATTTGCCAACAGATGATAGTCAGATGGGGTCAAAGCAGAAGAATTGCGTGGGTGGTCAATCAGTTCAAAGTAACAGTCACGCTCAGCAGCCATTGAAACCAAGGACTTGTATGCTGGACTATGGTCCCGATGAAACAAATCACCTTTTCCTGGTCGTTTGGTCAAGATAGTCAATAAACGCAATGCTGTTTGCATCCGAAAAAAACTGAGAACATCACGTTCCCTGCAGATGAAACGACATTGGTCTTCTTTGAAGCGTGTGGTGAAGAATGTCTCCACGGTCTGGATTGTTATTTGTCCCTCGCCCAAAGTGATGAACCTAACACTCATCCTGGGTTAGGAAACGTGTCAGAAAACCAGCTTGATCTGGCTAAATGTCAGATTTTCCCTTGATGTGATTAATTAGGTTCTTTTTGGATCGGGTGTTAGAAGCCATGTCGCCCACCGAATAGAAACCTTTGATAACCAAGATAATTATGCAGAATATTCCCGACTCTCTCACAGAATATGCGAATAGCATAATCGCCTGTTATCTATTAGTATGCGGTAAACACGATCAACGTATTCCTCGTTAATGGCAGTTGAAGGACGACCAGACATTGGATCATCTTCAAGAATTTCCCTTTCCCTCATAAATCCAGCTGCCCATTTTTGCACTGCTCAACAATGCAAAAGCTGAGAGCATCATCCCCTAATATAGACAACACCATCAGCTGTCCACTTTTGCACTGCTCAACAATGCAAAAGCTGAGAGCATCAACCCATAATATAGACAACACCATCAGCTGTCCACTTTTGCACTGTTGATAAAGCTGGAGCGTCATCCCTTAATATAGAAACCATGTTATCATGAAGGTCCTTGTGGGCGAAAACTTTGTTTCTGTCGGGACAGGATAACACCATGATTTCAAAATACTTTTCAAGAGAAATTGCTATTAGTATATTCCGAAGACTTCTTTGAACAATCAGATGTCAATTTAAACAATGTAGTTATTGATAAGACGCGTTGATACATGGTCCAGTGGATAGAAGCGTTTGTTGAAGTAATCCAGTAACTTGCTCCAAACAGTTTTGAGTTCAATACCTGACCACAGTAAGCGTGGACAAAAACATGGAGAGTTGAATTACTGAAGGGAAATAAATGAAACTGAGATACCCAGAAAAGGCGTGGCATATGAAACTAGAACAATCTACCCCGGTTGACGAAATAAAGGGTTCGGTTCGAAATTCCAATCATCCGAAGAAGGCCGGAGCGTATTGAATATGACCACAAAAATGAGGACAACAGTTCGAACAATGTAAAGTGTAAATATTTACATTACCCCATCTCAGAAATATAAACAGATAAAGAAACGTTGAAATGAATGCATATAAGATTTCGCTGTTCTAGCATCCAGCTTACATAGTCAATCTATTAACTTTCCAGACCACTATCGTAGATTCCAAATCCTTAGCATCTACAGGCTATCATGTGCTTCGATTGCTACAACATTTAATGTGGCTGAAACTATTGTATTGAAAAACATTTGTTTTTCAGTGTAAACTCCAGATTTATTTCAAAGTTGAATTAAAAATTTGCCTTCCGATTGGAATGTTTGAAAATTAAGGTAGTTACATTTTTGATAAATAATATTTAAATAAATTCAACTTAAATCTGTTTTTTTATATCCTTGTGGCAAAACGTATTTACTTTCTGAACACATGCATAGCGGAAACAATCTTTGACTTGTTTTTTTACAGTTTATCTATCCTTTTCAGGTTATTTAAAGCCAGGAAGTATTTTTAGATTGTAAGAATTTGTGGGAGGGGGAGATAATAATTGTTTACTGATAAAAGTCTCACTAATTAACCCATATCTAGAGGACAGAAGGGCTGGATTCGTATCTTTCCCAAGGGTATATGCGCGTAAGTCTATATAGCGAACCTAACGGAAATTAGAACTCGGGTATTCGATTAACACTTCCCAGGTATTATCTATTACACCACTTGCACATCCAAGATTACAGCCGTCATCCATTTGGATAAATTGATAAAATGATAGGCAAATGACGCAACTGAAGCAGGAAAATTTAATTTGACATTTAGAAAATGAACTGGTGTGGTGGAAGGTACTCCAAGAACAGTGGTTTTCAACCAGGGTTCCGTGGAACCCTAGGGTCCCGCCAGTAAAGCCCAGGGATTCTGCAAGAAATTACACAAGTACTATGATTGACAGTAATTCTTAATTGCAGGGGTTCCTCGAGCCACTGGATTGTTTCCTTGTGGTTCCGCTCCAGCAAAAAGGTTGTAAACCATTGTCCTAGAACAACAGTTCGAACTCTTGAAGTAGAGTTTACGATTTCTTCTGTGATTGAATTGTCATTTAATTGCAAGAGGAAAGCTGAAAAATTAGACGATTCAGTTTTATATTATATAATGTTATGGGGTCCTCCCCTTTTTCATATAAGTGGACTCAACCAGAGTGTTACTTGAACTGCTGCCGTTAAATACCCAGAGTTAGTCAGAATATGGAGAGGTTGGGAGAGTGAGCAGAGATTGTGATTGAGTTGGAGGTAGAGTAATAGTGTGAGGTAACCGCTTGTAGAAGTCAATTACAAGCACGTAGACTCTAAGGAAGTCCTACTTCGAGACTATATATATATATATATATATATATATATATATATATATATATATATATATATAACTAGACTCGTTTCGAAAAGTTTAGACGGTTTCCACCTTAGAAATTTTTTTTGTGTTATTACTCCCCCCTCCCCATTTTTGTTGAATAAATTTTAACCCCACCCATCTACTTAGTTTGTGGTTTTTCGGTCACGTGGTATGGTTTTAATTATCGCCTATAAATATGTGTTTCTCCTTACCTCGTCAGCCATACTTTCCCTGACGATCCGTTTAGGTGAAACCTAGGTAGGTTTGTCTGGCTCACTAGGTGTATATATATATATATATATATATATATATATATATATATATATATATATATATATATATATTATTATTATTATTATTATTATTATTATTTCCACTAACTGAGTTCCTGGATTTACTAACAGTATTACCCATTTGTATTATTGTGTAAATACATTTAATTTCTTATATTTAATTATTGCGTTTGTCATTCATTGGAATTTCATCTCGGAACCCACAACATATAAATTAAGAGAAAATCAGAAAATGCGTCATTTTGAGGTGCGCTCATCTGTGTACATTCGACAAAAACTAATTTCTAAATAGAGATAATATTCATGATTACAATCGAAAGCAAATTTAAATAGTTAATTTTCACGTATCTGAATTCGACGTACACAAGGGGTAAAGAAATAAAACAAACAGAAAGATGGATAATAATTTCTCAGATTTACAATATCAAATGCACATTAAATCGACACTTATACCTAAATTTTCAGATGAAATGAAAGATTTTTATCACATATTTTTTGTTAGCGCATGAAAACATAACAGCCATGACTATTTGTTTTTATGAAAGTCATGACTATTGTTGGTATAATTTTAAATTAGAGTACCATGAAACTGAAGCAGCGAGAACTATCAATTTGGCATTCGAAAAAGAAACGAGCGGTATGTTTTACGGTTTATCAACCCTGTATGGGTTATTTAATGTCAAAATATATATTGGATTGTAAGAATATTTTTTGCGAGTTAATATTACAGAAACAATCCCATCTATTTAATCTATAGCTGGGATAGAGACCGGAGATGAATTCATACATTTCCCAAAGACTCCCAATTCACATATAAGAAAGTGCATAAGTGAATGTAACGAACATGACTAGAATTCGAACACGACTCGACAGATTTGTCATTCCGAGCAGTTGTCCATTACACCAGCCGCACATGCACAGAAGCGAGCGAACATTACAACATCGGAAATTTCACTCGAGAGATAAGATCATTTTAAATGAGCCTCAAGAAAGACACGAATGTCATCAACAAAGATCAACTGAGAAACAGGCTGAGGCTAATCGCAGAACAACAGTTTCAATTCGTTCGGGAAACCTTGAACTTTCTTCTCGGTTGACTGTGGTAGAAAAATGGATTTCAAATCAATTGACAAAAAAGCAGAAACTGTGTTGATTATGAGGTTTGCCCATTGCTCATCAATAACGCCTTATTCTGAATCACACTGTTATAGTTGACAAAAAGTGGACACTCTGCGATCCTTTCTGGTATTCCTAACTGAAATGGACGGTGTAAAAATAACCAATACAGTCGAACAATAGTAAGGGAATACACTGGGTCAGTGAAAGAGTTAATCAGCTATTCATTTTGCCGGTAACAGCCGACTCACAGTGTCAAGAAATTACGCAAAATTTAAGGCCAACACACTAAATATTGATCAACAAATACCGTCCAGCTGTTTTCTATAGTATAATTTTCTACAATTGATTGATTTATCGATCGATTAAACGGCTGCCGTCGGGATCATAGTGTCATTGTAAACTCCACGATCTTTTCGTTAGCTTTGCAGTATGTGCTTCGCTAGGGCTACATACGGTTTCCAATTCAGAGTTGTCCTTCTCTTAGACTGGTTACCAACTTAGACTGGAGTCCAATCTGCCCTGCTATTTTAGTTGGTTTACTGTGCTCAATATTCATTGCATACTTATAAGTCGACATGTCGTCTCTGCATTCAATATGACTCCCATAATGGTTTGGTGCTTCTGCTATATATCTCGAGATTCTTCTCAAAATCCAAAGAATAATCTGCAATGTTACTTGTTCTGACCTGGCATCTCGGCTTCAGCCACATTCCCACTGGCTTAAAATATCTTTCTTGTGCCTTTTTATATAAATATTTTCATGTGAATTTTTCGATGAAATCCCCTCTTTAGTACCTTGATTTCATGTCTTTAAGCATAATACTGCATTCGTAGCTAGATCTCGATCTCAATTTTTTTTCTGTTGAAACTGTTAGATGTAACCGTAAGTCCTATTGTAATAGTTTCTTCTCTAGCACTTCTTACGTGTGGAACTATCTTCTAGCATTTTGCTTTCCCGTCAACTATGATCTTCAAAAATTTAAATGTAACGTCGGTCGCTATCTTCTGTTTTTTTGAATCCTTATCTTCTATTGTCCATGTTTCTAACTAACGTTTTCTCAGTTTCCGTCACTATAAGTACCCCCCCTCTTGCGGCTTAGTGGCTTTATCGCCTTGCTTAGGGGTGAAATGATTAAAAAAACATACCCATGTTTGTTCAACACTATAATTCACGAACCACCGTTAACAAATTAACAGAATAGATGACGTCACTGTTGACGCCTTGAATATAAACACCTAATAGATTTCGACTTTTTCAAAAGCAATTTCTTACACTATTTGGACTATTGCCCTCCTCTTTGTCGCCATATTTATTACAACGTTTTGGCCGTTGTACGCTCCGGCCTTCTTCAGGTGGTTAGAATGTCGAGCTGAACCCTTTATTTCGCTCACTGGTTCCACGTGCCATGTTTAATGGATGTCAGTTATCTTCTGTTAATTCCTCTCTCCAAGTTCTCCACTGCCTTAATTGGGTATTGAACTCACACTCTTTTTGGGTCCTGTCACTGGATCTAACCAACGCCTTTATCCACTGTGCCAGGTGTCCTTATCCAGTGACAGGACCCAAAAAGAGTGTAATTTCAATACCTGGTTAAGGCGGTGGAGAACTTGGAGAGAGGAATTAATAGGAGGTAACTGATAACTGACATCCATTAAACATGGCACGTGGAACTAGAACAGTCTACCCCAGTGAGCGAAATAAAGGGTTCAGTTCGACATTCCAACCACCTGAAGAAGGGCGGAGAGGACAACAGCCGAAACGTTGTAATAAATATGGCGACAAAGATGTGGTCAATAGTCCGAATAATGTAAATACTATACATAATACCTCATCTCAGAAATATAGACAGATACCAATTTCTAAGAATAAAAGTTTAAAAATCCCGAAGATGCAATTACTCATTTGGAGGTTTAATAATAATTTTCGAATACTAGAATTTTTTGCAACACGCTGACGCGTGTTGAAATTCTCACAATATTTAGTATCTTTAAAAATAACCTAACCCCCAAGCGTAATTGACCCAGAAAACGACATCGGTGGACGGGTTTCGAATTTCAACCTGGTCAACGTTCTCCTTGCACAACAAACACCCTTGGATACAATACTTTCCAAATAGCATACAAGAAGACATTCTTTAAACTTGGATGGAAATTTATTTAAGGAATGAATAAATCTGATAAATCTGGAGACCATAACCCTTTCTCCGTGTATATACGTTTTACCGAAGGTATCTTTTTTTAGACACTGACGAATAAACACGTCCGAAAAAAATAACGTTCTAAAACCAGTTACAGACATGCTTATACATCGATATTGATTCTATTTATGCATCACTGAGCTTGAAACGAGTCAAGTTGTTAACTTATATGTTTAGTAGAGGTGTTAGCTACCACTTATGTACTTCAAGGTTTCTCATTTTATTTGTCTTCCTGAATCAGTCAATGGGGTCGGGTGTATTTATTTTGCTCCCACCCTCTCACTTGTCTTATACGCTTTTTTTCTACAAATTACACCCCAAATGTCTAGTTTAGGGATAGAGATTGAATATGCTAATAAAATTATAAAAGAAAAATATGGTAAAGTATACTTTTATGGGGGAGAGATTTTTAGACGTCTTTGCCGAAAATGGTATTTTTAAAATTTAATTTCAATATATAAAAATGGAAAAAAAATTCAGTGCAAGTTACTTTTCATAATCAGCTTGAAAAATAAGATAATAAAAAATTCATCTGAAAAAAAAAAAATTTTTTTTCCAAAAATAATTGGCAGAGAACGAGTTAAAACAGTAGTAAACACTAGCTCCAGTTTGTGATATCCTGCAGTTAAAGTCAGTCACTTGTGACGTATTATCGTATCACTTAGCTTAAACAACTTTGGAGGCTGAGAGAATGAGATCGTCCATATATCGTGACACCTCAACTTTAAAAACATTCACGAGCATGTGATGTCCAAGTCTTTTTTTCGACATGGCTATAAACATCATCAGAATGTTACTTTTGACTAATTTTAAATTTAGCTGGATGATTAACTACCGAAGCCTGTTTTTCTTTTGTATTTATTTTTTATTGTTACTTCCAGGACAAAGTATATCTATCTCAGTGGACTGGTGACTTTACAAAGTATATGTGGACAGTATTAATAACACCTGCTAATATTTATCCAACCATACAAAAATTATAGAGTCAGCTAGTGAGAAGATGGAAGACTCTATCTGAATGCTTTATAAAAAGAACGTGTTAAAAATGTAGAAAAAAGTGCTTCTTGCCTTCTCGCCGACACAGAAAAGAAAAAAAGTAGCGAATATTACAAAACTCAGTTATTATTCACAAATCCAGCACATCATGCTGCAAGCGGAAATGTTTTCTCGCGTGTCCAGGAAGCGTCTCCTCTTCACGACGTTTATCCCTAAACTATTCATTGTTCCGACTAAGGTGACACTAATTGCCTGTTAAGGGTCACATGTCCTGCCAAGCGTGGTTCATAATAATTAGGAAAGTGGAAGAAAAGTTAACCCAATAGGACAGAAATAATAATAGTTTAATATTTTTAATGTTAGCCTTTCTATATGAATTACCATCAAGAACATTTCTATATTTGTCTGTGAGATGTGGAGGTGTTATCATTATTTACATTATTTACATTATTTGTACTGTTATCCTCATCTTTATTGCTATAGTGAATATGGCAATGAAGATGAGGATAACAGTCCAAATAATGTAAATAAGAACATTTCTATATTTTTTAATCTTCTGTATATATGGAGTTTGTGTTAAAATTCAGACATAAAAATATATATGCAAAAAGACAATATAAGTAAAGACAAAAGGAAAACCTTTCTTTACCAACACGTTTCATCCTCTGATGGACTTTATCAAAGTAAAATAAAATCCTTTCATTTACCTCGATAAAGTTTATTAGATGACGAAACGAGTAGGTAAAGATAAGTTTACCGTTTTTATTTATACATGATAAAAGTAGAGTTTTAAGGTGTGCTATATTTATCGCTAAAAGTACTCAATTTCAGAGCGTGTGTATAGATATAAGAATGATCACTGAGGTCAACAGTCTGTTTTAAATCACAGATTTTCAAATCACAACAGTAGTCTCGTCACATCCTCATAATTATGGACATAGACCAATTCCCTTTATGAAGGACAGTAGGTCATCGAAATCAACATTTTCGAATATGTCCCTCATGTTCCTTTCACTATAAAATCGCTCTATAGTGAAAGCGAGATGGTAACAGTCAATCAGGAAGTGCTACACATTCCGCCTGTTATTCCTAACTAGGTATAGATAAGAATGTAACTTATGTATGATCGGTGCCTCGTCGGGAGATTGTGACTTGTATTTTCCGGGTCTTCCCGCGGCCTCGTTTACAATTTCTTAAAGTAGGTCTCATTTCTAAGAGCTTTATGTGTTTTTTGTTACGACATTTATATTCGAAAGAACTTGTTAATTCCGATCCTTAGGCACCACTGACAGTGGTGAACATAATCAGTATCGGCCTATTATCCAGAAAGATGGGCCACAGCTGAACATTTTTGTTGTGGCAACACCCAACCACTTATAAAACCGGAAAAAACTTATTCAGAATCCTGTTCTAATTTCTGTGCAGGGGAGGCCCAGACATTTCTGTGCAGGTGAGGCCCAGACTTGTGCAACAAATTTAAAAATGGACAAAACAGAAGCTCGAATAGTCATACAGTATCCGCAAAAGAATAGTATGGCAGCCAAGGAAAACCATGAGGATATGGTACGGACACTTGCTGCTTCAGTCCATAATATTTTAATTGATATGTAGGGGATGAGCATACTGTCTGCTCCAAGTATGCTGACTCGAGAGCAGAAGCTGAAAAGGATTGATATTTACTCGCTTCCAGGTTGATCTTGAGAATTTTCACTGGAGATTAGTATTTCAAGATGAAACCTGGGTTGACTACTTCGAATCTGAATGAATGATTCATAGCAAACAGTAGAAACACTGATTCTCCACCCTCTAAGAAGTTCAAGCAGGTAGCGTCTCTTCGCAAGGTGATGGCTTGTTTTATATTCTGAAGAAGTAATCCTGAAAACTATCTGGAAAGGGAAAAAAACTATTAATAGACAGTACTATTCAGAATTAAGACAACTGAAGGAAGCAATGAAACACAGAGGGAAGCTGAGGGCAGGTGTGCTCTTGCTCCAGGATAACGCCCCCAGTTCACACTGATCAGGTTGCAGTAGCTGAAGCAGCCAACAGTAGCCTTGAATTGCTACCCCATCTCCTTTACTCACCATACCTAGCCCCATCTAACATCTCCATGTTCCCTGAACTCAAATTCCACTAGTGTAGTCGACATTTTGGAAGCAATGATGAAATCATATGTGCTGCGGAGAAAATTTTGAAAGACTAGGGCGCCACCTTCTTTCGTGATGGGATTTCAATACGTTAGCATCATTGGATTATTTATGTCAATGGGGACTTTATTTAAAAATAATAGTGAATAACTTATAAATAGTCTTATTTCTCCAACTCCTTCTTGGTGAGGCTCAGAACTTTTTGAACAACTCTTGCATTGCTCAACCAAAATAACATATTGGATAAAAACACTTGGTGTCAAGGGCGCATATTTTGATAGAAATAATGCATTTTGTTTAAAATGTAATATTTTGTGGATTGATTCGTGTTTTTACGGTTTATCAACCCTTGGCAGGTTATTTAAAGCCATGAAATATTTTTAAATTGTAAGAATTTTTTGAGATAATAATTATTGGTACAAACCATACTAATTAACACATAGCAGGAGAGAAGAGAAGTGGATTCATATCTTCCTCAAGAGTATTTGAGCATGGGGATATAATAAACCAAGTTGGAATTTGAACTCGGCTCTCCGATTGAAAATAGCCATTATCCTTTAGCCCACCAGACATCTAAGTATACAAGCGGTCACTCATCTAGGTAATGACTAAAGTCAACGTTACTTAACTTCGTTGATCGTAAGGTAACTGGTGTTTCAACGTTTAATAGCTGTAAGTCTGTAGCGTTTTATTTTTTTCTCAAGTGTTTGTCCTATTTAGTTGCCTTTATATATCGATGAACAGGATATTTTACGGCTTTCATTTAGGAAATGAATACTTACCAAGTCTTAAAACTGCAGAAATAGAAACCATAAAACTTATTTCATTAGATGCAATCATTCATTAAGTATTTCTTCAAATGGATAAACCTGATACCTGAGGAAGGACTGAGATTGCAACTGTCGAAGCTTGGTGAGAAAAGCAGCTAAGAAGAAGAGAAGATGGAATAAAATCCGAATCAAAACTGAAAATTCCTGCCCGTCGAAGGACGTTGTGTTTTTAGTTTGTGCATAAATGACTGTTGAATTCATCTGAGATTTCATTGGTTGTTAAACTAATTGATTATCTGTAAAATCGATTTGTCGAGATTACGTGTCTTATACAAACAATTTCAATTTTTCTTCCCTTTTTTCTTTACGCCGATTCTGCGTTGTGAAGTTGACTGTAAGCTAGACCAATAATCGAAGAAGATGAATCAATTTGGGAACTAGTTGCCATTCCTCAAAGACTATTTCTTTCCGACTTGGCTCATCTTCGAAATGTCCTCATCCTCAACACCCGAATAATAATACAACTGAGTTTAATATCAAAGGCTTCTATAGATTTAACAATGAACATATATATATATATATATATATATATATATATATATATGAGGAGATTACATCAGAAACATCTAAGAAAGAAAATAGTGCTAAACTGCGATGTAATATCAACAATTCTAAAGGGTGTGTCATTAAGACGGATTATATAAAGAGATGAGAAAAATGGAGAAAGGAAACAGAGAAAGGAAACAGAGAAAGAGTTGTAAAGATAGAGCGAAATGCAAAAAGTGAGATGCAGTATAATTGAGACAAAGAATAATTCTCTCTTTAGCGAGTGATGTTTAACAAGCTAGTCACACATATTGTTACTAGTGTCTTAAGCTTTATCCTCAATGTGTTACCTGTACTAGTGGCCTGGTGTCAAACTAGGTTATTACCTTCAAAAACAAGGAAAAGAATAAATAGAATTGGGAGATAAAGAAACAAAGAAAGATTGTTTCATGAATTCAAGAATTCTTTTCCAAAAATGGTTTAACTGAAAAATGAGTGAAGGTAAAAAACGGAGGTGGGAAGAGCAGCAGTACAAATATAGAATGTTTAACACAACAGAAATAGGATAGAAAAGAAAGGTCAGAAATTAAAAAAAGGAAAGAAAAAATACTCAGATTAATTCAGGATTATCAGGTTTTGCGCATGTCTAACTTGAGTTAATATGAAGAAAGATCCCAGGAGAAAAGAAAGAAAAAAAGAAAGAAAGAAGGAAAAAGAACTAATGTAGAAAAGGAAATCGGAAAGAGAAAAGAAAGGAAGAAAAAGGTGAGAAAAGGAAAGAAAGAAGTGGAAAACGAAGAAAGACGGAAAAAGAAAGAAAAAGATGAAGTGAAAAGAAAGTGAAAAATGAAAGAAAGAGGGTAAAAAAGAAAGAAAAACGGGAAAAAGAAGGGAAAGAGAGAAAGTCGAGTAAAAGCAAATGAACAAGAAAAATGTCTAACGTAAAAATAATAGAAAAGGAAGAAAGACAAAAGAAAGAGGGAGTAAAAGAAAAAGTAGGGAAAAGGGTGAAAGAGAGGAAAAGACTGTAAGAGGAGGAAAAGGGAAAAGAAAATGGAGAAAGCTTAGTGAAAGGAAGAAAGAAAGAATAAAAAAGAAAAAATAGTCGGAAAAGTAAAAAAAGAAGAGGGATGGAAAAGGGAGAAACAAAAGTGAGAGAAAAAGGAAGAAAGAGAGAAAAACAAAAAAGATAGGAAAGAAAGAAACAAGCAAGCAAGAAAGAAGAACACAAAGAAAGAAAGAGAAAGAAAGACAGAAAGAAAGAGAAAGAAAGACACAGAGAAAGATAAAAATTGAAAAGAAGCAAGACTGGAAGAATGAAATAAAAAAAATAAGGAAGCGAAGAAAAAAAAAACACAAAAATGGTCAAAGAGAAACTAAGAAAGAAGGGAAAACGTAGGTAAAAGGGAGAAAATGAAGGTTAAAGACAAAAAGAAAGAAGAAAAGAAACTTGGAAAAATAAAAAGATAAATGGTAGGAAGAAGGCGAGAAAAGAAGAAAGGAGAGAAAGAACGAAAAAGGAGAGAAAGGAGGAAAGAATTTAGGTTAGAAAGGTTAGAAGGGAAACAAAGAAGAAATTAAATGAAAAAAAAAAGAAGAAAGAAATGTAGTCAAAACTTAAAAAGAGAATGAAAAAAATGATTAACTCCCCGGTTTCATCCTTCATTGTGGTTTCTTTAGGAAAGAAAACGTGCTTACCAATTTGCCTTTGGCATCGTCGACAGAAAGTCAACATTTATTGGCTCAAAATTTTAAAAAAATGATACAGAATACCTTCTGAAACGGATGCGTGCTCATTGTCTGATTTGTTTGTTTCTCTTATGTACCGTGTCCCTTCAGGGCGTGAACTATAAAGTCCTTCCCCAGCTTTCCACCCCTAAACAACATTTGATCCTTTACCACACCTTTTAGTCCCCAACCTGACATCCATTCACTCAAACTAGTTAGGTTACTCGGTCGTCCCCTTTACCCTTTCTACAGCCACTATTTCTTGCGAGTGTCAAATTTTCCGAACCTGCCGCTCAGAAAACTCAAGTCTCCTAAGATACATCAATGACATGATTTGATGGCTGACTCGGAAAGGAAACTACAGGACCTCCTAGATCGGGTGGTATGAGAAAGCGAGAAAACAATAACTAACCATTAACTGCAAGGAGACAGAAAGTATGGTCATCAGCAAGAGAAAAATTCCAAGATGCGAGTTACGAAGTGGAGGCATAAATATAAAGCCGGTGAAGAATTTCAAATATCTGGGAAGCGTCTTAACAGAGAGAATGGAAAATGCAACACGGAGATCCGAACTCACTTTGAACTAGCGAGAGAGGCATGCTAAAAATTAAACAAGATACTAAGAAAAGGAAAAAAATAAACAAAGAAATGACCGTGGTGTTCAATGTCTAATATGGCAGTGAATGTCACCACACATGAGGAAATAAAACTGAACGCAGCATAAATGTTGTTCTACAGAAAGATCTGAAATTTCCATGGACGGAGCGAGTAATCAACACGGAAGTCTTAAAGAAAATGGCAACGGAAAGAACAGATATACTAAGAATAAGAAAATAGAATCCCTTGGAAATATTATAATGAAGAAGAGCTTAGAAAAATTTAATCCTCACAAGGCATATTTATGGTAAGAAAGATAGTTTATTGTAACTTTAAACCGCGTTTAACTCTATCAAGCCATTTTTTAAACTAGCCCTGCTATCCCTTCACAAACTTGTTAGATAGCTTACTCGATGTTTCTATCTACACGAATTGCCTTCAATAGAGCCTGTGAGAGTTACATTTTCCAAGTGCTTCTTCCTCATTTTTTCTAGATATTTCAACTGTATCGTTCTGATTATAAGAATCTGTACTTTTAACTCTCATTTTCCATCCTCGTTGTTCACTGTTCAGTACATGGTATTCTCGACAGACGTCTATTGAACTACAACTAATGATCCGTGACTCTTTTTCGTTCTTCCAACAGTCACTGTTATGTTAGGAGAATAGATGTTTAACACTTTTTTCTTTATTTCGTTTCGAAAGTGACCTATGACTTAATATTTTACTGAGTTTCAGGAAGATATATTTTAATATTTTGACGTTCTTTCAAATATAGTGACATGCTGGTGTGTCTGATATTGCACTACACATAATAATTAAATTTCTGTACTTGTTTCAAGTTCACACCCTTGTCTGTCTCTTTTGATAACTGTCATATATTACGTTTTCTTGAAGGTTAATGGTTAGTGTTTTCGTGTCCTTTCCCTTTGCTATCATATAGCTTATATAATTTGATTAGAATTGCAAAAACATTTCATTTGACTCAAATTCCTTCGACGATCCGCATACTGTGAAGACAGATTAGAAGAAGAGGCGCGTTAAATACAAATGCAATTTTGAAAGAAAAATTGTTTAAGAGTAGAAAGAAAAAAGATTAAATGCAAAATGATTTAAAGAAAGAAAGAATAGAAGAAAAATAAGAGAGTAAGAGAATGAAAATTATTAAATGAAAAGGAATTAGGGAAAAAGCAAAATGATTTAAAAAAACAAAGGAGAGAATGAAAAATATTAAATGAAAACAAATTGGTAGAAAGCAAAAATGTTTTCAAGAAAGAAAGGAAGAGAAATGAGAAAAAAAGAGAAGGGGAAACATTAAACGACAATGAATTGGAGGAAAGGGAAAACATGTTTAAAGAAAGAAAGAAAGAAACTGAGACAAGAAGAGAATGAAAAATTAAAACGAATTCAGGGAAAAGCAAAAATGTTTTAAAGGAAGAAAAATGAGAAGAAAAATGAGAGAGGAAGAGAATGAAAAATATTTAATGAAAACGCATTGGAGGAAAAAGGAAAAATAATTTCAAGAAAGTAAGAAAATGTGACAGGAAGTGAATGAAAACAGATGCGGGGGAAAGCATAAGTCTATTCAAGATAGAAGAAAAATGAAACAGAAAGAGAATGGAGAATATTAAATGAGAACCAATTGGCGAAACGTCAAAATGATTGAAAAAATGAAATAAGAGAAGGAAAATGAGACAGGAAGAGAATGAAGAATATTAAATGAAAACGAACTGTGGAAAAAGAAAAATGATTTAAAGAAAGAAAGAAGAGAAAAAATGAGACAGGAAGAAAATGAAAAACATTAAAAACGAATTCGAGAAAAAGCAAAATGGTTTGTAGAAAGAAAGAAGAAAAGACAGATTTGACAGGAAGAGAATGAAAAATATTAAATGAAATCGAATTGGGAAAAGCAAAAATGATTTAAAGAAAGAAAAAAAGAGAAGAAAAACGAAACAGGCTGTGTGTGTATCTGTACGTTTATATATTGGATCGGATTTCCTACATTTTTCAACCGATTTCAACAAAACTTCACAGGACTACGTAAAATTACCTTGCGGTGGTTCTGACAGCACCAAAAATTGGAAAGACACAATTGTTTTTGCACGAGATCAATTTGAAAACACGATTAAGAGGCATCGCGAGAATGAAAGGGGGGGCAACTCATATCGAGTTATACTTATTATAAAACCCAGGTTGTTTGTGTGTGTGTGTTCGTTTATATATGGGATCGGATTTCCTACATTTTTCAACCGATTTCAACAAAACTTCACTTTTTTTTGGCAGGTAGTGTTTCTTATTGTCTTGCACACTTTTTTCTTTATTTTTACATTCAGAATGCTTTAAAAATTCCATTTACAAGACAATTGTTTATAATAAAATTCTATTCAATCGGTAGACTCATAACGATTGAAAACAATGTTTTTGTTTGAGTTTGGGTTTGACTAATTCGTAAAAAAAACCCTAAAAAAACAAAACAAAACAAAACAAAAAACAAAACTAATTAAGACATGCGTGTCCGTCAACTTTAAACAATAATCTTTGTCAATTTTATTTTTCAGTCTTTATGATGGTCGATACTTGATCTATCTCTTACTGTTACATCCCCGGGCAGCGCCGGGCTCTACTGCTAGTAGTAGATATACTAAAAAATCTATCAAGTAAACGAAGAATCTCTTACCATCCTGCGAGTTTGGCACCTCGACGTGGTGTAATGGTTAGAAAGTTGGTCTTGCTAGATCAATTACGACTGAGTAGTAAGTTCGATCCTCATTGGGTTCCCCATACTTTCGGCCTTGTACCACATCTAAGCTGTGCTTAGAAAATCACTACCATCCTGCGAGTCAATGAAAGAATGATAATAACGAAAGCTATAATGGAGCGTAATAACATCATATACGCAGGGGCAACAATCGTAACTGAAATGCTTAAAGTTTCAAAGGCAACCTCCACCAAGAGAAAGATCAAACCGGATTGGGAAATAAATATAGAACGACAGGTCTCCAAACTACACAAAAAATGCACAAAAATGCACAAAGCTACTGAAAGACAAGTATAGCATTAGTAGATTATGAAATAGACTATACAACACATAGAAAATAGGAAAAAACAAGCAATAGACGCAGAAGAAATATACCAAAGAAGGAAACTGCCTAAAGGAGCAAGACTGCATAAGAGTACAAAAAAAATTGCCTGATACACTTTCGCAAACAATGAACAGAAGAGAAAAGAGAAAGAGATAAAAAAGTAAAACCAGGCGCCATTTCCGGAACAGACGACAGATATTTCATAATCATATTGAAGCACCACAATGGATAATGAAAGACATACGTGAAAAAAAATGATATTCTAGAAATAGGAAAAAAAATGTATGCAACCTAAAAGCACACTCCAAAAATTTAGCTAACGAGAGATCATCAAAGCACGATGATTTACATGAATATCGTTACTGAGTTTCAGCATGCCAAACCACAGACTCGTTCAGCATCTTCAGACCTGTTCAAAGATAAGGGGAAAGTCTCATAACGGTTGGCCACAGACAGTACAACTCTCATCAAAAGAGACAACGAAAAAGAAAATCACAGAGGAACAGTTACAGACCAATCACGCGCGTACCATTGAAGTGGAAACGTCGAATATTAGAAAAATATTGATAAAAGAAATTTTTAAATCTTGCAGTCATATAAGATAGAGTACTCTATAACTGGATACTCGAATAGTACAGAATATTCCAAATTGTCTAATATGCAGTGGAAAACGCAAGCGAACAATTGCAGACCAATGGCATGCATACCATAGAAGTAGAAACATCGAATAATATAAAAAAAATATCCATTGATAGAAAATTTTACTCTTTCAATGAAATGAATTTACTATAAAAAGGCATATGATAGCTGGATACTCGAGTGTCTCAGAATATTCTAAATTATCTAATCTGTAGAGGAATTTATGGATGGAAAACTGTATGGATGGAAAACTGAACGATTAAAGTTATTAACCGCCGGTGGTGAGTATAATGTAGATGTTAAGTCTTAAAAAATGGGATTTTACGGAAGGAGTGTTTCCATATGTTCCATAGCTGGTAATACCATCGAATATAAGTAGTACAAAGGATCATGTTTGTCCAAGACAAAGAAAAAAATCAACTACTTTTTGTTGGCAGCGCAAGATGATTTGGTAAGAATAAGGAATACACTGAAAGACTCAGCAGATTTTAATGGTTCAGCGACAACGTGAGAATGGAATTTCGGATATGAAAATGCGCAACTTTAGTAATAGACAGAAGATGACCAGGAAGAATAAATAGAGCCGGTTTAAATGATAACAAGATAAGTAAGGTCATTAAAAGCAAGAGATCGCTCAATTCCTCGGAGTATTCAAATGTGACTCGGTAAAGCAAGAAGGAATAAAGAGATTAAATAATAAAATAATATCTTAAGAAGAAACCTAACAAAATAGCAGAAACCTGATAAAAAGAATCAACACATAGGCAGAATCGATAGTGGCAGACATAGAAGGAATTTCTTAGCTGAACTACAAAAGAATTTAAATCAATGTATCAGGGGACAAAGAAACACATGACGATGCACAAGGTTTTACAATCGCAAAGGCAACACAGATTTGATGCAACAAGCAGAACGGAACCGACAGTATACAAAGCGGCAAAATAGAAGTGAATAAAATAAAATTTATCTGATCTCCCTCCATTAGGGAATGTGAAACAATGTATGTTTTTATGTACGGAGCCCATGCGTGCACAGATAGACCCAAGGGCAAAAATTGCTCAAGTCCCCGCGACCAACCCTGTCACACTGGCGTCGATATTACACAGATCCTACCGATCTTAGTGCATCGGGAAAAATTCTACTGCAGGCTTGCAATCCCCAAAAACAGGCGTCTTCACCCATCTAAAATGAGGGGATAATTCTCTTTGATCTTGGGCCGATAAACAAGACGATGAGAATATAAATACACACTAATTCGACGCGAATAAAATACTCGTAAATATAGTCAGCAATTGACGGGAATTCTGGTTGAATTGATGGGTGTATCCTCGTTGAATTGATGAGCGTATTCTCGAATTCTCGTTGAATTGATGGGTGTATTTTCGAATACTTGCTGAATTGATGGGTGTATTTTAGAATACTTGTTGAATTGATGTTTGTATTTTTGAATACTTGCTGAATTGATGGGTGTATTCTCGAATTCTTGTTGAAATGATGGGAGTATTCGTGAATTTTCGTTGAATTGATGGGTGTATTTTCGAATACTTGCTGAATTGATGGGTGTATTCTCGAATACTTGCTGAATTGATGGGTGTATTCTCGAATTCTCGTTGAATTGATGGGTGAATTTATATTATAGTCGAACTGGCGCGCGTATGTATTGCTGCGCGTATTGTACGCGTAGCAATTCGACTAGAATAGAAATACACTCATTAATTTAACGGGAATATAAATACACCTATCACTTCATCTGGAATATAAATACACCCACCAGTTCAAAAAGAATATAAATGTACATAACATACGGCGATGCGACTAGAATAAAATACGCCCATCAACTATTAGGTTGGTGCAAAAATAATGACCTAATAATGTCGTTTTTTGACGTATTTTTTAACGTCAAAAAACGACATTATTAGGTCATTATTTTTGCCCCAACCTAATAGAATATAAATACTTACCTGGCACTGGTCTTAACCTTTGTCAATGAGTATTTAAAGTTCCTGCGCTGTGAGCGGAGCTGATATTCTCCTCATTTTAGATGGGATAAGTTGCTCAGTCCTGAGGATTCCAAACCTGTGGATGCACCTTCCTCATCTCGCTAAAAAGGTTGGATCGGTTTAATACCGATGCCAGGGTGACAGAAATCATGGGGGTTGGTCAAAAAATCAATTTTTTCCATGGCCCACATGCATAAGTATGTGAATGGTGTCCCCCACGTTAAAACAACTTTATGTTACACCCAGGCTTGGTGGAAAGGCCGGGTAAATATACCTAGCGAGTGAAGTGAACATAAATATACACATCAATTCAACTAGAATAAAATACACTAAGCAATACGACAATGATATAAACACACCCAGCCAGTAATACGACGAGAAAATACTCGTAGCTATGCGACAACAATATAAATACACCCAGAAATGTAACAAAAATATAAATAGACCCAGCAATGCGATGAGAACATAAAAGAACAGTGTGTGACCACTTAGGAATACCATGTGCTCTAAGCTTGGATATGGTGTAATGGATAACGGCTCGGAGTTAGAAATCGGAGAGCCGAGTTCAATTCTAGTCTAGATAGTTATATTTACTTACGCACAAATACATTTGGAATAGGTTTGAATTCACCTCTTCTCCACCAGCTATGTGTTAATTAGTATGACTTGTATTAATAAACCATTACTATCTCCCTCACCGAAATTCTTACAATCTAGAAATATTTTCTAGCTTTAAATAACTTTAAAAACTGTTGATAAACCGTAAGAAAATAAATTAATCAAAACCCGAAACTCACAGACACTCTTATCCTAGACATTTATCAATGAAGAAATCTGCTATTTTTTACGGGTATTATGCTTGGACAAAAATAATGATTTATATGGAGAGATAAAAGAAGATCGTAATTGATCAAGAAAGAACGTCTTAAAATGGTGAAAAATGATCGGTTTTTCCAGATCGATGTAAATCCGAAGTCAGACGGAAATGACCGAACGAACAAAACAAAGGAAGAATAAAATAAATCAAAAACTAAAAATAAAACCTACACGAGATATTGAGCATTTGGTTTGTGGCATCGTCGAGAAAGAAAATGGTGTACTGATCAAAAGAAACAATCGATAGCAAGAAAAGAAAGAAAGCGACAAAGAAAGAAAGAAAGAAAGAAAGAAGGCTGAATGAATGAACCTGAAAAAAAAAAAAAAATAAGAAGCGGCTACTTAAGGAGGTTAAGAAAGAAAGAAAGAAAGAAAGAAAGGAAAATGAATCTATACGAAAAAGAAAGAAAACACGAAGTGATTACTTAAGCAGCTTAAGAAAAAGAAAAAAAAATGTATCAGTAAAAGACAAAGGAAAGAAAGAATCAAATAAAGCGTAAAAGAAGAGCTGGAAGCTATACCGGCAAATATATAACAAATTATCAAACGTGACTTTGAAATTCAAACGGAACATCTTATCTATAGGCCAACGTAACTGTCCTTTGATTTATTGATTCGCTTTCTCCCGCTTATCAGTCCTTGGCAGGTTATTTACAACCAGGACGTACTTTTAGATTTTAAGAATTTTTTTCGTGTTGGAGATAATTTTGGCTTAATGGTCTTACTAATTAACCCATAGTAGGGAGAGAAGATGTGGATTCATAACGTTTCCATGGATATTTACACGTAAGTGAATATAACGAACCCAACGGGCAATTTGAACAGTTTCTCCGATCAACAATTCCGAGCCAGTATCCATTACAACCCCCACACAAGCTTACAGCACTTGGTATTCCCATGTAGGTTTTGATCAGGCTAGACGTTGCTTATCGTTGGCGATCGTCAGGGAACATGATGTGGCCATAAATACAACTGTTGCCCTATTATAAAAGAAGTGAATAAGGGAATCAAAGCTTAGACCATTATGTATCGCTATTAGAATTCGAATAATGGAAGATGCTAGTTGAAACATCTATTTAACCATCCGAAGCGAACTGCGTCTTTGTTTAAAATTCTTTTAAGGCATTCAGGTTTCCTTAGTCATTGAGAAACTTCTGCGAATCCTTAATTTTTCTGCGATACGGAGTTTGACACTAGCTTGAGGCGTTTCATCCCTGACTTTGGGAATCCTTCCGATCTTTTACACAAAACGTGTATGATAGAATCCCTTGTCTTGTACGATGTCGAACAACTGAACGGCGTTCGCGATCATGCTTCTGTATCTGCGACAGAAACGAAAAGTCGGAAAGATAAAATTCCAAGGCAGAAAGATGTGTCCACAGTAAATCGCATCTCAGTCCTAGCTATACATTTGCGGCCGTTACCAAGGATTATTGACTCTGGGTTCAATGATACCCTTAACAGTAATCGGGTCAGAGTGGGGCATAATGTTTTTTTTTCGTTTGTTTTATTAGTGGCATATCAACTTTTTATGCGTCATTTAATGCCGAAATTTAATTTTCTTGGAAGAATTAGTAATTTCTTTTACAAAAAGCATATAGTTGGTAACTTTTTTGACTTGTTACTAAAATGTATTGCTGGTAATATTTATTTTTCTTTCAAAGTAAATTTTAAATTTTCTTTCTTGCACGAAGAGAATATATCGAACCCAATTGGAATTGGAACTCGGCTCTCCTAGTAACAATTCCAAGCAAGTATCCATTACACCACTTGCATACCCAGCCTTAGAGATCCTGGTATTGCCAATCGGTCCCTCAATCTACTGGGTATGACGATAAACTACCTCCAACAGCAAGGCCTCTGATCAGAAGGTTTTGAGGAGCGTGGAATTACCTCTTAGTTATAGTAGTATTCTGATAACAGTTGTAGATGACCCGGGGTGGTAGCACCTGTTAGGGTCCCAGCTATGAGTAAATAGTTAACCCCCAAACTAGGGTCAAAACACAATGAAAGTGTAAAAATAAGTTTTAATACCAGAAATACTTTGTAAAAATTATTACCAGCAATAAATGTTTGACAAAAAAAAAAAAAAAAAAAAAAAATATTAGCAGCAATCATTTTCGACAAAAAACTTACCTGCAATACGTTTGTGAAGAAATAAAATATTACCATCTATACATTTTTTAGGACAAAATATTTGAAGGAAAAAATATTAACAGAAATAGATTTTTGACAAAAAAACTATTACCAGCAATAAAAATTGTCGTCATTAAATAAGCCATTGAGGTTTATATGCCGTAAAATCAAACCAAATCAAACTTATCTAGGTACTGACTAGGGTCAACGTTTTTTAATTTCGGTGATTGTACAGGAACCGGAGTTTCAACGTCATATGGCCGTAAGCCGTTTCAAAAAAAAGCATAGCAATTCATATATAATAAAGAAAAGGAAGGTGTAGAGAACCACAACTGTCTTCATTCCGAAGAGATATGACATTAAACAAATGCTTCTCTTAAAGGAGAAAATGTTATTCAAAGAAATAATATCTACAACTATTATCAGGAAACTACTACAACGATAGGAATTGAACTCACGACAATGCCTACTCACTCGCCACGGGTTTATATACAAGAGAAAGCCGTTTTATCCCCCCCCACCAGTCTGATAAAGAAAAATCAATTTCGAGGCTCTTCAGACGTTTATCTGCGAATTCTACTTGACTATAAATAAACATCAGAACACCATCAGAAAATGCCATTCTGTATCCGAAACAAGGCGAGATCCTGTTTAAGCATATAAAACGTAAAAAATCCAATTGTTGATAAAATTACGTTGCTTAAAATAAATAAACGACAAAATAATTTGAAGCCCGAGTTAGATCCATGGTCTTATAAAACACAAGGGATGACCAATAAAAATATCCATTTAAGCAAAAGTAAAAACAACAAAATCCGTGCTTATGGCGTTTCTTTTCAAGTCAAATGAATCGATCAGTTGACGACTTAATAGCTATAGATGGAACATTGACTGTCCAATCAAATTGCAGAAAAGAGCTTACTGACGTTATTTAAAATGGCGGTGTTTAACTTCTGTGCCCTTTACCATGGCGAAGGACAGCGACAAACGTTTACTTGTTAAGTACATTTACTTGTATGACAACTTGAAGACTATCTACTGGCAGTATTTATGTCTGCTTTCGACAATTTATTTGGTCAACAACAGCAAAGGACAAAAAAAAAAAAAAATAAATAAATAAAAAATATACGTTTCTTCGTCTGTTACCGAGAACTTAAAATAGGATAAATACAATGAATCTGAAAATTCTAGCAGCAAGAAAAATGAAAAAATAGTGCTATTGTTGTATGCAGTTGGCTTAAGATTTTGTGTTCTACTATATTGAGGAATCTGAGAGTCGAGTTCGAATTTCAGTCGAATCCATTACGTGCGAATACCGTTGTGAAAGGTATGATCCTCTCCTTCTTTTCCAGCTATGGGTACTGAGTTCTATAGCTTTGGATGGCAACTGGTCTATCGCAGAAAGAAATAACAACCTACAGCAGGAAAAATGTGCCTAGTCAGTCATGTATCGAAACTTACGTAGATCGCCTAAGCGTGTATCACGCATGGAGCATAACTGACTGACTGATGTGCTCTTTCTTACGCAGAAACATAATGATGGTTCAATCCTGGGGCTGTATTTAAGCTCTACCAATTTTCTTTGTCAGTATTTTTTTTTGTATCAGGTGCCTGGTGAAGCTCTTGTCACTTTGAACAAGAAATTGCTGTTGCTAGTCCCTTCTTTTGGATTTTTATCTGCTTTTGCAGAGTTCGAATTCCAGTCGAATCCATTACATTCACTGACGCGCTAATACCCTTGGGAAAGGTATGAATCCTCCTCTTCTCCCTCCAGCAATAGGTAAATAGCAGGATAGACCGAATTTTATAGCCTTGGGTGACAACTGGTCTATCGCAGAAAGAAATGTCAACCTAGTGCGGGAAAAAAATCTGTCTTGTCAGTCATGTATCGAAACTTACGTAGATCGCCTAAGTGTGTATCACGCATGGCATATAACTGACTGATATTGAGGATTGGGATCTGCGTAAGCATTTAAGTCATGATCTTTCCTGTGCGTCATTGTACCCTAGTAAAGCTTTCAAACTAGATTGAAAGGAGATAAAAAAGAATTTATAAGAACTTATCAATAATAAGATATTTGCCAAAGAATTTTACGGAAATTTATAGTTAAGTAAAAGAGCACACCGTCTTTAATACTACGTAAGAAACAGATCTATGCCATAAATAAATTGCTGTTTTAGAAGAAAAAAAGGACTTGTTTTTACGGCTTATCAACCCTTTGTGGGTTATTTAAAGTCTAAATATTTTGGATTGTAAGAATAATTCTTCTTTTTGTAAGTGAATATTACATTAAAAATATTTGGAGAATAACAATGATTTTCCACAGATACAAGTCCTATTAGTTAACCCATAGTTGTGGGGACAGATGGATTCATACCTTTCCTCAGTTATTTTTTTGCGCCTAAGTGAAAGTAATGAAGCCAACTGGAATTCGAAGGTCGTCTCTCAGATTACTCACGCTATCCATAACTCGAACCATTTTCGAAAGTCTTAGCTGAAATAAGATGGAGGTTAAAAAAAGAACGTTTTGGTTAGGCTGAGAACATTTAAGAACTCCTTCGTATTCATTGGCGAGCAATATAAATAAGCCACCTGGCTAAAATAAAATAAAAAAATTACTTAATTTACTGATAAAAATCCTAGAAATTAATCAATAGACGAAGAAGAAGTAGATTCATACATTTCCTAAAGATGTTTGCGCGTAATTGAATATAATGTACCTGACTTGAATTGAAACTCGAATCTCCGATTTGTAATTCCGAGCTGTTATGCACGACACCACACTTACATTCAAGCTTATAAAAACTGATATTTCAAGTAATGATTAGAGAAACATCTTCTCTAGAATCTGTTCTACAAAGAAGCGGCTCTTGGGGGAAAAAAGACGATTCGCCACTGATATAGCTGGTCTTATCTGTAAAGGTCTGGACTGGTGGAACTAAGGTATGAAGTTCTTTAGTATACTGTCAATGGAAAATCATCCAAGGACCCCTTCTACCCCCTCTCATCAGTATGGCTGATGCTAACCACCGGAAGAATGACTCGTTGCGCCCTCTCGGACTAATATTTTACGCTGTCATGAAGTGGAAAAAAATATATTGAATCAATTGTTAGGCCTGCTGCTCGGAAAGTTGGTCCATCGTGTCGCGGTAGACAATTTTTCTCTTTAATATTCATCTTACATATTTATAAGTCTAACATTCGCCCATACTTTGAATATTGCTGCCACATATAGTTTGGTGCTTCTGCTATGCATTTAGAGATTCTTGATAAAATTTAAAGAAGAATCTACAATATTATTGGTTCTGACCTGGCATCTCGGCTCCAGTTACTTACCCACCGCCGTAGAGTTGCTTCAACGTGGCTTTTCTATCAATATATTTATGGTAATTATTCTCATAAAATTTCGGCTGTGGCACCAAGACTTTATGAATTTAAGCGCAGAAATAGATTGGAAGCAAGGTCTCATCAAATTACAGTTAGATTGGCTTGATGTAACCGTAAGTTCTTGGCTAACAGTTTTTCCTCGCACTTATCACTTGTGGAACTATCTTCCGGTTTGTTGCTCCCCAATCAAGCTTGATCTTCAAAAATTTAAATGTAATGCCAATAACCGCCTTCTGTATTCTTAATTCTTGTTCTTTTAATATCCTCTCTCCTTAACAGTAGTATTTCTCATAGACTGAAACATTCAGTAAGCTCTTTGCGTCTTAGCGGCTTTATTACCTTGGTTTGGATGAAACTGTTAAAATAAACAACGATAGATTAGCGAGAGGTTGGAGACATTTCGAATGTGGGAAAATAATTCATTACCCACAAGGCCGCGTAAACGCTTTGGAACACTATCGTTGCTGAAAAGAGATCTGTAAGTGTTCGACAATCTACTTTCAGTCATTGTATCTGTCGTCATTGAGGACTGTAATTCAAGTTGTCGTATCTGCGTTAAGGTCGGTATCTCTCCTAGTACTGAGTCCGCATGAAGATAACAGCTTGCCTCAAAGTCTGGAATGACTGCAGGTGCTATGTCTGTAAGTAGATTGTCGAATATTTAAAACTTTTTAGCAAAAATTGATTTTTCTTTGTTCACTTCTGCTTGTCAAATGTATATGTGTAGAGTCTACCTGTACGTTTAACAATTCCTTAGTTGATAGAAAGGTTCTAGTAAAGAAATATGGAGTTACCTTAAGAGTAAAGATTTCTCCGAAACATAATCCGACGTTAGAAAAAACAAAGTACAGCTGCTAACGTGATGAAATCTGATGAAAAACTTACGGAACTGCTGACCTAGTAAACATGACCGAAACTGGAGTGTTGATGCCATATATAGGACTGATTTTTTTTTCAGTCTACACTTTCTAGCATTTATAGAATTCAAAATTGTTTACGTGATCTTATGGCGTGGAGGGATTTATTTTCCCTCTCCATCTATTTCCCCTCAGACGCAATGTCGCAAGCTTATGCTTACTCTAATGTCATTTCTATGACAAATGTTTAGATGAGCTCCATATACAGGGTGGTGCCTATGAAGTTCTTGTGCAATTTAAAGTAACTGTAAGTAGACATGATAGAAACAATCTGCAAAAAATACGAGAAAGAAAATGTATGTAAATTTATTATTGGGTTGGTAATTTTCAACATGTCCGCCATTATTATGCATGCACGGTAGAGTAATGGATAGCGGCTTGGATTGAAGAATCGGAGAGTCGAGTTCGAATTCCAGTCAAATCCATTACATTCACTTACGTGCTAATAACCTTGGGAAAGGTATATGAATTCTCTTCTTAGAAAAGTTATGGGTAAATAACAGGACAGTTCTATAACCTTGCAATTGGTTACAGAAAGAAATGGCAAAAAAATCTGCCTTGTCAGTCATTTATCGAAAGAATACATGATCGCCTAAGCGTGTATCACGCATGGTACATAACTGACTGACCCTTGGGAAAGATATGAATCCTCTTCTTCTCCCCCACAAGCTATGGGTAAATAGCAGCACAGACTTGGTTCTTTAGCCTTGGATGGACACCCGGAAAACATTTTGCAGCCGATTCTCAGTAATACCTAAAATCACATGAATTATCCTACCTTACAGTTCTTCTAAATATCGAGGTTTATTTGAATAAACATTACTTTTCACATATCCCCATAAAAAAGATATGAAATGGAGTCAAATCTGGAGATCGTAGAGACCAAGATAATAGTGTACTTCTTTCAATCCACTTGTTAAGCAGTTTCGACATGAAAAATTAATTAACTTGCAGAGCAAAGTGACATGGTGCGCCATCTTGTTAAAACACTGTATCCTCTATCAGTTCTAATTGGTCAAGCTAAGGAAGAAAGTCATTTTGTCAGCATTTCTAAATAGCAATCACCATTAACAACACACCCTACAAAAAATAATGGCCCTATGATTCGATTTCTTCCTAAATTACACCAGACATTACCTTGAGGTCTTTTCTGTTAAAATGATTCCTGTCGTTTCAGTCCTCCAAATATGGCAGGTAGACCTGTTGATCTTGTCACTAATGTGAAATTTTGCTTCATCGGAAAATATTTAATTATTAGACTACAAAGTCCCCCTCAAAAATGGAAAAAAAAAACCCAGGTAAAACAATAAATACATTTTCCGAATGTAAGAAAAAAACTATACTCACTAAGCTTCCTTATTCTTTTTACAGCTTTTTTATATCATTTATAGTGACAAAGCTTTTTTTTTAAGCATTTCATCTCTAGCAAGAATGGAGTGCCACTGGTACGCAATGGATTACAGAGGGTAGAGAACAAGAGTTAAGAGGCGTTATTGGGGAGAGAATAAATGGGAAGGATGGGGAATAAGATGAAGGTATCAGAAGATGTCAATTGACATTACACTTGAATATTTGAAGATTATAGTTAAGCAAGTAAGAGGAAGAGAATTTCACAGACGGGAAGTGCGAGAGAAGCTGTTTGAGTAGAAGAGATGGATACATTTAATCGTTTTGACAGTGAAAGGGTGGGACCAAGATGCCAACATAGTGGCTCGCTTAAATTCATGCAGTCTGGGAATCTTCGAAAGTCGCTCGTCGGAACAGGTGCCGTGAAAATACTTATAAAGGAGACAGAGGGAAGCCCTGGCACGTCTGTGAGAAAGCGACTGTAGACTAGATGCCAGATCAGGACCTATAACATTGCTTATTCGACTCTGGATTTTATCGAGGATCTCTAGACTTACAGAGGGGGCACCAGATCATTTATGACAGCAATATTCCATGCAAGGATGGATAGCTGATTTATAGATTTGAAGGATAGACTCAGAGGAGGAAAACTTTCTGGCACGACACAGAGAAACAACTTTCCTTGTGATAGATGAAGCTATTGAGTCTATGTATTTGTTCCATCTCATATCAGTGGTCAGCGTGAGACCAAGCAGGTGCAACGAGGTACTCTCGTTGAGTTGGGTATTAGCCATTTTGATGGGAGGCAGGGAGAGTTCTCTGTGATGAGTAAATGAGAGCAGTTTCGTTTTGCAGGCATCGAAGTTTACAAGCCATTTCCCGCCCCACTCAACCACAGCCTGGAGATCCTTTTCGAGACCGGCGGCCAGGTTAGTTTTGTCAACGATACCAGATTTACTATTGAAGCAGGAGTAAATATCGTCCGCATAGATGCCTACTTGGGAACTGACGACATCAGAAAGGTCATTAATGAAGATCAAGAACAGTGTATGACCCAAGATAGAGCTTTTGGCGTTTGGGATAAAGAAATTGGAGGAGAACCCATTTAGAACGACCTTCATTTAACGGTTTGATAGGAATGATTGTATTGTCAAATAATCGTCCTGTAATGCTGTATCCCTGAAGCTTGTGAAGAAGGCCGGCATGCCAAACCCTATCAAATGCTTTAGAGATATTTAGAGCCGCGGCTAGAGAATTTGCACACGGATTTCTTGGACACCCTGTATTTATGCATTAATAATTCACTCATTAGTAAAGATACTTGAAAAATTGTCGGTTTATTCTACTTCTACTTCTGCTGGCGCCTTCTATCACGCTTTAGCGATCTATAAGAGTAAGATCAAATACAAAATGGAGAATTACTGCCATATCACGACTGGAGCTTTCCAGAGTTTATATAGTTCAAAATCATATACGCTGTGTTGTGGGTGTGTGCTGTGTTTGTGTGTGGGGGGCAATTTTCCATTCTTCAACCACTTTCCTAGAAATGCAACAGCATTTATAAGAAATAATTATTCATATACTACGTATATTATCTATGTATTCGCAGTAGTTGTCATTGTTTACAAATTCACGCATTCCCACAAGAGTACTCGACCGGAATTAAATTTTCCAGGGGCGTATATCTCGTCATCCACAGACAGACTGTTTCGCTATATCACAGCTCATCAGTGTGGCTAGGACATCCGACTGCCTGAAGTCGGGAATCTAAGTATGTCCACATCTATCTCGTGCAGATACCCTTGGTAAAGCTAAGAACTCATTTCTTCTCCTGACATCTAGGGGTTAAATAGTAGGGTGTGTATCTGGAAAAATTATTATCTCCAAAACGTTATTAATGCAATATTCAGTCAACATAAAAAATAATTATTCTTACTATCCAAAATCCGTTTTGGTTTTAATTATACCCCAAAGGGTTGATAAGCTGTAAAAACAAAGCAAGCAATCAAGAACATTTATCTATCACAGTTTCTTTATAGCTATTTAACTTTTGAAGAAGAGACTTGAAAAAAAAAAAGAAATGTTTTTCTACAGAAGGATGCTGAGAATACCATGGATTGAACATGTGAGCAAAGACGAAGTTTTAGAGAAAATGTAAACAAAAAGGACATTTATACTTAACATCAGGAAGATATAACTGAAATTTCTAGGGTGCATAATGAGGAAAGAGGACTTGGAAAATTTGATACTCAGAGGGACAGACTGACGAGAGACAGAGGAAAACAATTCATAGCCTACTTAGTGAGCAAATGGATAGTGGAACAATATTTAGGAGAGATAACAAAAAGACAAAATTTATTAAGTGCTACAAAGTGCAGGAAATTGTGGAGAGCCATGATTGCCAGTGTCCTGAAAGTACACAGCACATTAAAGAAGTATGGAATTTAATAAGATTTTATGTTTGTGTGTATTATATATTTGGTGCATGTTCATATGTAAACCAAGGTGATAGAAACATAAAAACATGGGTTTCTATAACAGACCGGTTATTCTCCTTTTATATATAAATTGCCATGAAACAAAGTTTTTAATGTCTCTTGGGTATGTCTGTTTTCCTTTTGGTCCAGGAATTAGGGTAAGTAATTATAAGCATTGTATTAATGGTCAAGCTCAAGTCAGCCTTGCTCAGACTTGGAACATCGAAAGGAAGATTTGTACTTAAGTTATCATTGGAAGGTTTAAACATGGTTATGGGATGTTTTCTTTTTTTGGGTCCAGAAGTTAAGGTTAGTAAGTATAAACATTGTTACAATGGTCGCACTCGTCAGCCTTGAGCTAATTTAGAACAACCAAAGAGAAAGGTTTAATCCATACCTGGGGGAAGAATATATTTGATTCGTATCTTTTCATACCATCTACATACTCACCAAGCTTGATGTTACTTAACTCTGGTAATTGTACAGGAACCGGTGTTTCAATGCGATATGGCCATAAGTCTTGAGAATACCATAGACGATACATGTGAGCAATGACAAAGTTTTAGAGAAAATGGAAACCTAACATCAAGAGTGCATAATGTGGAAAAGGGAATTGGAAGATTTGATACGCACAGGACAGGTTTATTAAGAAATACAAAGGACACGAAACTCTGGAGAGCCATGAACGTCAACGACCTATAAAGACATGGTACAAAGAAGAAGAAGAACAACAAGAGCAAGAACCTTTCAGCTTCTGCAATTGTTTATTTCTCGTCGTTCTGCCGCACACATACACAAGAAATGTCCAAAAAGTTTCCAGCTATTTAATAGCGTCCCTAGGAAAGACTTTTAATTCAGATTAAATATTTCCTTGTAGTCTCCCATGCTATTCTTATAGAAGACAAACGTATTCAATAGTGTCAGTGCTGGGTGACCCCATGGGAGAGTGTCTATGGAAGCATGTGTTGATTCACGAGATATCCAGACTTTGCATATAGATACACACAGATACGAAACGCGTTATCAGGTCACGCCGATGTGTTGTAATGGATAGCAAACTTGTCTCGATAGAGCAGTTCAAACTGTATCTGAGATAGATTCTCACTAATTGCCCCATAGTTTTGGCCTTGTGCCACTTCTAAGCTATGCTTAGAAAACACCAAAAGAATACCAGACAGAATGAAAGTGAATGACAAATTAAAAAAAAAAACCAAATAAGGAGAGAATGTGAAATACATGTACACACATAAAAGATTTCTTATTGCAAGTAACAGACTCTCTTTCTCTCACACACACAGACACACACACATTTCAATCGATGCCGGAGGGGCTCACAAACTCACACGCAATTCCTGATATCAGCGTCCCCATTCGTCGATCATTCCTTGATATTTGTTGAAGAAGATGGCTGGGGTAATGGTGGAAACAACAAAAAACAAAACAAACAAAAAACAAAAACAAACAAACAAATCGTCTTCCATATTGCTTATTTTGTTGGCTGCCTCATTGTTACATTCCTACACAAATCTATGATTCTTTATTTCTTACTTTTTTTCTATCAATCTCCAGCTACTCGTTTTTCTATCAATCTCCAGATACTCGTTTTTCTATCAATCTCCAGCTACTCGTTTTTCTATCAATCGAAAGCTGTACATTTTTATCTATCTAAACCTGTATAGGTTTATCTATCAAAATGCTGTGAATTTTATCTATGTCTATCTACCTATCTATCTCTCTGTGCATTTTATTTGTATCTAGCTACATATATCTTTAAAGTTGTGCATTTTTATGAATAACTATCTACCTATCTCTGTAAATTTGTACATTTTTATCTATCTATCCACAGCTGTGCATTTTTATCTATCTATCCACAACTGTGCATTTTTATCTATATCTAGCTGTCGAAAGATGTTTATTTTTTATCCATCTGAAGTTGCGCATTTTTATACACCAATCTATTTTGCCTGTCTGATGCAATTCATTTCTATCTAAGGCTGTTCCATTTCTGTCTAAAGCTATTCATTTCGTCCTTTCTATCTAAAGTTGTTAATTTCTATTTAAAACTTCCCATTTCTATCCATCTGATGCTGTTCATTTCTATTTTTCTCACTATCCTTCTGAAACTCTTCATTTCTCGCTATTGAAGTTTTTACATTTCTATCCATCTGAGGCTCTTCATTTCTATCTTTCTAAGGTTATTCCATTTCTATCTGGAGCTCTCTGCCTGTTCAACCTATTTATCTGAAGGTTTTCATTTCTATCTCTCTGTCGCCGTGCTTTTTGTTCAGGGCTGTTTTCATAACGTTCTGTTGCACTATCATCGAATCTTAAGAAGCCAGACATTGATCGCCACTAAAAACCGTTAGATGCTGCCTTGCTAAAGGTCATTCTCTATCAAGATAGCCAGTTTAAAAATAAGCGAGGAGGAGGAAAAGCAAAAGCAAAAAATGAAAGAAGATCCGTTCACATAAGAAATCTAGCAAAACGAAGAGCAAGAAATTGAAGACAGAAAGTAGAACGAAAACGACAGGTCAACTGACAGATGCTGTAAACTATTAATTTGTACTCGAAGGCGGATTTCGACTGGTAAAAAAATGTTAAAATAGACAGACTTCGACCGGTAAAAAGGGCGGATTTCGACTGGTAAAAAAGGCGAATTTTGACCGGTAAAAATCTGATAAAAAAAATACGGATTTAGACTTATAAAAATCTGGTAAAAAAAGTCGGATTTAGACCGATAAGAAAATATAGTGAAAAGAATGCGGATTTTGACCGAAAAAAAAAATCTGGGGAAAAAATGCCGATTTTGGGTGTTAAAAAAAGTCAGATGTTTCCAAGAAACATTCTGTCACTAGTAATTTTACGGTGGCAATATTAATAGTGATATTAACCCATTCCAGATATGGAAACATTCGGGGTTTATTGATCGAGCAGTTAGGTTGAAATTTATAAAATATTTTCTCTTGAAACAGTTTTTCGTGAAAATATCTTGCTGATCATTCCAGTAGGGTTCTTTCCTAACCGTTTGTTTCAGGTCATGTGGAAAGTCAACATCTTCACTATTTACTCTTCGAGTTACATGTGCTATACATTTTCGCTGTCAATAAGTGATGATATTTCTGTCATTACATATAGTTCTTTGATTGTGATTCTGTAGCGCAAGTCTTAGGGGGTCTGATAAAAGGACAGTCTTCTATAGGACGTAAAAGGTTTATTTCTTTGAAGCCATTTTTAATTATTGATTTGAAAAAAAAAAGTTTGTATACACCTGATAGTATAGATATTTCTGAATCATTTGGATGTTATTTGTGACATCCAAATAAATGTCTAGATTTGACGAGGCGGCTTAAGAATGCAACTCAAGTTCTTAGTCTAATGTCTTGGTTCTGTAGCATCTGGCGGTGTTTGACAAAAATAGCGTATTTACATTGTTCAGACTGTTGCCCTATCTTTATTGCCATATTCATGATGTTTCGGCCATCTTCAAGTGGCTAGAATTTCGAACTAGGTTCGAACTGAACCCTTTATTTCATGGAACTAAAACAATCTCTACGCCGCTGGACGATAAAAAGGTTTCAGTTCGAAATTCCAATCACCCGAAGAAGGTTGGAGCGTACAACGGCCGAAATGTCGTGAATATGGCAATGAAGATGAGGACAACAGTCTGAACAATGTAAATAATTTAAATAATTACAATAGCTCATCTCATAAATAAAGACAAAAATGTCGTAGTCTCTTCTATGTTTGATTTTCTTATATTCTATAAAAGATTTGTTCTAAATGGATGCATACACCGATATATTTGACATTGTTATTATTTATTAAGTCCACAACATTTTATAGTGGATTTAGGGTACGTGTAATCTCTGTCTTGGAAAGGTTTATTTTGGGTCCCACTTCTTAGGACCAAGGTAAAGCATTTAGGTATTATTACGACTGATATCAAAAGCATTTAGGTCCTATTACGACTGAAATCGAAAGGATTTAGGTCCTATTATGACTGAAATCAAAAGCAGTTAGGTCCTATTACGACTGAAATAAAAACCATTTAGGTCCTATTTCGACTGAAATCGAAAGCATTTAGGTCCTATTACGACTGAAATAAAAACCATTTGGGTCCTATTTCGACTGAAATCAAAAGCATTGAGGTCCTATTACGACTGAAACGAAAAGCATCTAGGTTCTTTTACGACTGAAATAAAAACCATTTAGGTCCTATTTCGACTGAAATCGAAAGCATTTAGGTCTTATTACGACTGAAATAAAAACCATTTGGGTCCTATTACGACTGAAATCAAAAGCATTTAGGTCCTATTACGACTGAAACGAAAAGCATCTAGGTTCTTTTACGACTGAAATAAAAACCATTTGGGTCCTATTTCGACTGAAATCAAAAGCATTGAGGTCCTATTACGACTGAAATCAAAAGCATTTAGATTCTATTACGACTGAAATCAAAACCATTTAGGTTCTATTACGACTGAAATCAAAACCATTTAGGTTCTATTACGACTGAAATCAAAAGCATTTAGGTCCTATTACGACTGAAATCAAAACCATTTAGGTCTTATTACGACTGAAATCGAAAGCATTTAGGTCCTATTATGACTGAAACCGAAAGCATTTAGGTCCTATTATGACTGAAATCAAAAGCATTTAGGTCCTATTACGACTGAAATCAAAAGCATTTAGGTCTTATTTCAACTGAAATCCAAGTTTTATAAATGGTCGTCAGTTGAAAAACTGAAACCTACCCAGAGATTTAACTGATCATTGGATCTATGAGGGAATCATCAATTGCCAACGTTGCTGCAGTTTCTGGAATGAAGGGGCAAAACTTTGTAAAAACATGATTCACCTGTAGGTCTCATAACGCATCAACATCTCTCACACTTTTCATTTGATTAGGCAACAGAACTATAAAAAAAATAATGACATTATAGAAGTATTTAGCAATAAATAATAATAATAATAATGATAATAATTTCAACGATGAGAATAATTATAGAGCTAATGATGATAAAATAGTGCATGAAAAATTTTAGAAATATTTATAATCTGTTTTTTAGACTTAAATAAATCAGAAGCAGATTACAATTAATGGCGTCTGTAGTAATTTGCATTTTGGTGAATCAGTTGTTTTTGTGAATTTATCTTTTGACTCGACGAACAATTTAAGGAACAAAATAAATAATAAAAAATAAATTTGAATTTAAGAGCAATACTATATTAGAGGTAGTCGTCACATCATTTTACAGTTGAAATACCTATATGTAAACGTACTTTCTATGCTAACAGCTTCTGTCACAGTTCTCGCTTGTGGAGAAAAGAGATTTTGTCTATTTTGTCTTTCCACGTCTCACTGAGCATAATCTCAGTAATGCTTTCATTACAGCACGTGAAGTCTCTAGACTTATGAAAAGCCTTGAGAACTAAGAAAGAAACTGGCCTAGACAAAATTCTAATGGTTTTAATTGAGAATATCATCCCTTAATTATCCTCGATCCTAGCGAAGTTATCGCCTATTCCATCGTCTATTATCCCATCGTCTACTATTCCCACGCCTACTATGCTATCGTCTCTTCTGGCTTTTAATCTGGCTCATTGTTTTCCAGACCATTTTGATCTTCAAAAGGAAATACGAGGGTACGTTGAAAGACATCTTACCAAAATCCGACCAAATGTCAGAGCTTTCAAAACGATCCTAGCGAAGTTATCGCCTATTCCATCGTCTATTATCCCATCGTCTACTATTCCCACGCCTACTATCCTATCGTCTCTTCCGGCTTTTGATCTGGTTCATTGTTTTCCAGACTATTTTGATCTTCAAAAGGAAATACGAGGGTACGTTGAAAGACATCTTACCAAAATCCGACCAAATGTCAGAGCTTTCAAAACGCTGAACCGCATTGAAATAAAATAAGAAATCTGTGTGCGTTGTTCATTCTAGCAGTAACTCTTGGAGAGAATCGAAAAAAAATCTCCCATAACATATTTCATTTATTTTTTAATCCTCTGTAAATGTCGACTTTTTTTTTCTTCTTGGCTTACATGGCAGGCAATTGTCACAAGCTGTGTTATCGCCGTCACCAAGAAAACAAATCGATACGCCTATCTTGCTGAAAATTGTGTGTGTGTATATATCTCGCGATCGCGAACACCGTGACCTATCAAACGTGGGACAGCAATATGTATTACAGCCGCAGTAGAAGTGGTGTTTCTTGGGAAAAATAGCCTGATGGGGCCCAACTCTCTACAGGCCGGTTTTGAATTCAGAATTACCTTCTCCTATACCGATTGCCACCCTAAGCTATAAAACCCAGTCTTTCCTGCTATTTACCCGTAGCTGGAGGGAGAGAAGAATATTTATAGGAGCACCTAAGTAAATGTAATGGATCCGATTGGAATTGGAACTCGGCTCACTCATTGCTCATTCCGAAGCCGCTATCCATTTTTCTCTCTCTCTCATATATATATATATATATATATATATATGAAGAATATATGTATGTGTGTGTGTGTGTGTTGTGTATTTGGGCAGCAATCCCTCTTTTATAAATGTTTCATTACAGACGCCTGACGAGGTACTGCGATTAATTTTTTTATATAATTTTTCTTGTGTTCGTACATGTGTTTTCTTTTCTAGACACAAAGTGTGTAAAAGTTCTGCATATCCGAGCGCTATAGATTATTCTTTTAGCCATTATCAAGGACGATTTTTGTTTTTAGCTAAATGTATGGGTTTTTCACGTATGTGCCTAAAGTTAGAGGAAAGTTTTGTTTATATATGAAATGAGAGAGAGTGAAAGAGAGAGAGAGAGAGAAATAGAGAGAGAGAGAGAAAGAAAGAGAGAGTGAAAGAAAGAGAGAGAGAAAGAAAGAGAGAGTGAAAGAAAGAGAGAGTGAAAGAAAGAGGGAGAGAAATAGAGAGAGATAAAGAAAAAGAGAGAGTGAAAGAAAGAGAGAGAGAGAAAGAAAGAAAGAGAGAGAGAGAGAGAGAGAGAGGTATGGATGAATGTTTTGGTGTCAGTAAAACCGAACCTCGGTATCCATGACATTTAACATTTGTGGCAAGTCACACCATAAATTCAAGGTGATGATGCCGATTTCCCAGAAGTTTCTACGACATCCCCATACATTAAAATTAGAGAAGCATCGTTTGTCTTGAATAGTTTGCTTATATTTCTGAGTAGATATCTTTTAACTGATTTAAGTTATGACTCTAATATATATATATACATATATTAGACAGATGCATAACTTAAGTCAGTTAAAATATATACTCCTGAAAAATTTATTGCGGTTGAGCTCTTTGCGGAGGAAGTATGATTTTTTTAAACAGTGACTATTATGGCTAATAACGAAAGACTCTTCGGTAAAGCGATCGAGATCTTTGTGTGTTTATGTGAAAATAAATACGCTTAAATTCGCTTTCATCCCTGCCGTGGGAAGAATCTCTCACCAATTCAGCTGGGTTTCGATCCTAGCTAGAGGTAACCGGACTTCTAGCTACACTGATGAGCTGTGATACAGCGAAACAGTCTGTGGATGACAATATATATATATATATATATATATATATATATATCCATGGGATATATAATTTTCAAAAGAGTTTAATTGATTTCTTAGCAATAACAGCATTAATAATTTCATGGGGCACATTTCATAGAACACATTTCATGGGGCATATTTCATGGGGCATATTTCATGGGACACATTTCATGGGGCACATTTCATAGAACACATTTCATGGGGCATATTTCATGGGACACATTTCCAAGGACACATGTTTCCTGGGGCACATTTCATATTCTCTACATTCACCTAACAGAATAAAAAACCTAAAACGAACATGAGCAATAATTTCGCTTACCACATAATTGTTAAACAAATCAAACTTTTAGGGCAAAAGTCAGTGCAACATAGACACGTATGACGTTAAACTACATCCGCGTCCTGGGTAAGACGATAAACTGCGTCCAACAACAAGGCCTCTGATCAGGAGGTTTTAAGGAACGTTGAAGCACCTCTTAATTCCTGACTCGGTGTGGTAGCACCTGTTATGGTTCTAGCTATAGGTAAATAGTTACCTCCGCCAAAAAAAAAAAAAAAAAAAAAATGAGGTCAAAACACTATGAAACTGTAAAAATAGATTTTAATACCAGAAATACTTTTAAAACATTATTTCCAGCAATAAATTTTTGAAGAAAAATTATTACCAGCAGTACATTATTACTAGGAATACATTTTTGAAAAAATAATTACCAGTACTTTTGAAAAAAAAATTACCAGCAATAAAAATCTTGTTGGCATTAAGTAAGGTATTGAGGTTGATATGCCGTGAAACAAACCAAACCAGCTATACAGTTTTGAAAAAAAAGAAACTGCTATACATTTTTGCAAAAAAATATTACCGGCAATAAATTTTTGAGAAAAAAAAATATTACCAGAAATAAAATTTTGTCGACATTAAATAACCCATTGAGGTTGATGTGCCATAAAACAAACCAAACCAAACCAAACCAAGAAACCTATACATTCACAGTTTGACCCCTGTAAAACAATTTTTATTTATTAATTCTAAAATTGAACATGGAAGAATTAAATGAAGAGACAAACTGAAGTCATCAGAACATTTTTCAGTTATGGAAATGAAACACTTTTTGTTTATGAAATGACGACTGCGAATTGTAACGTTTTGTTCGTATTGTGTCGGTTTTTGTAAAATCCTACAAATGCAAGCTTCCATTGATTATGAGAAGGAAGAAAGACTGGCGTATGTTCGTGTTGTTTTATTTCATGAAAGCCAGGCTTTGTTTTCTCTTCCTATTGTGCATGTGTATTAATGCCCGCCTCGGCAGACCGTTATAAAAGAGATTGGTAATGAAATATCTTTAGTTAACCTAGTCCATCAAATATCTATTTGCTTATTGGATGTTTGGGGAGACTGTGTATAAATTAGATAAACTATAAATCAGACACTGTTGTAGATTGACTGGTTTATTTTTATGGTTTATCAACCTTTTGTAGGTTATTTCAAGCCAGAAAACATTTTTAGATTATACAATTTTGTTTTTGAATTTTTGTTTTATAATTATATTCACTCTGTACAGAACCATGATCCACTCGAGGTAAAAGGTTACAAAATAAGATGCACAATTTATGGGAATATGTGGGAAAGATAAGCATTAACCCTAACATGAACAGGTTGCGAGTGTAGTGATCCAGGATGTATCGTCTTCGGAGTCGGTTCCACAAAGCTTCAGTCACTTCTCCACAGTCGTAACGTAGCTTCCCTGTGCCTTTTCTTTAAGTAATTTCATGGTAATTGTTCTGATGAAATATCCTCTATGGTACCTAGGCTTTAAGAATTTAAGTGCAGTGCTAGATTGTCAGAAGGTCTCATCATTCTACAGTTGAAATAGCGAGATATAACCGCAATTTCTATGCTAATCGTTTCTCTTGTCGCACTTATCGTTTGTGGAACTTTCTTCCGGTTTATTGCTTTTTAGCCAAGTTTGATCTTCAAAACTTTAAATGTAGTGTCAATCGTTATCATTTATCTTCTTAATTCCTGTTCTTTTATTGTTCTCTCTCAATAGTATGTTTTTCTGATATTATGTAACACTCAGTAACACCTTGCTTCTTAGTGACTTTATTGCCTTGCTTGGAGTGAAATAAAAAATCAGTTCAGCACTATTTTTGGTGTTTCTAACGAACTTTTCTTAGAAATGAATAATAGTCATCAGAGGACACGTATTTCAGGCAACCCTCACGACAGACCAAAGATGTTGGCTAAGACTCGTTGAAGAGATTTCTTCTTTTAGGTGTCGTGTCTTGTTAGGACGTAGGCGATAATGGGTCATCACTACTTCTTTTTCTTTGTAGGTCTTTGTCTTTTATGATCTCCTCTCTTCTCATCCTTTTAAACAAGTAGGTTTCTCGTTGTTTTTCTCTGTCGCTTTTGCCTTCACTATGTGAATGTATAAGGTATTCTTCTGAGTCCTGTGCGCTTTCAGAACGGGGTAAATCATAGTTCTCCACAACTTCCTATCCCTTGTGGCCCTTGCAAATGTTTGTCTTTTTACTGTCGCTTCTATTCCTTGTTCTGTCATCCATTTGCACAATGTCATTAGATAGGTTATTTTAATGTTTTCCTCTGCCTCGCTTGCTTTCAACATGACCTGTGAGCATCAAATTTTTAAAACCTTCTTTCCTTATTATGCTTCCTTGAAATGTCCACTCTGATTTTGAGTAATGTTGTATCCTACAGAAGGTTATTGAATAGAATAATCACACGAAGGTTTGTAATGAGCGATAATACTTAGGGCAAGAACAGCATATAAGATTCGCCAGCGGCGCGTAGATGAAGTAGTCAACTGCTAGAAGAGAGTCAAGTGAATTCCACAAAAATTCCCGGTAGACCCCGTATAAAACGGGCTCGGGTAGCTGTTTCCTGAGACGAGACTCTGCTCTTCAACAGAACCTCGTCTCTCTACCCGAAGGCAAAGAGTTTTATCAGTACAGCTGGAGACGAATCTCCTACTGCAAAGCAACATACAGTATTTACTACTGTATTTATATGAATGGGGATATACCCATTATCGTCCATTGGTATGCTATAACAGAAACAAAGAAAACGGGTACTGAACTGTTATGTAATATCGGTCGTCCTAAGTACCAGTGTATACTGGACAATCTCGTCGCAGATGAAGACGAAACCCGAGGCAATAGAAATGTGGCTCTACAGAAGGATGCTGAAAATAGCATGGATTGATAATGGGAGCAACGGCGAAGTTTAAGGAAAACTGGAAACCAAAATGACACTTATACTTTTCAGAATGAGACAATTAGTAATAGGTATGCTACAACAAGTATCCTTTTTGTTTTTATTTTCTTTCAAACGTTCTCATTGTTCACATACTCCATCCGCCATATTATCAGCATCCGATTGTAAAACTACATCTCTTTTGGCTCATATCTCCTCTTCATCTGTGAGAAGATTGTCCAGTATTCACAGCTATATAGAATGATTGCTATTACAGTTCAGCACTTTATGCAATATCAATCAACATTTATGATTGAGACCACACGTTATCTTCTTTTTTTTTTGTTTTAACGATGTATTTCTCCTTGAATATGGATAAAACAGTTACACAAGAAAACGAACGATTATGAAAACGAGACTGAAAATCATTTAACTTGATTCAACTGTTCATCCATGTTTGTATTCACGCAGACTGTAATATGAGAGTTTTGTTCAGTCGTGCAAGAAAAGCTGAAACAATACAAACAGAAAGACATGTGTTTCGGAAATTATTAAATGCATTTAAAAGTATTAAAGTTGGTATTTTCTCTACGCTATGTAAATAGATAGAATTTCAATTGAATATGATGACATTTGTAGCATGAAGGCTTCCATATATATTGTGTCGATAGCATGCGCTCAAAACTGAAGGAAAAAAATATTCATTTTCAATGTATTTATTGCAATGTAGTTACTGTTTATTAGATATGGAGTGACATTTAGATGGATAAAATGAGATGGATCGATAACAACAAATGAAAATAAAAAAGCAGGCAGATAGAAACGGATGATTTAGCTAGAACTGAATTAGATAACTTGAAAGACCATTCCTTGAGTTATGCTATTGCCTTATTTTAACGTACTTTCTGGGTTTCGATTTTGTCTCGGGTGTTACTACATGCTTAATAGTTAATCAGTATTTTCAGATCATATCTGTTCACACAAGCAAACTTCAGTTAATTGGGAGAACATTGTTTTGCTAAGCACGATATCCAATATTCTGTTCAGGATGTGTAACCGATAATTCTCACGTTTGTTTATAAGAAAAATCATCATATTTACTGACATTTCTATACCACTGATGAACTGAAGTACGGTAGAGTAATGGATAGCGGCTCAGATTGAGGAATCGGAGAGCCGAGTTCGAATTCCAGTCGAAGTGAATTACATTCACTTACGTACTAATAGCCTAGGGAAATCCTCTTCTTCTCCGTCCCAGCTATGGGTAAATAACAGGCCAGAACGAGTTCTATAGCCTCGGATAGCAACTGGTCTACTGCAGAAAGAAATGGCAATCTACTGCGGGAAAAAATCTCGTCAGTCATATATCGAAAGATACCTGATCGCCTATGCGTGTATCACACATGATACATAACTGACTATATCAGTGTGATATCTGCTTTTGAATATTATCTATGAAATGATGAACAGCGATCTTGTATTTAATTCTTCAAATGACAACTTGATATTTCTTAATTCTTCAAATGACAGCAAGTTAATGGTTAACGAGCTAGTCTGGTGTTTCTGGTGTGAAACATATGTCTGTGGTTGATAGGATTGCTCTAATAGTTTAAAAAACATGAAAAGAAAAAGTAAATACAAAAAATCCGACATTGTACTGAAAAGTTCTATGCCCAACCTCTTTTCAAATAATGTTTACCCTAGTTTTAAAGAATATTCTTTTATATTTTATAAAATCTCAATTAGCAGGATCTTTTCCATTATTTTCGAATTCGTTTCGGATCAAAGACTGAAACCCTGTAAACATAAAATTAAGTATTTTCAAGTAATGAACTTTAAATAGTCATGAAAGGCATGGATGAATGTGTAACGATATCAGTTATCTTGTTAAGGAACACATCTACAGGATGTTAAAGAAATCGTTTTGACATGTATTACCTTGACAAAGGAGATCCGCTGAGTTGAGCGGATCTTCCATAAAACAGATTAACCGAGTCTAACAAAGAAGGTCAACTGAGTGGATCCAGACCATGGATTCTTAATGAATTACTTTTTAGACGAATGCTGACAGGACAAAGCAGGCCTGTTCTCTATAAGACAGGGACTCCTAGCACCATTCGATCCCTCACCTTGCTTCACTTTTTCTCGTTCGCCTACGTGGTGTCGGGTCTGAGTTGCAACGCTACAAATATATTATACAAACCGCAGAGGAAAAGTGAAGAATTGTACCAGATTCCAGCATGGAGAGTTTGAGACCCAAGTTTTAGAAAAGAATGGGAAGAATCTAACAACGTTAAAACTCGAAATTATTGATCAATTTTCATGACCATATTTTAGCCGAACTACGATTCTCAGCTAGAAGAGTTTCTAAGAACTCCTGGGAAAATGCTTAGGTTAGAATTCATGCGCAGTCGAAGGTGCAGAAGCTGTCACTCAAATGAATGACAAAATGTCTGAATGCTGAGCAGAAACAAAATCGAGTTGACATATCGAAACTGATTCTGCTTAAATTTCAGTGATTAGTTTTTAAAACTGCTTTTCTTCTTCGGTCGATTATGGCTCTCCACTAATTCCTGTCCTCTGTAGCTGTTAGTAAGGCTTACCTTTTACCTATCTATCCCAATTACTACCTGCCATCCACCTACACAATCTCTTTAGGTACATTATTTGCTGTTTTCCTCTGTCCCTCTTGCCTTCAATATGTCATGTGAGCGTGAAATTTTCTAAGCCTCTTTCCTCATTATGTTCTCCAGAAATTTCAATTGTCTCTTTCTGATAAGTATAAGTCTCATTTTGATTTCCAATTTCCCTTAAATTTTGTCGTTGCTCTCATGATCAATCCATGCTATTCTCATCATCCTTCTGTAGAACCACATTTCTATTGTCTCAGGTCTTTGCTTCATCTGCGACGAGATTGTACAGCATTCACTGGTACATAAGAGGGCGGCTATTACATAACATTTCAGTACCAGTTTTCTTTGTAGCATACCAACGGACGATAATGGGTATATCCCCATTCACATAAATACAATGGTAAATACTGTATGTTGGCCTGTAGTTGGAGATTCGACTCCAGCTGTGCTGGTAAAATTCTTTGCCTCCGGGCAAAGAGTGCCCCTAGACGAAGCTATATCGAAGGGCAGAGTTTCGTCTCGGGAAACAGCTACCCTAACCCATTTTATACGGGGTGTAATCGGAATTTTTGGTCGAGCCTACGGGCCCGGATACGCCACATTATATCCGGCCTTATGCTACATCTGACCGCGTGGGGCGGTTGGTAGATATCCTGCAGTTTGAGATTCATCTTCAGCTGTGCTAGTCAAACTCTCTCCGGACTGTGAGGATCCCCAGACGAGACTATGTCGGAAACATCTACTCGACCCCGTTTTATACGGGGTTCATGGGGAAGTTGGGGCCGAGCCTATGCGCTTGAATACTCCACATTAAATTCGGCCTTGTGCCAAATCTGACCGCGTGGGGTGGTTGGTAGAAATCCAGCAGTTGGAGATTCATTGTGGAATTCACTTGACTCACTTCTAACAGTTGACGACTAGGCGCCGCTGGCGAAACTTATGTGTTGTTTTTGTCCTAAGTATTATCGTTTATTACCAGCTTTCATTTGATTATTCTTTTCAATAACATTTTCTAGGTTACAACATTTTGGCTCCGAGGATGAGATAAAATTGCAATAGTTTCTAACTTAATTTTCCCGTTTCTTAATCCTTTGCTTAGTTTTTGTAGGGCATCTTTTACTATTCAAGTTTCCTTGTCACATTTTCCTGTCTCTGTTAAAACACTTCCTAGATATTTAAATATTCGTATTTGCTTCGGTGTCCTCAATTTGTAATTCACATTTTGATATGTTCTTTTGCTGACAGTCATAAATTCTGTCTTATTGATAGTTCGTCTTTTCTTCTCGCTTTCCTATCCGAACTTCAGTAGTTGCCTTTCAGTGACTACTATCAAGACTGTATCATTAGCATATCTTAATACGTTGGAGAATCAAATATGCAAGAAAATAAATATTATAAATAATAATAGTGTAATAAAACATGACCCATGATATTAACTGTTGAACGCGCTGCTTTCTGATTGGTCGTTAAATACCAGATTATGATTTGCTAGTTCAGTGTGCATTGGTGTAGAACGCAATTTTGGCGAGATTTGTTTTTGATGAAAGCACAATGCTATTTTATCGCCATTTTTACCATTTCAGAAGCAGTGAAGCGTGTTTCTCCATATTGTGAAATCACGTGATGTTTACAATCCTTGCAGAAGGGAAGAAAACGAATAAAACTACAAAATCCCTGAGATTATGCAAATAAATAATTAAAATAAAGTATAACGGTAGCGTAAGGAAAAAGGGGAAAGGTGAGATAGAAATTAGACCCCTAGTTATTTTGATAAATTTTTAAACCACGTCAGCTGCATAGTGCGCATAGGATGTGTGGAGGTTTTTGATAGAGGAAACGAACATGAAGAGATACGGATAAAAGACGTAATGCGATGATAACTTTTATATTAACCGTTTCCTTATAAGGAAACATTCGGCATTCATTGACCAAGCAGCCTGTACTACCGTCGGTTGAAATTTATAAAATCTTTCTCTTAAAACAAATTTTCAGAAAAAATAGATTTCTCAGAAATGGAGTAATGTTGTCATATTTGGGCGAGAGCTGCAAGACCTCACTCTCCAGCCTTGATAGGGCTCAAAAGCATATCCGTGCCCTTGTGGGTGATGAATTATTCTCCACCCTTCGATCACTCTCGCAAAGGCCGGATGTGGCAAACCTCTCGCTGTCCTACCGCTACTAGTACTCGGACGAACTATATTCCCTGGTCCCGCCAAGTCAAACCTTCACGGCAAGAAAACGCCATGCCACTTACATGGTATCGAACCACCCACATTTCCTCCATATTCCATCGGTGAGAATGGTTAGAAAGTTTGTCTTGCTAGATCAATTACGACTGTGTAGTGAGTTCGATCCTCATTGGGTACCCATACTTCCGGCCTTGTGCCACATCTAAGCCACGCTTAGGAAATCATTGGGCACTTCGAGGTGGTGTAATGGTTAGTAAGCTTGTCTCACTAGAACAATTACAACTGAGTACTGAGTTCGATCCTTACTGGGTGCCCTTCACTTTCGGCCTTGTGCCACATCCAAGTTATGGTTGGAAAATCACTATCCCATCGGTGAGAATTAAGTTCCACTCAAGCAGCTTCTTCCCGCGAACCACTGCTCCGTGGAACTGACTCCCAACAGGATGCTCCCCCGATCGCTACAATCTTAACCTGTTTATATCTAGAGGTAATCTTCCACTCCTATACATACAAATGGCTTCCTAACATAGCCCTCTACCCTGAGTTGCCTCCGGACATTGTGTAGGGTAAACACTACTGTTAAAAAGAAAAAAAAAAGAATAGTCCAGTAGCAGTTATTGTTCTTTCGTTTCGGCTTTAATGGGCGTCTTCCTTCCTCAGCTTTCGTTTGAAGTAGTATGGATGCTCAACATCTTGCATGTTCAATCCATTTTAGTTGTTGTTACTGTTGAAAGTCCTCAAGTAATATCGTCTGTGTTATTTATTACAGTTCTTTGTTTCTGATTTTCTAGCATCTGCCCACAAGGTCCGAAAAAGAATTAATAAATTCCTTTTTTACGGCTTATCAGCCCATTTAAAAGGTAGAAAATAGTTTTAGATTGCAAGATTTTTTTTTTTTTAGATAATAACGATTTAGTGTTACAAGTCTTACTAATTAACCCATACATGGTGGGGAAAAGGGGTGAACTGATACTTTTCCCAAAGGTATTTGCACGTAAGTGAATATAACGAACCCAACTGGAACTGGAACTCGGCTCTCCGAGTCATTATTCATTACACCACCCACACATCTAAGATTACAGCACCTGATATTCCCGGTCACCCGTCTAGTTACTGTCCAGGTTCGAAGTTGCTTAACTTCAGTGATCGTACGGGAACCAATGTTTCAACGAGATGTGGGCGTAAGCAATATTTATGAGGGTTTCCTTCCTAGCCTTTTGTTTGAAGTAGTGTGGCGTAGCAAAATATTGTATCATTATTTTCTCTTCGACTTACATGTGCTATCCATTTTAGTTTTTGCCTCGAGTGATGTGGATTCGGTTATCAGGCACATTTCTTTGTGATTCTGTAGCGCCAGTTGACGAGTTTCGAAGAAGTATCATTTTCGTCAAGACCCACACGTATCATTCGCTCAAAGCCATTTTAAATCATTCATGTGAGAAAGCGATTGTATATAGATGACAGTTTATATATTTCTGAACGATTGTATACAACAGACAAGTTTATATTTCTGAATTTTTGAACGGCTTTGGCACCATGTATGACCTCTTTATGAAAGCCTCGATTTGAAGTAGCAATTTTTTTTTGTAGCAATTTGCGCTGTTGGGCGAAATTATCTCTAGCGCATTCTATTCTATGTTCAATTTCCATGTACCGTCTGAATCTGTACAAGGAAACGACCATTTTTCTAAACTCTTTAGCAATGTATCTGATATATGAGTTCCACTTGTGGTCTCGAGTGAACTTGATTCACAACAGACATTCAAATCAAGAAGTCTCATTGACAGTTCAACCGTTGATCATGTTTGGAGAAAATTTAGCGTCAACGATAAAAGGAGAGATCAATTTGCAGCCTCTGATCATCTTAATTTTGCGAGCTGCGCCAATAGACAGGTATCATCTGCATATATTTTTACTAATGAACTGGCAATGTTTCTGGTTATATCATTAATATAACCCATAAAAGACAGTAGAACCGAGGATAAAACTTAGAGAAACCTGCCAAATGTATTTTATTATTATACATATTAACAGGCCCTTTGGCATTCTATAACTTCAGTTATTTTTTATTATTGATTTTCTTCATTTTTCAACTGTTTCGATTTTAATATCATTTACAACAGTTTTTTTTATTGCTTTCCAGAGATGATATTTGCTTGAATATTGGTTTCCATTCTTAAATGCGTCGGTTAATGACACACCATACGTTTTTAATGCAATCAATATCGAAGAGGACCAGCAAACATTCCATTATTGTGATAATATTGAAACATTTTTGGCAAGCTGGGCAATATTCAACTTAGCAGACTGTGAAAGAGGGCATACTTATACGTTCAAGTTTAACCCTTTGAGCCCGGCGTTCCTGAACAATTCTAAGCCTTCTGCCTGAGCGCCTGAGTCAAAATTCGCAAATATTAGGTTGGTGCAAAAATAATGACGTAATAATGTCGTTTTTTGACGTTAAAAAATACGTCAAAAAACGACATTATTTTTGCACCAACCTAATAATTGGTATATGTTTCACAGTAGAATAATGGATTGAGGCATCGGAGAGTCGAATTCGAATTCCAGTCGAATCCCTTTTATTCACTAACGTGCTAATGCTCTTGGGAAAGGTCGGAATTCTCTTCTTCTCCCCCACTCAACTATGAGTAAATAGCAGGACAGGACGAGTTCTATAGCCTTGGCTGGCAACTAGTTCACCGCAGAAAGAAATGGCAACCTACTGAGGGGAAAAATTCTGCCCTGTCAGTCATGTATTGAAAGATACATGATCACCTATGCGTGCATCACGCATGGCACATAAATTACTGACTACATGTGTTTATCCACCGTTCAACCGGTAGCTGGTCATTAAGTCATTTTTCTCTACCACCGTTCAACCGGTGGCTGGACATTACGTCATTTTTCTCTTCCACCGGTAAAGTGGTGGTCAGAGCTCAAAGTATTAAAGATTCTAGTTTAATCCATGTACCGTTAACAAAAACCCTTGTCAGAGGACTTAAATTAATTCTCTGCATCATCAATTTTGAAAGGATATAATTTGACTGCCTACAATACTATCCCAAAACACTATTTCACATCCCCGTTGTTGTCTTCTAATTTGCGTTGGTTGACTTATTCTGTAAAGGAACCAGTTTCTGTCTCCATAAGTATGCTCATCTAATCAACCTCTACTTTCAATATGGTTCTAGGCCGATCACCGAAGTTAAGGAACGTCGACTCTAGTCAGTACTGGTCTCTTTGGAATATCAGGTACTGTAAGCTTAGATGTGCGGCTCGTTTGGTTGGTTTTGTTTAGCGGTATATCAACATCTCTATTTAATGCCGAAATCTAAATATTATTTTTGCACGAACCTAATATCTTATACGCAATTTTATGGTTTCAAGCAAAGATATTTTGTACATAATTTGATACTTTCACGGCAAACGTATGTTTTTTAGATATATATAGTTTGTAGATGATAAAATATATTTGTAGTAAATTTACTATAAAATATATTTGTATAATTTAGTAATATATTGATTGTCATTTTGCTATAAAAGTTATATTACAACTAGTCATATTGTCTTGCTGCAAGATGCAGTTTATCGTCATACCCAGGACTATGATATAAAGGTGATATGGCTTAAAGTCATATCAGGTTAAAAAACCGTTTTTTGTACGAACACCAATGTTAAGCAACGTCGAGACTAGTCAGTACCTAGATGGCTAACCGCTTCGGAATACCAGGTGCTGTGAGCTTGGACGTGAGGGTCGTATGGCTTAGGCTATGTCAGGTTGAAAAAACAGTACTCCTACGATCATCGAAGTTAAGCAACGTCGAGCCTGGTCAGTACCTAGATGATTAATGGTTTGGGAATACCATATGCAGTAAGCTTGGGCGTGCAGGTTTTATAGATTACGGCCATGTAAAATTGAAAAATGGTGCACGAACGATAATCAAAGTTAAGCAATGTCGGCCTGGTTAATACCTAGATGGCTGACCGCTTGGTAATACAAGTTGATGTAAGCTTGGATGTGTGAATCGTATGGTTTACGGTCATGTCAGGTTGAAAAACTGGCGCTCGTACGATCAGCAAATTTGAGCAGCATCGACACTGGTCAGTACCTAGATGGGTGGCCGTTTGTCAGATGTCAGTTTAGCTTGAAATAAACAATGCAGTTATTAATAAGAAAAGATGAAATTAGTGCCTGCAAGATTTCACAGCTCTAAAATCAATCCTTTATCGTCAGCCTATGAATTTTTCAGCCCTCTCTCGTACTTGGAAATAAACAATTCATTTATTAATAAGAAGAGTTGAAATTCGTGCCTGCAAGATTTCACGGCTCTAACATCAATCCTTCATCGTCAGCCTATAAACTTTTCAGCCCTCCCTCGTACTTGGAAATAAACAATGCAGTTATTAATAAGAAGAGTTGAAATTCGTGCCTGCACGATTTCATAGCTCTAACATCAATCCTTCATCGTCAGCCTATGAACTTTTCAGACCTCCCTCGTACTTGGAAATAAACAATTCAGTTTTTAAAAAGAAGAGTTGAAATTAATGCCTGCAAGATTTCACAGCTCTAACATCAATCCTTTATCGGCAGCCTATGTACCTTTCAGCCCTCCTTCGTACTTGGAAATAAACAATTCAGTTATTAATAAGAAGAGTTGAAATTAGTGCCTGCAAGATTTCACAGTTCTATCATCAATCCTTCATCGTCAGCCTATGAATTTTTCAGCCCTCCCTCGTACTTGGAAATAAACAATGCATTTATTAATAAGAGGAGTTGAAACTAGTGCCTGCAAGATTTCATAGCACTAACATCAATCCTTCATCGTCAGCCTATGAACTTTTCAGCCCTCCCTCGTCCTTGGAAATAAACAATTCAGTTATTAATATGAAGAGTTGAAATTCGTGCCTGCAAGATTTCACAGCTCTAACATCAATCCTTTATCCTCAGCCTATGAACCTTTAAGCCCTACTTCGTACTTGGAAATAAACAATTCAGTTATTAATAAGAAGAGTTGAAATTAGTGCCTGCAAGATTTCACAGCTCTAACATCAATTCTTTATCGTCAGCCTATGATTTTTTCAGGCCTCCCTCGTACTTGGAAATAAACAATGCAGTTATTAATAAGAAGATGTGAAAATAGTGCCTGCAAGATTTCACAACTCTAACCTCAATCCTTCATCGTCAGCCTATGAATTTTTCACATCACTCTCTTAGATAACAGCTGACGATTTACTTGAAAAGTTTAAGTTTGTAGTGCTTAGAGAAGCAGCCGAGTATAAGCCTGGTACAGAAAATAGATGTTCTTAGGGAAAACCTGTCTGGCTGAAACTTCTCCTTGTACTCGGAAATGAGGGTGATACGACCTTGTGGGAGTATCATTGTGTGTCCTTGGTGTGAAGGTCCTAAAGAATGGGACCCGTCGGAACAATTGTAATGGAAATAGTAATAGAAGAGTAATTGGCTTTCGATGTTGCGGCCATAAGAGAGATATTTTAAATGGAGAGTTTTCCAATATTTTCAGGTGTTCTAATGCTTTTGGAAACAAAAAGAAAACAGTGTTTTCATGAAACAAAATAGCTAATTTTTTTACGGCATTATAATGGGTAAAGATGATATATAAATTTTTATAGATTCTATCACTGGTAATAATTGTCACAAGTGAGACATAGGTGAAACCTCGAGGAATTTGAATAAAACATTATATGAACAATGAGTGATCTTTTATAAAACAGCACACTCGTTATTTTTTGGTCACTGTAATGAGTGACTATAATTTCGATTTAAGAAATGCTACTTTAATTTAAAGAGAAAGCAATTTACGAAGACGAAATTGCATAGAAAGTGCTTTAATCGCTAGATCATCTTCATTAAATCTACGTCAAGGTTCTCACAATATTTCACTTTTCTTGGCTACATACCTGAACGAGATTGATTGGTCAATCCGTTTTCTACGGTTTATCAACCCTTTGCAGGTTATTTAAAACCGGTAAATATTTTTAGATTATGACATTTTTTTTTAGATAATAATGGTTTAGTGATACAAGTATTACTGATTAACCCCTAGCAGGGATGGAGAAGAGGTGGATCCATGCCTTTCTCAAGGGTATTTGCGCGTAAGTGAATATAAAAGAAAACAAAGGGTATTCAAGAGCGCTCACCCATCTAGTATTGGCCAGGCTCGACGTTGATTAACTTCGGTGGGCCTACATGAACCGGTGTTGCAAGCCTAAAGATGTATCAATTTGGATTACACTAATGTTTTTAAGAAGGGCAGATTTTCCATAGTTCTTCTGGCACACATTTCATCATTGAGTGACTGATTTGTTTTTTTACGGCTTATCAATCTTTTCCATGTAATTTAAATCCCAAAGATATTTGTAGATTGTAAGAATTCTATGGAGATAATCATTTACTGATACAAGTCTTACTTATTAACCCATAGCTGGGGAGAAGAAGTGGATTAATAACTTTCCCAAATCTTATTTTTGCGTAAGTGAATATCACGAACCATAATATAATTGGAAATCATCTCTCCCCGATTTCCAATTCCCAGCCTTCAGCCATTACAGTAAACTCATATTAAAGCATACAGTACCCGGCATTCCTAAACAGTCGCCCATCTATGTACTGACCAGGCTTAACATTGGCTAACTTCGATGATCGTACCAGAACATGCGTTTCAACGTAATGTGGCTGAAATCCTGTATACCTAAACACATAAAGCTTATGATGCTTCGGTATATATTAGGGTGGTGCAAAAATAATGACGTAATAATGTCGTTTTTTGAAAAACGACATTATTACGTCATTATTTTTGCACCAACCTAATAACAGAGTTTAAAATATATTTTCACGGACAGCAGTTATATCTATTCTATATAAAGTTGGTAGTGATCGGTCTGATCCGACTTAAATTACGTTAGAGACGTAAATACAGTTTTTTTTTAAATAAATACTATTCTGTGTGTCTTCTGGATGTGGTACATTTACTCAATGATCAACTATTAGGTTGGTGCAAAAATAATGTCGTTATCTCACATATGTTACGATATGAGAAAACGACCTTATTTTTGCACCAACCTAATATTAATAAAAAAACAAAAAAAAAAAAAAAAGAGAAAATGGAAAGCAAATCGCAGAGCATTCCCTGAGAAATTAAAAAAGACATTTAATTAAATTAATGAAAAAAGTGTGACAACAGCAGAATAAAAACTCTTTCAATATCAGCAGATAAAGTCATAAAAAATTAAAACAAGTAATTAAAAGCCAAAAAAGAAAATGCATATTCCGCAATGACTTACATCAGTTGAATTTTCGCATCATTGCAAATCTCTCGAGATAAACGGATTAAGGGGAGACTTCGAAAGCAGATCTGTTGATTACACCAAAGTAAACAGACGCATGCGCAAAATCGCTGTCATGGTTCAGTAGTTAGGACATTGATATTAATAAGAAAAGAATGGGCTGCTTTTCTATGAGAGTAACAGAATCTTCAATATCACAGAAAAAATAAAAAATATTTCTCCATAAAAGGCATTTGTGTAGGGAGCACTGAAACAAAACTGAATTACTGAAAGAATTGGCATTCTTTAAATAAAAACAAAATATTTCCAATGACCTTGAGTATTCAAGTATTTAAAAAAAAAGAAATTTTGCCTTTAAAATTTCGTTCATTGTACAAATAGAATTTAGGAGAATTGATTGACTGAATTGTTTTTTTAAGGCTTATCAAACATTTGTTGGTTTTTTAAAGCTGAAACATAATTTAGATTGTAAGAATAATTCGTATTTTACAAGTGAACATTGCTTCAACGATTTCGCTTTGGAGAATAACAAGGATTTTTCCAAATACAAGTCTTACTATTTAACGCATTGCTGGTGGGAAGAGATCGGTTCATACGTTTCCCAACGGTATTTGCTCGTAAGGGAATGTAAAGAACTCACGTGGGATTCAAATCCCGGAAGATAAACAACGCCAGTACCAAGATGGGTGACCGCTTGGGTTACCAGGTGCTGTAAGCTTGGATGTGTGGGCGATGTAATGAATAGCGTCTTGAAATGAAAAACTGGTATTGAAGCTGTGATCATCATACCAACCTACACAAATACTTCTAGGAAAGTTATGAAGCCATCTCATTTCGTTTCAACTATGGGTAAGTAGGAGGAAAGAAAGGTCATGTAGCCTTGGTTGGTAACCGAGTTAAGAGAAGGAAAGCTCTTAATACAAATCAGTCTGAAGCCTAATCCGTCGTTCTTGACAGGAAAAGCCATATATATGATTAATATAAATTAAATTTGTCATTTAGCCGATTGTTGTTATATTCAGGGCCTCCACTAGAGTTTTGTTGATGGGTATTTTGAATTGTTCAGTTCACTCTTATGGGAAAAAATTATATATATATATATATATATATATATATATATATATATATATATATATATTGTGTGTATTTAGGCAGCATCTTTTCATTCATACACGTTTCATTAAATATTATAGACAAGTGTTGTCTATTTATTTTATGCAAAATTTTTTCGTAACATCTGATAAGTTTAATAACATTATCGTTGAACGAAGAAAGATTGTATTAAAAAAATATATATAAATCAATATCGTCAATTTCTAAGCTTTCGGCTTACATAAGCCATTATCAAAGATGTCAATTACAACATATTAAATAATATACGGACAAGACAGTAATGATAGTCTGTCAATGTTTACATAGATGATTTCTAAGCAACGATAAACACGTGCATAAAGACGCTAGAAGAGAAAATCGCACCGCATCTCATGACGTCACACATGACCACACGAGAGTGAATTGAGAAATATAAAGTATGGTAAGCCGTTGGTATAAACCAATGGCTTCTGTTACCAATTATAGGCATTTAAGAATATTTGTAGAGATGCCATAATTGATTTTGTTTAGGTTGGGTTTCAAATGTTTGATGTATAATGCTTCCAGGATTTTTAGTTTTTGTCTATTGTTTTCATGTCAAAGTATAATTGTGTTTTCGACAAGTATTTTACGGAATTGTGTGTGCGGGCAAGCATTTTGTTTTAAATGTCTAAAAATGTTAGAGTTTTCATTCAAATGTAGTGTCAATCGTCAGGAAATCGAGTTTGTTGTGTGACCAACATAAATGTTATTTAAGTCGTTGGAGATACAATCTCCCAAAGGGCACTTGAATTTATAAATTATGTTGTTTTTTTTTGCAAATCGCTAACCGGGGGAGAAGAATCATTGCAAAGTATTAAGTTGGATATACTAGATTTAGTGTAGTATATGATTAATTTCATTTTTTTCGCTAGGATCTGTAGTTGATATATTAGAATTTACTAATTTTTTTAATATATTTTCATCTTGTTTATAATTAGTATGCATTTGATTACGATATAGGAGATTAATATATTTGAGATCAGTAGAAGCAGTATTATGTACAATTTGCTTAGTATTGAGATTTCTAAGAAAGCATCTTATTTGTTCATCAACTATATATAAAGAAATGGACAAAGTCCGACAATTATTTTAAGACATTTTTATGTTTATACATTCTTTTTATAGATACAAATATTTAAGTAAATGCTCTGTTTATAATAAACAGTATTAAACAACATTTACTAGCCTGAATGTCCGAGAAATTTTCATAGAAAATATTCGTCCTTCGGTAAATGTTGTTTAACACTTTTTTTTATAAACAGAGCATTTATTTAAATATTTGTATCTATAAAAAGAATGTATAAATATAAAAATGCATATATATATATATATATATATATATATATATATATATATATATATATATATATATATATCCAAATGACAGAAAAGGCGTCTTGGTTATGACGATAAACTACATCCGCGTCCTGGGTATGACGATAAACTACGTCAAACAACAAGGCTTCAGATAATGTTTTCGGAAAAATAATGTTGCCAGCTATACGTTTTTGAAACAATAATTTTGCCAGCTATACGTTTTTTGGAAAAAATAATGTTGCCAGCTATACGTT
>OZ010610.1:34538873-34583873 GCA_963932145.1 Acanthosepion lycidas | reverse complement strand
TGGTCTGTTTTTCTTTAAATTATTAGCTGCGAATTTACATTGAGCTCTCAGGATTTCATCCTCCTTGGGACTACCCATACGGATTACCAAGTTTTTCGTAACTTAACTGTATATATATATATATATATATATATATATATATATATATATATATATATATATATATATAGCGGTTGGGAATGAGGAAGCCGAGTTCGAATTCTAGTCGAGTTCACTACATTCAATTGCGTCCTCATAACTTTGGGAAATGTATAAATGCATCTCTTTTCTCCCCAGCTATTGTAATTGGAAGTCGTCCGCTGCCCAGACTACATGTCCTTACCTCTCGGCCGTACCGACAAGATCCAAATAAATACAGGCTTTTACATTTGGGTCTGGTTTGGCTGCAATAGTTACCGGAAAGTTGTCAGTGTTGGCAGCCAACCACCTTCAGGACTTCACTCTAGGTTTTCTGCCTTAATTTACTTTCATATCCGTGACCGAGTACTTTACAACGGTCGCATTGTGACCATGAGATCCGTTTTTTCCAATTGTCATCTTATACCACACACACACACACATATATATATATATATATATATATATATATATATATATATATATATATATATATATATATATATATATATATGATATTTTCATAGCTTGAAGTAAACTTATTGAAAATGTTTTAAATAAACTATAATAGCTATAGTTTGTCAATAAGAATATTGCTTAAAAAATACGATCATTTTACTATTAATTTAAAATCAAATTAGTTCAGATTTCAGCAAAATCGTAGAAAAAACGGATTTTTTATAACCAGCATTATAAAAGTATATGAATTTGTCATACTGATATCATTTCAATTTGTGAAGCTATTTAAACGTTGTAACACCTAGTAATTATAATCACTGCTTTATAAAAAATTCTAAGATTTAAACTGTTTAAACTAATATCAAACATGATATCTACTTGAAACATCATGGCACAAAATGAAACATTATTTTCTTTGTTTTGCTTCCTGCAAAGTCAAATAAATATGAGTTTGTCATTAATATTATTTCAGTTTAGGATACTTTTGAGAAGTTATAACATCTAAGAAATTAAAATCATTGCTTTATAAAAGCTTGAGAAGCCCTAGGCTGCAGTCTAAATGATCCTCCGGCCATGCCTCTGCGTGTGTCTAATATGGAATTTTAAAGTGTTGGTTTTTAGCTGGCTATGTACATTGATAGAACCACTGACTGTTTAAGCCAGTGGTTATAGCAATATTAATTGAAACAAGCACATAGGTATAAAAAGCCATCAAAACTGTTAGTTTAGCGTTTAGAGTTATATCTATATTTCCATATACTCTCTCCGAGAAATTCGCAACAATGTCTTAAATATTATAAAGATCTGTGATATATAGAATTCATTTATTTGCGATTTTTTTAAATAATAAAAATAAGTATAACTCAATATAACAAAATGGTTAGACAGCGAGTAAAAAAACAATAAGAGACACTCCGAGGTATTTTTATATTTTTAAGTAATCGTAATCTTGGATTATTTTTTCTTATAAATATGATTAAAGCAATTTCTTCTGACAAGAGACAAAATTGAATATAGTCCAACACAATTATATGCCCCAAAACTTGCTCAAAATTAATTTAGATAATTTTTCAAAAATTACAGAATTAATTTAGATACTTTTTCATTTAATAAGATTTATTCTGGAGCAATTCACTGAAAAACGACAACAAATAAATGAAAAAGATACGAAATACTTACCGAAATATTTGTCGTTAAAATTCAATTTTGTTTAAGAACAGTTTTATAACTGAAGTACTGATCAAGACACAAGAGACGCCTAGTTTTAATTTTCTATTTTCTTTTACAAGAGCTTAAATTCGTTTTGTAATATTTGACTGCAGCCGAACGGTTGTTGACTAAATTATTATTTATTTCTATAACAAAATATGGCAAAAGCCCTCCCCCACAAAAAAAGCATAAAGGTGGGGATATGATGGCTATCACTATCATTAATATATTAAGTTGCATTTAATTATTAGTTATTAGGTTGGTGCAAAAATATGTTACTATGGGAGAAAACGACATTATTTTTGCACCAACCTAATATTTTTACTCATATTACAGCATTTATTCTAAAAACCACAATCATCAAAAGCTCATATTCTCTTTAAAATTTGAAACTAATTTACAAGTTCATTTGAGAAGGAGAAGAGAAATTGAGGGCTGGTCGATTTGGCAAGTGAGTTTTATAGACTCTGAAGAGAATTTCTATTTTACATGGTCGCCTCTGTTCTATCTCTATCGATCAACATCCTTTTCTATTGATCTATATAAATTTTTCCCTGAACCATTTTTGGAAGTGAAATATAAAAATATAAAAAAAAAAAATCCAGTGTGAATTCCTATCTCACCCCCGCAAAAAAAAAAAAAAAAAGGAAAGAAAATAATCTAACAGGTTGGAAAATTGTCATGAATATATTTGCAGAATCAACAATAACATAATTCAAAGAAAAAATTTCAACCTTATCCCAGACAGGTAAAAGGTGCTTTTTTGCACACGTCAGTTATGTACCATGCGTGATACACGCTTAGGCGATCCTTTATCGAAAGATACATGACTGACGAGGTAGAATTTTCCCGCAGTAGGTTGCCATTTCTTTCTGCAGTAGACCAGTTGCCATCCAAGGCTATAGAACCAGGTCTGTCCTGCTATTTACCCATAGCTGGGGGAGAAGAGGATTTATACCTTTCCCAAGGATATTAGCACATAAATGAATGTAATGGATTCGACTGGAATCCGAACTCGGCTCTCCGATTCCTTCAGTATATCCATTACTCCACTGCCCTTCCCTTTGCACGCGTACAGCTTTCAACTGACATGGCTCATTTTCTGGTTATCATCCCTAAAGCCAATTATGTTAATAAAAACAGACTGTTGGGGAAAAAAGTTAATGCAAAGGTAATTGTGAATATAATGAATACTCCTTGTGTTTTATTTTTTTTTCTGATGTGAGGACCTTTACATATAGCCTCTAGCCTTCCAATAGAGCCTCTTCATAACTACAGTTCATTATTAGTTCATATTCTATAAAAGGGCCGAAAATATGAGCAACTACAAATTTTTAGAGAAAATGGAAGCGAAAATGACATGCGAAGAAATAGTTGACATTTCTAGGCGCATAGTGAGGAAAGAGGGTTTGGAAAATTTGATACTCAGAGGGACAGATTGAAGACTAGAGTGACAGAGATAAGCTACCTAGTGAGCTTGAGTAACTGCATTATGGAGTTTGGTTCAAGAGAGATAGCAATAAGACCATTGATTAAGAGCTGCAAAGGACAGGAAGTTGTGGAGAAACATGATCGCGAACGTCCTGAAGGGATGCAGCACATAGAAAACCCACGCCTCTTAAACTAGTCGGCAATCAGCCATTATACCCAACGTAATTACAGAGATAAAATAGTAACAATAATTCAATTACTGAGATCTAATTGTTCACCTGTGGTGTAATTTGTTTGATTTGGTTTGTTTTACGGCATATCAACACCTCAATGGGTTATTTAATGCCGACAAGATTTTTATTGCTGGTAATATATTTTCCAAAAACGTAGTGCGGCTAATATTTTTTTTATCTTCAAAAATTCATTGCTGGTAATAATTTTTTACAAAAATATATTGCTGGTATTAAAAAATATTTTTACCCTTTCATTGTGTTTTGACTCCAGTTTGGAGGTTAACTATTTGCCCATAGCGAGGAACATAACAGGTGCCACCACCCCGGATCAGGTTGGACCTGGGAATACCAACAATTAAGAGGTGTTTCCACGCTCTTCAAAACTCCCTGATCAGAGGCCTTGTTGTTAGACACAGTTTATCGTCTTACCCAGGACGGGTAATTTTTTATTTTTAATCGTTTCGCCCCAAGTTAGACGATAATGCCACGAAGACGCAAGGGGTTAATGTGAGTGAAAAAGAATGAGAATAAAGGACAATAAAGAAACAGGATTTAGGAGGACTGGAGATGGTGATTGGCGGTACATTTAAATTTTTGAAGATTACTTGCGGCAAGGAAGAAAGAAACCGGAAGAGAGTTCCAAAGCTGAGAAAAAAGACTATTAGAATAGAACTTACAGGTACATCTCGCTAGTTCAACAGTGTTTAGGATAGATAGCAAAAAGCCAAGAGAATTTTAATAACAGCTACAAAGGATAGATAATTGTGGAGAGCCCATGACCACCAACGTTCTGGAAGGCGACAGTACATAGAAGAAGACACAAATATTTCAAAATACATTCAGCCTGGAATCTTTGCATTACAAATGAATCAACGTTATTGAAGTATTTGGTTTGTTTATTTTTCAAACCATTACTTTTGATGACATCACTAGTTTCAGATCCGATGGAAATTTAAAATAATAAACATAGACAAAATAATACTGCAAAGTTTCAGATAATTTAAGACATTATTTGGAGCTACGTGCTTATTTTAAGGTTTGCAGACAAAACGTCCACTCTCTCGCAACTCTAAAACAAACTGCTTTTGATGGGATTAAATATTGCTACATTGCCAGAGAATATTACGCTGTCACTTGATGGGTTGGGGAGGGAGTAATTGATGGAAAATAATCAGGAAAACTAGAATTTTTTCTTTTTTTTTATAGTTAGGCTGTACAAGGCCCGAGGCCCACTCGAGGTTGAGGTCTACGTTAAGCAGTAATTTATTTGGATAGGAGTGGAAGATAATGGTTGATGCTAGACTTGAACAGATTAAGATTCTAGTTATTGGGAAACATCCTCTTGACAGTCTGTTTCATAGGGCAGTTGTTCGCAAGAAGCTGTTCGAGTGGAACCAACAGAATACGGAGGGAATGTGAGTGAGGTTTGCTACTACGTAAGTGACATGGCGGGTCCTTCCCGTGAAAGTTAAACCTGGCTGAACCGAGGAATATAGTTTGTCCGAGATTCTTCTGGTATTAGCAAAAAGAACTTCAGCGTACTGAACTCACAATTAATACCTTACGAAATTAACGAGCCAACGCGGGTGAAAATGTTGTGAAAGCAATTACAAAAGACGAGGGCATTAGTCCGACTCTATTCTATCAACTCCGAACTTCAGACAGAAATACTATGTTCCTATAACTTGATTTGGGCTGAGTTAATTTTCTGAAACTCATAATAATTTCGCTAAGTTAACTTTAAGCGGGGAGACCAGATGACGGGAATAGAATTCAATTGTCATTGAATTCAATGACGACCAGTAAACAGAAAAAGAACACTTCCGGTTTCATCTTATCGAACAAGACGACCACATTGCAGCAGAACTGGTTTCGAAGGCAAAGAACTGTTTATGAAGTATGCGGTTCATGTAGCCTTCCAAACGCCTGAACAACAAGCATACGACTGCGTAGTGAAAGAAAGTATACTCAATAGTCTTCTTTGTTACACAAAAAAATGGATGTAACAAGATGCATCACGAAAGATTTCTTTTGTCGACTGAGAACGCTTTTCGAATTACCAATAAAGCTTCATTATTATTGAAACATTTCAAACCAGATGTTCAAGAATATGGGGAGCATCACTTTTTTTCGTCGGATCGGCCTTTTTCTCACTATTAGTTGATATGATTTAATTTGGCCGGATTTTAGAGAGGCAAACATTTACCCGAAAGAGGACTCAGAGGGTGTCGTCATTGGAGGGAAACGGCTGGCTTGCTCCTCATCCGAATACACATTGCTTCAAACCAGAAAAGCCTTCGTAAAATCTTACCAGACTCATCTTCGGCACATATCCGACCCAGAAAATGTAGCTTTCTTTTTAATGTTTTAATATTTGGCATTCCTAGACAGCTCAATTAAAAACAGGGGTACGAGATCTCGCGACACATCGCAGAAGCGTTGTAATCTCAAGAGTTAATTTACTATAGACAAACTCACTACTACTACGGCTGTAGTATATGTGGCGCACTATAGCGGATTACAAGAGTCGTAATCGTAAGCAACGATATTTATATTATCTACACCATAAACCATATACAACGTGAGGTTTGTATTTGAGCGAGTGTGACTCACGTTTTCTTATTTTTTTTTTAATTTTTAAGATAAATTGAATTTAAAATAAAAGCAAATGACCTGGTTCTACATACAGAGGTGTTCAACACACACAATGCAAAAATTAGACCCTTGTCAGTTTACAAAATGAGAGAGTTTTTTTTATTTAGACTATGGCGTTTGTGGAGTCAAGTCCCATCAACCAGTTAACAGGGCCGGATTAGGCCCTTACGCACACTCGTAGGGACAAAAAACATTGGTTTAGTTTGATTTTTTACGACATATCAACCTCATTGAGTTATTTAATGCCAACAAGATTTTTATTGCTGGTAATATTTTTTTTCAAAAACATGCATTGTTGGTAATATTTTTTAAAAAATGTGTTGCTGGTAATAATGTATTGTAAATCAGCTTTTTCTTCAAAAATATATTACTCGTAATAATTTCTTCAAAAATATATTGCTTGCGATAATTTTTCCAAAAAAGTATTACTGGTATTAAAACCTATTTTTATATTTTCATAGTGTTTTAACCCCTTTGGGGGGGCATTTTCCCATAGTTGGCACCGCAGCAGGTGCTACCATCCCGGGTCTGGGTGGACTTGAGAAAACCAGCAATTACGAGGTGGTACCACGCTCTTCAAAACCTCCTGATCAAAGGTTTTGCTGTCGGATGAAGTTTATCGTCATACCCAGGACCGTAAAAAACATTGAGTAGGACACCAATAAATCGAAATAGAGAACTGTGCCCCTATTTCCTTGGAAAATATTAATCATAAATAAAATAAGCAATTAATAAATTTAAAACGTGAATAAAAAATAATTTATAGGGGTATGGTCAGATGAATCCTTTGCCACAACATTCCCAGATACTTTTCGGGGCCACGAAAAGATGTTAACTAAAATATCTTTTAATTCTTATGAATTAATTTGTTACTCATAGCTGATCATGAAACCATTTGGTTATTTGGTTTGCGTAAGGTCCTTTGTGGCCCATTAAACTTTTTTCTTGAATCGGTAAATGGCGCTGTTGTTAATTAACAGAAAGTCAAACACAAACGGAGGATTGAAAAAGAAACGTTACTATATAATAAGGAGAAATATCTTACAAAAAGCAAAATAAAAATTTACACCCAAATATTATCCTGTTGTTTTCAGAGTTTTAAAAGAACTGTACCAATATTCATTTGTGTTCTTTATTTTCGTTTGAGATATTTTAGACAGAGGTACAACATTCTACAAGTTCTTTTGAGATATTTTAGACATAGTTACAATATTCTAAAAGTTCCTTTGAGATATTTTAGACATAGTTACAACATTCTACAAGTTCCTTTGAGATATTTTAGACATAGTTACAACATTCTACAAGTTCTTTTGAGATATTTTAGACATAGGTACAACATTCTACAAGTTCCTTTGAGATATTTTATAACAAAATTTTACTTGAAAGGAAAACCCATTTGAAAAGGTGGGTTGAAGTGGTGGTGGTGATCGGAGAGAAATCAAAGTCGAAGCTGGTAATAATATATATATATAAACTAGTGTTCTTTCAATCCGTCAGGGTAGTTGAGAAGTGAAGACACGTTGTTGCTGTTGCAGACAAATATGACGCCCTTTCTTGATTGGACGAAAGGTTTGTGTTTCCTCCTCTTGGATTCTTTCGACTCCTAACTATGCCTTCTTTCACGCATAATTCACTCTTGCATTCAAAGTCGAATACAGTTTTTTTAGACAGGCCTAGCATTTTAAATGGCATGAAAGTTGTGTATAAAGATATGACCGAGGATCAATATTCAAGCTTCGCCCACTTTACATGAACAAGCAAAACATGCATTCTTCATTTTGTGATCGTTCCGATTTCAAGAAAATTAATGGAAGCTATTGGGTTCAATGAATATTTATTACTATCCTTCACTATTTAACAGAGAAAGCGTCTAAGCATTCGTTTCAATTTGCCATAAGTCCGCTCTCGTTTATATCAGTTATGCTGGCGGAGTTAATATTACAGATTGTTTGGTTTTATGTGTTTGAAATATAACTGATTATGTAGCCGATGCTGTCACGAGCGGGATTTTTTAAACAAATACTCAAAATATACGATCAATTTAATCGTTACATGCAGAGGCACCTAACGTTTCATGTGCCTTAACAGACAATAATATGAAGATGCTAAATCATAATTAAACTTCATCTAAATAACATGGATCACTCATTTCTCAGTTTTGCTGGCTCATTGTCGTGTAGGAGGACGAGACTCATGCGCAAACGCCCCGATATCTTCCGATAAACATATGAAGTCTTGGCGTTGGTTAATGTTTATTCATGGTCGTCTTCTTTATCGTTACTACGGAGTAGTGAGTTCGATCCTCACTAGTTGCCACATACAAAATTTCACATCAAATAACTCTACAAGAATTTACTCCTGTCTTAATAGTAAGTCTGATCGATAAGTTCAAATTGGCGCCAAATCTCAAAAACGGCCTACATGCTGCTGTTAACGGGGGCAAGGAATGGCTTGTTAATTTTAACATCTTTAAAACGAAACTACTCTCTATTAATCGTCTGAGAGGATCCTTTCTCCCTTGCATCCGCATGACTAATGGTAACGTCCAGGACAGGGACTCATTGCGACTTTTCGGGCTGACATTTTCCGCTGATATGAAGTGGGGCAATTATATTGAATCAATTGCTAGATCTACTGCTGGGAAAGTTGGCTTCCTGTGTTGTCAATTTTTCTCGCCCGAATCCGTCTTACATATTTACATTTCTACCATTCATCCATACTTTGAATATTGTTGCCATATATGGTTTTGTGCTGTTGCTATATAGAAAGCCTTGATAAAACCCAAAGAATTTGCAATGTCATTGATTTTAGTATGGCATTTCGGCTTCAGTTACTTTCCACCACAGTAATGTAGCTCTGACGTGCATTTTCTATAATTTCATGGTAATTGTTCTTATGAACTTTCCTTTATGGAACCTAGATGAATTTTTAGCGCAGTACTAGATTAGTGCAAGGTCTCATCATTTTATGGTTGAAATGTTTAGATGTAACTGTAAGTTCTAGGCTAACAGTTTCATCTATTACATTTCTCGCTTGTGGAACGCTCTTCCGGCTTCTTGCTTTTCAGTCTAGTTTGATCTTCAAAAATTTAATGTCAATCTCTATCTACTGTCTTCTTAATTCCTGTTCTTTTATTTTTCTTGATCTTTAATCATGTTTTTCTTATATTCTCTAGTAAAACCCCGCGTGTTAGTAGCTTTGTTGCCTTGCTTGGTATAACATGATTAAAAAATGGTTGCTGCAGACATTAAGTTTATAAGTCCCAGAAATTCATACACACATGTCTTTAAAGACAATGGATAAAGACGTTGGTTAGATCTATTGACAGAACCCGAAGAGTTGTGAGTTCAATACCTAGTTAAGGCAGTGGAAAACTTGGAGAGGTGAATTAACAGGAGATAACTGATAACTGACATCCATTAGACATGGCACGTGGAACTAGAATAGTCTACTCCAGCGAGCGAAATAAAGGGTTTAGTTCGACATTCCAACCACCTGAAGAAGGTCTGAGCGTACAACGGCCGAAACTTAATAAATATGGCAACAAAGATGAGAACAATAGTTCGAATAATGTAAATAGTGTATTAAAAAAACAGTCCAGTTTTTCACAGTATTTGATTGTATGCATTACCTGACTGTACGTTTTGTAGACCATTAGAGGCATGTCGCTAATTTCTTCGCTGACTGCTGAATCTTGAATTGGATTGGTGGGATTAATGTCGATACACGCTTCCATGAACCCATACTTTGTCACTGGTTTAAGGTGATTGCACCCGTGTGTCATCACACCTAACCATGGCATACTGCTAACACATCTGAGCTGGAGTTATACAATCCCAACTTCCAAGTCTAGAAAGATTTAAAAAAAAATCATTTATGCTGCCTTGTTGGTGAGGAATTATTTTCCAGCCTACAGACACAACGTCGCAAGCCTATACTATTGCTACTTCCATGGCAAATGTTTAAACGAGCTGCTTTCTTTAATGCGACCAGTTCAGAGATTTGCAGCCAAGAACCACCTGGATAAGTCCATACTTATAACCAATGTATTCCTTTAGCAAGGAGAAAGTTCCAAATAGAAAGCTTCTTCTTAAGAAACCAATACTTTATCGAACAGGATCACACACAGATGCTTTCTCGAACACTACAATCTTAATCTTTTCAAGTTTAGAGTTAATCTATTGTCTATCGACCATATGTTCGTAATCTTCACTTCCTCTTCTGACGTTCATACCACACTCCTCATTTAATAACTATCTACTTTGAGTGTCTCTTGGACCTTTGTATTGGGTAAACTTTCGTAAAAAAAATCATGGGATCATCAATGTTCCCATCAGTTCCTGCATACCATTCTAATGGCTGAAAAGAAATGCATATGAAATAGAAGGGACTGCATTTGAAATCTGTACACGTATAAATTTCACTTCTAGCTGCAAACTGTATTTAATGTTTCTCCGCCATTCTCTGATGAGTGGCATCCATTTTCTGTGTTTCATTTTTCTGTTGGCAGATATGAATTGGTCGCTTAATAACAAATATGATGTTTTCAACCGAAAATTTGTATCAGCAAATTTTGCTTTATTAATTGAAATTAAAGAAGAAAATGATTGTTAGTGGTCAGCCGTCCTGGGTAAGACGATAAACTACGTGCAACTGCAAGGCCTCTGATTAGGAGATTTTGTGGAGCGTGGAATTAATTGCTGGTGTTCCCAGGTCCACCCTGCCCCGGGGTGGTAGCACCTGTTAGGTGTCCAAGCTATGGGCAAATATTAGGTTGGTGCAAAAATAATGTCGTTTTTTGACGTTCAACTTCAAAAGAAAAACATTATGTTTGCACCAACCTAATAGTTACCCCGCCAAAAGTGGTCAAAACACTATGAAAGTGTAAAAATAGGTTTTAATACCAACAATAAATTTTTGAAAAAAATAGTACCAGTAATACATTTTTGAAAAAAAAAAAAAATTACCTGCCATATATTTTTGAAAAAAAAAATTACCTGCAATACATTTTTGAAAAAATTCTTATCTGCATTAAATAATCCATTGTGGTTGATATGGCGTAAACCAAACCAAACCAAACCGTTAGTGGTCAGAACTTAACAAAAAGCGCTACCAACAGGAGACATATATCCATATATATATATATATATATATATATATATATATATATATATATATATATATATATATATATCTTCGGTAAATCGAGTTCTCTCACTCACTGTGTGTTTATCTAAAAAACAAATACGCTTAAATTTCACCTTCATGCCAACGGCTTAGTGATAGAATCCCCGATTGACGCCAATTCAGAGGCAACCGGACGTCTAGCCACACTGATGAGCTGTGATACAACGAAACAGTCTGTCTGTGGATGACAATATATAAATAAGAAAATAATTACGGATGAGGAGAAAACTGGAGGTAGCAGAAATGTGGTTCTACTGAAGGACGCTGACAATTCCATAGACGGATCGAATAAGCAAAAAGGAAGTCTTAAAGAAAAAGAAAACATATTCAGAATCAGGAAAAGACAGCTGAAATTCCTTGGTCACATACTGAGGATGGCGGGACTTTGAAACCTAACAGAGCATATTGTGGGCAAGAAAGATAGGAAAGGCTCCAAGTAATCTACTTGATAAGCTTATGTGAATTAATGCCAAGGGGAGTACTGCTAAGATCTACAAGTTTTGTAGGTCCATGATCATCCATGTCCTATAGTGATGCGTTAGAAGAATGAAATGCTGCCAGTTTGTTCTGACTCGAAAAATGTATAATAAAAAAAATGAATAAGACAATTGGTCTTTTGAAGCTCCAATCGCAAAAGCGGTACTCGCTAGCAAACTGCTTTCAAATGGTTTCTTTACAACGGAGTAAGTAATCGTATTATTTGCTACCTTTATGGCCGACATTCCAAGCTTCACCGACATTGGATAAGAATTCAAGAAAGAAAAAATAGAGAAGAAAAAAGAAATGAAAAGTACAGAAAGAGAAGGAAGAAAGATGAAAGAAAAGAAATTAAAGAAAAAGAGGAAGGAGAATTAAATGATGAATGAAAGAAAGGAAACAAAATGTAAAGAAATAAGATAAAAAAAAGAAAGAATAAATAAAGATAAAGACAAGTATGAAAGAATTAAAGATGAAGAATCAAATAAAAGAAGAAGAAAAGAAAAGAAAAGGAAGAAAGATGAACGTAAAGAGAGAAAGAAAGAAAAAGGAAAGAAGGCAAAACTAGATGAGCGAAAAAGAAAGAATGAAAAACAGAAAACACAGAAAGAAAAAAGAAAGAGAAAGAGAAAAGAAAGGAAATCAATGAACGGAAAGAAATAAAGAATGAAAAGAAGAAATGAAGATTTTGGAAAAGAAAGAAAGAAAGAAAGAAAAGAGAAGTGTGTAAAGAAAAAGAAAAGAAAAGAAAAGGAAGAAAGATGAACGTAAAGAGAGAAAGAAAGAAAAAGGAAAGAAGGCAAAACTAGATGAGCGAAAAAGAAAGAATGAAAAACAGAAAACACAGAAAGAAAAAAAAAAAGAAAGAGAAAGAGAAAAGAAAGGAAATCAATGAACGGAAAGAAATAAAGAATGAAAAGAAGAAATGAAGATTTTGGAAAAGAAAGAAAGAAAGAAAGAAAAGAGAAGTGTGTAAAGAAAAAGAAAAGAAAAGAAAAGGAAGAAAGATGAACGTAAAGAGAGAAAGAAAGAAAAAGGAAAGAAGGCAAAACTAGATGAGCGAAAAAGAAAGAATGAAAAACAGAAAACACAGAAAGAAAAAAAAAAAGAAAGAGAAAGAGAAAAGAAAGGAAATCAATGAACGGAAAGAAATAAAGAATGAAAAGAAGAAATGAAGATTTTGGAAAAGAAAGAAAGAAAGAAAGAAAAGAGAAGTGTGTAAAGAAAAAGAAAAGAAAAGAAAAGGAAGAAAGATGAACGTAAAGAGAGAAAGAAAGAAAAAAGAAAGAAGGCAAAACTAGATGAGCGAAAAAGAAAGAATGAAAAACAGAAAACACAGAAAGAAAAAAAAAGAAAGAGAAAGAGAAAAGAAAGGAAATCAATGAACGGAAAGAAATAAAGAATGAAAAGAAGAAATGAAGATTTTGGAAAAGAAAGAAAGAAAGAAAGAAAATAACTAAAAAAAGAAAGAAAAGAAATGAGCGAAAAGAAAGAATGACAGATAGAAAAAAAAAGAACAAAAAATAAAAAAGAATTAAACAAAAAGAAAGAAAGATAAGAGATGAGGGAAAAGAAAAAGAATGAATGAAACAAAGAAAAAAAATATGCGAGACAGAAAAAAAATCTTTAGACATCACTGTAAAAACTGCTTACTTTATTGATATGTATTTTTGTTTTTTTCCACTTTTCCTGACACTCAAGATAACTGCAAACGATACATTATATCCTAGGTTAATAATAGTAAAGACATCAGTTAGGAGAGAAACGATAGAAATGGACAAATATATAAATTACAAGTGAATCGTGAAGATTATTTACATTATTCAGACTACTGTCCTCATCTTTGTCGCCATATTTATTACAACGCTTCGGCCGTTGTACGCTCCGGCCTTCTTCAAGTGGTTGGAATGTCGAACTGAACCCTTTATTTTGCTCACTGGGGTAGACTGTTCTAGTTCCACGTGCCATGTCTAATGGATGTCAGTTATCAGTTATCTCCTAAACGTTGTAATAAATATGGCGACAAAGATGAAGACAATAGTCCGAATAAAGCAAATAATGTACATAATACCTCATCTCAGAAATATAGACAGATACTGAAAGGTTGAAACATTGTAATAAATATGGCGACAAAGATGAGGACAATAGTACGAATAATGTACATATTAACTCATCTCAAAAATATAAACAGATACTGAAAGGCCGCAACGTTGTAATAAATATGACGACAAAGACGAGGACAATAGTCCGAATAATGTAAATAGTGTACATAATACCTCATCTCAGAAATATAGACAGATACTGGAAAGCCAAAACATTGTAATAAATATGGCGACAAAGATGATGACAATAGTCCGAATAATGTAAATAGTGTACATAATACCTCATCTCAGAAATATAGACAGATACTGGAAAGCCAAAACATTGTAATAAATATGACGACAAAGATGAGGACAATAGTCCGAATAATGTAAATAGTGTATATAATACCTCATCTCAGAAATATAGACACATACTGGAAAGCCAAAACATTGTAATAAATATGGCGACAAAGATGATGACAATAGTCCGAATGATGTAAATAGTGTACATAATACCTCATCTCAGAAATATAGACAGATACTGGAAAGCCAAAACATTGCAATAAATATGGCGACAAAGATGATGACAATAGTCCGAATGATGTAAATAGTGTATATAATACCTCATCTCAGAAATATAGACAGATACTGAATCGTGAAGATTTGACCATTTTCTTATAACTTTACATTTTATTGTCTATAATTTTGCGAGTAGTTGTTATGATTCCAAGAGTTGTTTCCCTTTCACGTCTTCACTCGTTGTGTTACTGTTCTATTCTATAATTTCATTATCCAATGCACGCATACATATGTAAAAACACAGGAAGACGCAAGCAGTCACAAATATACAAGCATTTATTACCCCTCTTATCCTCAAAAAATCACAACGCATTTTCCTAACAAAGAGTTTTGTCTTTCATTTCGACCATAAGAAGCTAAAGCGCCAAAACATTGACGAAACGCATCGTTTATAAACTTTTCAATTTTGTCTCGTTGTCCCAACCTTTGTTTCGCATATTATTATATTTCCTAAAAAAACATACGTGTATGTATATCTGTGCGTTAGTGTTTGCGTTTATGTAGTGAGATATTTTTTTCTTATTGTCTAACCAAAAGCCACTCAAGGTAGAACTGTATTCAATGGGAATGTTGTAAAGCGTATAGGGAGGGTGCAAGGGTTGTATATTATGAGGATATGTAGGATAGATAATGGTCGAACGTCGACTTTAAACAGGTTAACATTGTAGTGATCAGGGAAGCAAGGAATCATTGAACTTCTTCCTCACAAATGGAATATGAAGGGAAGGAAGATGATTCGGCTCGGTGCATGATCGTTCCTGGCCGTTTAGTTTTTGACTAGTGTAATTAATGAAAATAGCTTTTCTTGTTAAATATAATGGAGTTGAAATAAAATTCTTAAATGATTTTTTTATGGTTTAGTAAGGAATATTAAATAACAGTTTCAGACTATTATTTTTTAGTAGCAGTGTATTTGGCTGAGACCTTCTAAGGCTGACCTTAGGGTCATCTGGTAGACAAAACAAATGAAGTTGTTTTTGATTGGCTGAACCGAAAGTGGGAATATTAGAGTTAGAAAGTGTTTTCAGAGAGGTTAAGTTTTTATATGTCGTAATGATCAGACGTGGTTATTTCGTGTATCAGGGAACTTGCTCCCCAGTGGGGCTGATAGAGAGCCTCCACTGGCTAGTTAGAAATGTACACGTCGTCGTGTTTAATAAAATAGATACGTTTTCTTTTATTGATGTCTCTCTTTTAATTCCAAACCAAAGACATTTCGCTACCAAAAACAAACAGTGATCACCGGCCGACAGAAGAAAGTGAGCAAGACAAGATTATTATGATCGCTTCGAGACCGTCGCCGCAAGACTATCTCCAGAACGAAGCGGGTATACAAGAGTCTGAACGTCTGCTATGATAATAACGAACAGTTAGCGAGAGACTAGGATCGTTCTGTCCGCAGGAAACGGGTTGTAGGTTGGAAATTAATTCAACAATGTAGATATTCACTTTAGCATGCATGTGTGAATATCGAAGGCAAATGTTGCCAATAAAAGTGGAATGTTATCAGGCAGGCACCAAGAAGCATCTTCGAGTCTGAAACATAAACAAAACGAAAGTATTCTTATCTGATTTCGAATAACGTATGATATTTACAACCGAAATCTTTCTCCGTCTAGATACTGTTACCTAGTTACTTTCATAATAAAGAATACACTTTGCGGATCTAACACAAGAAAGGGCAAACTTTCTCATGAAGGGCCGCTGTCCTGTGTAACGTGGACCATACCGCAATAACCACACGAGTCTTACGACAAAAATGTAAATAATAATCATATAGGTGCATCCTAGTTGTACACATATTTGCTTAATAGAAATATTTTTAACAGAATGCCCAATTTCTTAGAGAAATTATTTTAATCTGGACAGGACATTGAAATAACCCAAAAATTATACTGGAAGCATACCGCCTGCATATGGACAAAAAATGAATTCAGTAAATATACAAAAACAGAAAAATGTGTAAGACAAGGATGTGTTTTCTTACTTATTCAACCTGTACAGTGAGGTGATTCTGAGAGAATCTGAAGTCATACCAAGTTCGTTATTGGCAGTCACAATCTTAAGATATGCAGATAAAACAACGTTGATCGCAAACGCAGAAAGGGAACTACAAGAATTCCCCCAGACGGTAGTGAAGGAAAGCGAGAAGAAATGACTGGTTCCTAGACTGCATGAATTTAAGCAAGCTACCAGGCTGGCATCTCGCTCCCACCCTTTCACTGTCGAAACTGATAAATGTAACCGTCTATTCTACTCAAACAGCTTTTTCTCTCGCACTTCCCGTCTGTGGAACTCCCTTCCCCTTGCTTCCCTGATAACTATAATCTTCAATTATTCAAGTGTAATGTCAATCGACATCTTCTGATACCCTGATCTTGTTCCCCGTCCTTCTCTGTATCCTTTCCTCAAACACGCCTCTTTTCTCTTGTTCTTAATCCTCTGTAACCCCTTGCGTACTAGTGGCATTCCCGCCTTGCTTAAGGTGAATTGCTTAAAAAGTAATAATAATAATAAAAAAAACACTAGTAAGAAGCCAGAGTGCATGGTTGTTAGCAAAAAGGAATATCCCAACATGCAAATTACGGATAAGAGATTTCAAAATCAAGTAAGTACAACAATTTAAATACATGGGAAGTGTTTTAACAGACAACACCAAAATCCGAAGGCGCATTGAAATAGCGAAAAATGCCTTCCAAAAGTTAAGCAAAATATTAAGAAACAGATTATTATTATAAATAAAGAAAAGAATAGTGAAGTGTTATATAATATCAGTCTTGCTATATGGCAGTGAATGCGGGAAAATCTCAGAGATGAAGAACAAGCTTGAAAGAACAGAAATAAGGTTCTACAGAAGGATGCTGAGCATACCAGGGACAAAACATAGAAGTTTTAGAGAAAATGGAAAAAAAAAACAATTGGAAGAGACAGTTGAAATTTGTAGGACACATAATGAGAGCGTTCTGGCAAAATTTGATACTCACATGACAGAGGGACAGAGGAAAACAATGCATAACCTTCCTAGTGAGCTTGAGTAAATGGATGGTAGAACAAGGTTTATGAGAGATAGCAAAAGACAAAAAACGCCCATAAAATATAACGGTCCTTCCTGAGAAACCCCAAAAATCAAAAAAAAAAAAAAAAAAAAAATTATCCTACCTAATTTAAACTACAATGAAATAGAATCCGCCTAAACTCAACATAAAAGTTGTTACTAGTACAACCAAAACAATAAAAGACTTAGTCAATACTAAACAAAACAATAAGCTAAAGCCTGAAGTAGAAGTTTACCCAATCGCCTATAATAATTGTCACAAAAATACACAAGAGAAACCTCAAGGAATCTAAATAAAAGATTATATAAATACAAAAGGAATATTTTACAAAATAATACATCAAATGGCCCACCGTAACGAGACTGACCACAACTTTAGCATAAAAAATGCTACTCTGATCAAACGAGAAAATAATTTATTACGACGTAAATGTCGAGAGAGTGCCTTAATCACAAGGTCATTTGCAGTATATTTGTACATTGGCTCTTACGACATTTTACCATACCTGGAAGTTCTTCTAATATCATTGTGTGGAAAACCTACTTACAAAAGTGATGGAAAGGAAAAGAAAAAACTCTAAATGTATTCGGCTGCTAAAAAATAACAAAAAAAAAAAAAACATCTAAGATTCCCAGCACTCCTCTGTCGTGCGTATAACAAATTTACTCCGATGAAGTCCTGAAGGACAAAACCCGCCACAAGTAAACTTTTTCCATTTTGCCATACAATTTCCCCAATATTGTTCTAGATATATAAAAAAATATATATCGTTATCTCATATATATATATATATATATATATATATATATATATATATATATTGTAATCTCAAAAAGACCCTTGTTGCCACTTTTATGATGACAACGTACACTTGATACTCCGTGAATGCCAAAGAATACTCGTTGTCAATTTGTCTATGCCAACGTAGTAGAGGCTTTGTCCCCGCAGATATAACTTATAATACGCCGCTGAACAATGCTAATGCTAGACGCCTGCGAATAATACTCGTACTGATAGTGAATAGAGTAGAGAACAGCCAACCGAATGGTAACAGAGAAGAAATGGAGTTCCGTATAGCATAGAGGATAGTATAGAAATAGCGAACACCAGTAGAGAGGATAGACTAGAGATAACGAACATGCTACAAGTCATGCGACTACCTCTATATATGCGTTTCCGCTATGGTTACGTAATCCACTTAATCATTAATGAGATCGCCTATGTTTTGTTCACTGGCGATCTATGTGTAAAGGTTTCTAGTACCATCCCAGTAAAACAGTAGAAATCTATTTTGGTGCAAAAATTCAAAGTGACCCATATAAAATTAAAACTGAAGAATTCAGAATAATTATTGTTATGATTTTGAACATATCAATAATAGGTTTGGATGTGGTTGTAATTATTTTGATATTGTTAATATTGGATATATTGTTTTGGATAGTAGATGTTAGGGAGTTAGTAGATAGTATTAAATGTTTGTTTTTATTTGTTTTTTTGTCATTGTCGTTGTTGTTAATAATGTTATTATCGTTGTTGCGGCTCTACATTCTATATGCCTTTCTCTTAGCATTGTGGAAGAAATAATGAGGATATTAGAGGTTCTTGGGAGTGTTTTCTTTGTATATTTCTTCTTCAGGTAAGTATTGGGGGCTGCATATTCTTAGTACTCTTAACTAAAATTCTATAATTATTTCAAATTACGTCACTTAGCATCCTTCATAATTTAACTTGACTTTCAGATAACCTGATAAATATTTGTGTGTTCAACTTTGAAATTTTGAAAAACTAACAAGTTTTACTTTTCTTTAAAAATACATGTTGCAAAATTAAATCTGTATATTGACCTAAGATAAAGTCCATCAGAAGACGAAAGGCGTCGGTTAAAATACGTATTTCTTTTGTCTTTATTCACACAAACAACAAAAACCCACACACGTGTGTGTGTGTAAAAATTTATGCAGCGTATTTTCATTCATACAGATTTGCTTAATTTAGACATATCATGCCGATTAGTTTTCGCTGTAAGGCTTTCAAGTTCACGGATTAAATTTTTAGTAGACTTAGAACATTGGGTAAGAAAAATACCAAAATTTTCTTTCGAAGAGTTGGAAAGAAAATTTTGGTATTTTTCTTAATTTTCTAAGTCTACCAAAAAATTAATCCGCTAACTTAATTAATTACAACAACGAAAACTAATCGACATGATATGTCTAAATTATTTAAGCAAACCTGTTTGAATATATATATATATATATATATATATATATATATATATATATATATATATATATATATATATATATATATAGTTTTAAGGTATACTATATTTATGTGTCAAAGTGCGCAATATCAGGGATAGAGCGTGATGTAATGGAATAACCTGTCACCCCCATAAGTAACTACACTATAGGTAGTAACTACCTATAAGTGTATCGGTAAGTCAACGGACTACGGAGTCTAGCTGGAATCTGTGCTGGTCGAACTCGCTGCCTCCGAGCAGAGAGGATCCCCAGATAAGGGGAGTCGAAGGGCAGAGTCTCATCTCGGGAAACAGCTACCCGACCCCGTTTTATACGGAGTCTACGACGAATTTTGGGCCGAGCAAACGGGATCGGATTGTCCCACATTAAACTCGGCTTTGTACCACATCTTACGTCGTGTGAAGGCTGGTAAATATCGTCTAGTTGGAATCTTTTCCAGCAGTGCTGGTCGAACTCGCTACCTCCGAGCAGAGAGGATCCCCAGATGAGGCTATGTCGGAGTGCAGATTCTCGTCTCGGGAAACAACTACCAGACCCCGTTTTATACGAGGTGTACGGGGAATTTTTGGCCCACATTAAACTCGTCCTTGTGCCACATACTATCTCGTTCTGGTAAATATCGTCTAGCTGGGATCTGTTGAGTACGACTCAGACTTACGCGAGAACTACCGACAGTCCAATAGTAGCATTCATTACTGGATTGACTTTCGACGATCGTGCGCATAACTGTTACCTTATTTCTTATTGTACTGGTTTTTACAATAAACCTTTACTTATTTTATCCACCGTGTTTGTTAAGTATATATTCCTATTAGCACGGAATAAAACAGAGCGTAAGTAAATATAAAAGTTTCTTTTCTTTTTAATTAAAAGAACGATGGACACTTTTGCACACACGTAATAATTTGCTTTGGTTACCAAGTTTTATGATGGTCACAAAAATAAAATTAAGTTGCACGTATGCCAAACACTAAAATGTAGAGTGCTTTCGCTATTCACCAAGCCGAGACAAGTTTGTGAGAGGTTTGGCAAGGTAGCTGGCAGCATCTTGTTTCTTTATTAACCGACTTTTCGAAAAATGGCTTCAGGATAAATATGCAAAAGAAATGTCTTAAACAAGATTCTCATTTGGTATGCACAAGTCAATCATAATTGTCAGATGAGGAACATTCCATAAACTCGAAGAATTTGAACGTCGCACCAAAAACAATGTAGTACGAAATTCAGCTGCTACTTTTTGAGAGCATTATTCATTCCGAACCCGAATGAGAGCAGCAATCAAAAGGAAGTGTAAGTTGGAAATAAGAAAAATCGTTTTTTTTATGATTTGATCTCTCCACCTTTTGGATAGTTGTTCGGGCAGGGCTGTTGCAAGGGACTCATCCTCCTCTTGTATTTATTATACGGGGCTTTCACTATGGTAGATCTCAATTTTCATAAGGCAGTATTCATATAAAATACAAATTTTATTGTAACCTAATTATGTACAATAAGAATCATATGCAATATAGTGAACAATTCAATTTGAAAAAAATGAAAATAAATAAAATGTATCTAAACACAAGTTAGAATGATCTATTTTGACATGTCTCTATGTTAAATAATTCAACAATGTTTTGCAGGAATTTTTTACATCAATTTGAGATTTTTCTTGTTAAAAAGTTGAATTTTAACACATTCAATATTATGGTTAAAATAGTAAATTTCATATGGTACTTTTTCGAGACTTAGCATAAACAAAAGAAATTCACGGATTTGGACCCCCCGACCCCCAACCCCAGAATGACGTCAAAATATAAGAAAAATTTTCATCTTTTGATTGTCAATTGTGTTTAGTTTAATTTGTAATTGTTATGGCGTCCACCCCTTTTTGATATAAGTGGACTCGACCAAAGTGTTACTGGGACTGCTGCCGTTAAATACCCAGGGTCAGTCAGAATATACGGAGATTGATAGAGATTGGGAGAGTGAGCAGAGATTGTGATTGAGTTGGAGGTAAAGTAATAGTGTGAGGTAACCGCATGTAGAAGTCAGTTACAAGCACGTAGACTCTAAGGAAGTTCTACTTCGAGACTATATATATATATATATATATATATATATATATATATATATATATATATATATATATATATATATATATATATATATATATATATATATATATATATATATATATATATATATATATTATTGCGACTAACCGCGTTCCTGGATTTACTAACAGTATTACCCATTGTATTATTTTGTAAATACATTTAATTTCTTATATTTAATTCTTGCGTTTGTCATTTATTGGAGACCGAATTTCATCTCGGAATCCACAACAGTAATATAGGTAGAAAAAAAAGGTAATTTTGATAATATAACTTGATTCACAAAGCAATGTCCGGGTCCCCCAGTCAGGTCTCTCCAATCTATCCCACCTCCACCCAAGACACACCCTCAATCAGAGGTTCGTGTGTAATATTGTACTAAATTTCCCACCAGACATCAAGGAAGCAGGGTGCACCAGATGGTTAAGATGGGGACAGGAGCAGTTACGTAATGGAAAAAAGTACGTGATTTCACACCTGCATCTGAAATGCGAAAATGCTAATGTTGAACAGCTGGTTATATAGACAACCACTACAATCTGTCTCTAGTAGCCTCATAAACACCGCAGTGTGAGCATGTAAGGTCCATGTATCGGACAAGACGCGTTCGGGACCCGCTCGCATACGTCAAGCTAACTGTAATTTAAGTGACGAAACAGTGGAGGGAATAAAATATTATGTAATAGAGATTCACGTCTCCTGCGATCATTTAATCGGCATACCCACTTCATTTCACGTGTAATTTTCTTTAGCTATTCCTTTAAATACGCGTGTACATCATATAATAACCTTTGTATATCTTACTTGTAGCATTGTCATTATTATTATTTTTGTTTAGCCGTCCATCTTAATTCTATATCTTCTTTACTGGCAGTAGTAGTCAACGACTGTATTTCTGAGATGAAGCGTTGTCAATGATTTTATATTTTTTTTAACTAACCCTTCTTTTAATTTATATCTTTCTTCCTTTCGCACAACTATCAGGATGTTAAAATATAGGCGTCGGTAGCATTATCTTTTGTTCATATTTCTGAATGGAATATTGCTATCATATATGGTCTGGTGCTCCCGCTGTACGTCTCAAGTTCCTCGACAAAATCCAGAGACGAATATGCAATGTGATAGGTCCTGGTCTAACATCTCGTCTACAACCGCTTTCCCGCAGACGTGCCGTGGCTTCCCTCTGTCTCTTCTAAAAGTATTTTCACAGCAACTGTTCCGACGAGCTACTTTCGCTCATTCCCAGACTGCATGAATTTAAGCGAGCTACTACGTTGGCATCTCGGTCCTATCCTTTCACTGTCAAAACGGTTAAATGCAACCGTCTCTTCTACACAAATAACTTCTCTCGCACTTCTCGCCAGTAGAACTCCCTTCCTCTTACTTGCTTCCCAATTGACAATCTTCAAATATTCAAGTGTAATATCAATCGCTATCAGATACCCTGAGCTTCTTCCCCGTCCTTCTTTGTATCCTTTCCTCAAACATGCCTTTTTACTCAATCCTCTGTAACCCCTCGCGTGCTAGTGGCACTCCCGTCTTGCTTGGAGTGAATTGCTTAAAAAAATGAGGTATTGTAATTATTTACATTATTTATATGGTTCGGACTGTTGTTCTCAACAGCATTGCCATCTTCTCGACATTTCGGTCGTTGTGTGATCCAGCCTTTTTCTGGTGATATACACTGGAATTTCGAAGCGAACCCTTTATTTAGTCTATGGCTCGTGGAATTAGAACAATCCACTTCCGATCTTCGCGTCATGTTGTGTTCGATTTTTGACAGAAAAATGTGATGGTTTATCAACGTTCTTGGAAATCGATTAATTAACCACGACGAACATTTAAATATCTTGTGTTCAACAGAGGACAGAAAACTTGGCACCGAAATCCGAAGAAGCATTGGAATTGCAAAAGAAATCATCCGAAAGCAAAGCAAACTATTCAGAAACAGGAAAATTTCATTAGAAACAAATAAAAAAAAAATACTAAACTGTTACGCAGTATCGCTCTTCCTATAATAGCAGTGAATGATAGACCATTTCCTCATGGATGAGTGATTTCTCCATGTCTTAGGCTATACGTTGCTTAAATATCGTAATTCCCCATGTATTAGATTGGTGCAAAAATAATGTTTTTTGACGTATTTTTTAACGTCAAAACCGACATTATTTTTGCACCAACCTAATATAATACGCCTTCATCCATAATACGCACCTCTAAAATTGTGCTAAATGTGTGGGAAAATGCGTCTAATCATGCATAATACGCACCCCTTGATGGGTAATCAAACATTATAAATTGTACTTCTCCAATTTCATTACGGCCAGCGTTTTCTATTCTTTTTAAAAAATGGTTTTAAACATAAGATAATATTATTTTCATTTAGTTTTATGATAATTCTTATTTTATTTTACATTTGTAAGTATTGTTTGGTAAATATGATTCTATTTGACATCCATATGGGGTCGCTATCGTCGAAATGATGAAATTGTCGTATGTTTGTGGTGAGTAGTCATTTCGCAAATCGACCTATGAAATGGCAATTTTTTTAAGATATGTTTTTGGAGCTGTGCATAATACGCACCCCTAATTTTGCTAATTATTTTTTTTAAAAAATGCGTATTATACATGCGGGATTATGGTGTCATAATTTGGTATCCAAATTTAAAGAGGCTATATTTCGTAAACTAAGAGATTAAGAAAGTTAAAATTCTAGTGTTTTAGTTTATCATAGGCGGGTAGAAAATAATATTAGGTTGGTGCAAAAATAATGTCGTTTTCTCACATATGTTACTATGTGAGAAAAAGACATTATTTTTGCACCAACCAAATAAAATTTAATCGAAAATCTGCTGAATGAATGTAGAACGGCCCATATGCATATTAAGTAACACCTGAAACCAACTTATTTCCATGAAACAAAACATATCGTTCGGGTTCATATATGCAAAATTGACATATCGGTCGGTTAATATTTACCCCTACGACATAGACTGACGTTAGTTGTAACTTGCGTCATTTCAAAATGGAGTAATGCGTGATGTAAATATAGGCGTTTTATGTACCATCAAATGAGATATATTCTGTGGTGTGTTGTATTTGCTCGTTGGTAATACTGTACTGAATTATTTATTTAGTTTTCGTTCTATTTGTAGGTAGGATGTTCGTATGATAAGTACAGAATGACGAAACAACGAAGGCAGCTTGAATATTTTGTCCTCAAGCTAATGATGGAAAGTATGAAGTGGTTATGCAGACTATGTTGAGTATATCCAGAAAAGCAGGCTACTGACATTGATTGATACAGGGTCTTTTAATTCTTTAAAATGTTGGTTAATATCTTCGTTTTCTTTGATGTCATCACTTGACTGATGTTTGTTGACAGGATAAAAGTCTTCTGTTAATCTATCTACCTATCTGTCATATCCATCTTCTTTATTCACATCTATCTGTCAAGTTTTGAGATTGTTCATATCTATCTTTTATAATCTTTTATATCTATCTATCAAGTGTTGATATATATCTATTTATATCTATTTAGACTTGATATCTATTTATTCATATATATTTATTTCATACCTATCTATTCAGTCTTGATATCTCTATATATATTTGATATCTATATATTTAATCGTGATATCTATCTATATTTTCACATCTATTTACTCTTGATATTCATCTATTATTTATTCTTGAGATATATAAATATATATATATATATATATATTTCCTATCTATCTAGTCTTGATATTTATATATATATTTCCTATCTAAATATATCCTTCATATCTATCTATTTAGTTTTGATATTTATCTATCTGGTCTATCTATTACCGAGGGTCGTTCAAAAAGTTCTAAGCCTCACCCCGAGAGAAGGGCCATAGCTGAACATCTTTTTGTAGAAACACCCTACCACTTCTTATAAAACTAAAAAAAACAAAAACTAATTAAGATTTTTCTCCTAATTTTCTGTGTAGGTAAGGCCCCGACAAAATTGAAAGATTTGCATCAAATTTAAAAATGGACAAAACAGTGGCTTGTGCAGTCATAAATTGTCTGCAAAAGACATGTATGACACCCAAGGAGGACATGGTACAGATATTTACTCCCTTTCCTATGCAACTATGAAATATTGGGCTGTGGAATTCAAGCGGGAGAAGGAGATCAAAGATGACCGTTGATCAAGTCGTCCAAAAACCTCAACCACTGATGGAGATGTTGATGCCATTCACCGTATGGTTTTGGATGACAGAAGTCTTACTGTTCGGCAGATAGCTAAGTTCATAGGCATTAGTTCTGGTTCCGTTCATACTGTCTTAACTGAGATCTTGGGGATGTGCAAGCTGGCTGCAAGATGGGTCCCAAGAATGTTCACCAGAGCAGAAGCTGAAAAAGGTTGACATTTACAAGACACGTCTGACTCTCTTCCCTGAGAATTTCTTCCGCAGATTGATAACTCAAGATGAAACCTGGGTTCATCTCTTCGAACCTGAATCAAAGCTTCAAAGCAAACAGAGGAAACACTTTGGTCGTCCACGCTCGAATCAGGCAGCGTCTGTTGGTAAGGTGATGGCTTCTTTTTTATTCTGAAGACGTAATCATGATATATTAACTGGGAAAAGAAAAAAAAAACTATTAAGTTATACGCATCAGAATTAAGATAAAGAAGCAATCAAGTCGAAACGCAGAGAGAAGCTGAGGGCAGGCGTGCTCTTGCTCCAGGATAACGCGCCCATTCACACTGCAGTGGATGAAGCAATCAACTGTGGTTCGGAATTGCTACCAAACTCCTTTACTCACCAGACTTAGCTCCATGTGACTTCTTCCCGTTTCATAAACTCAAATCTCACCTGCGTGGTCGCCATTTTGGAATCAATGATGAGATCATATGTACTGTGCAGGGATTTTTGGAGGATCATAACGCCACCTCCTTCTGTGATGGGATTGCAATGTTTAAGCATCGGCGGATCAGGTGCATTGATGTCAAGGCGCTCTACGTTGATAAATAATGAAAAACTGTTTTGTTTCTCCAACTCCTCCTCGATGAGGCTTAGAAGTTTTTGAACGACCCTCGTATCTATCTATCTATCTATCTATCTATCTATCTATCTATCTATCTATCTATCTATCTCATCATCTCAGTCTTTTCATATCTATCTATCTAATCATCTCAGTCTTTTCATATCTATCTATCTATCTATCTATCTATCTATCTATCTATCTATCTATCTATCTAATCATCCCAGTCTTTTCATATCTATCTATCTATCTCAGTCTTTTCATATCTATCTATCTATCTATCTATCTATCTATCTATCTATCTATCTATCTATCTATCTATCTAATCATCTCAGTCTTTTCATATCTATCTATCTATTCTTCATATCTATCGATATATCTATCATGTCTGTTAATATCTGTTTATATGTCTGTTAATATCTATTTATCAAGTCCGTATACTTATCTATCATGTTTGTTAATATCTGCCTATCTATATCTGTTCAGATACATGTTCAGACTAGCAGCATGGTCCGGCGTTGCCCGGGCTTGATTCAAAAATCGTACGAACAGCAATAGCTATCACTTGACTTAAAATATTTTTGCCCTTCCTTACCTTTAAAGGAGTGTCCTTTGCCGTGCTGATGTTGCTACATGCCTTACTTCTTGCCTATCTCACACTGCGAATTTTTTCTAAGCTCTATACTAAACATTAAATCTGTTACGAAAAAAGAACTAAACAAAATGAACACAAAACGATCAGCTTTAAAAAAAGGCCTCGTAACTGGAAAAACCGAATGAAAAAAGAATGTTAACAACAAATACTTTTTCACACCTATAAAAGTTCTGCGGAATCAGAATCAACGTTGAATTTAAGCAAGCGAATGAGCTAATTTTTCCCACTTGTGACGAATGCAGCTATCGATTTTTTTTTTGCATGCTAGTTAACATTCGTGTCAGTCAGCTGTTGGCTCTCACGTTGGCCAATAGAATCTTCCTGTCTATTCCTGGCAGCCAGGTATAGGCTCTCACTCTGGCCAGTAGAAAATGGCCGCAAACTACATGAAAACTGCCGTAGAAGCATGAAAAAATCGATTATTTGCACTATCGATGGGAGTTGGGAAATGCAAAGTCGGTCTTGGCCTTCCCACTAACTTGGAGCATGTGCATGTAAATTTTGGTGCAAATCCGTCGAAAATTGCGGCCGTGCATTCGTTACACACACACACACATCCTGCCTTTTATAGATAGAGATCTATCTATATCGGTCCCGATCTATCTATATATTTATGGCTGTTAAGATTTACCAATGTATCTATGTTTGTCCAGATCTATCTCTGTTCAAATCTGTCTTTTGAAGGTGCATCTTATATTGAACTAATTATGACAATATTTCGTGAAAAAACAGAATAGGTGATTACTGTATAATGTATATGCGATGGTATCGATGAAAAAGAACTTGGCATATGCATATTTCTTTCTGTCTATCTCTCTCTCACGCACAGACTGACACACACAGACACATACAAACTCTCTCTGGAGATACATTTACCTACAACTGATGATAAATTGAAAAACCATGACAATAAAATAATGCGACGTAGAAAACCATTAACTGGAAGGTATTTAATGTCAATAATTAAAAGCACATGTCGGTAAGCTATAAACGTAAAGAGTATAATGAATGTTTCATGCTATCTTTGACAGTCATCTTCAGGGCGTGGGCGATCATGGATTTCTCTGTCGTCCAATAATTTGAAGCTCTTAGCAAGTCTTTTCGCCATCCCTCTGTCATCAATTTACACTTGCTCGTTAGGTTGGTTATGCACTGTTTTCATTCGCCATTCTCGCCTTTAATATGTCCTGTGTGTATCAAATTCTCCAAGTCCTCTTTTCTCAGTATGCGTCCTAGAAAGCTCAACTGTCTCATACAAACCTCTTTTTTGCTTCCCTTTTCGTTAAAACTTTCTTGTTGCTCACATGTTCAGTTCACGGTATCATCAGCATCCTTCTGTAGAGCCACTCCTCAGTTGCTGCAAGTCTTTTTTCCCCATGTGTGAGGAGATTGTCCAACATGCAGGAGGATCTATATTACAATACAACACTCTTTTTTTTGTTTCTAATGAAAACTATCGGGTTTCTTAATACTTTTTTTAGCTTTTGGAAGGTTCGAGTCTTCAGTTTTCGTTTCCTCTTCCTTTCTCAGCTTTTAGGTATACTGACGCATCGCAAGCTGGACCCTCATTGTCCGGTCGCTGGAAAGCTGAGATAGAGTCCATTGTATTTTTACCACTTTCAATAGTACGTTAAAAGACAACACACACATTCATGTGTATATACTTGTACTTGTTTATGTATTCACCGTGGATCGGTTGATCCGGGTCCGTCAAACGAACCTTTCGCATTCGGAAGGACGTGCAAATTCATAGCAGGGGTTTCAACGGGAATCTGGATTCAGAAGGGGTATTAGGTTGGTGCAAAAATAATGACGTTTTTTGACGTTAAAAAGTACGTCAAAAACGTCATTATTTTTGCACCAACCTAATACCTAGCAGCATATATACACTTTAGGATAGCTCCAGAGTTCTCTTTCTCTTAGACTGGTTGCCAACCAAGGCTAAAAAGCCCAAATCTGTATCGGTCTTTTACAATATCTGAGGAGAGATTAATTCATATCTTTCCTAAGGGTATTAATATGTAATGGACTCGATTGGTATTCCCCTCTTCCACCCGCTATCCATTATTCTACTGTGCTATATATATATATATATATATATATATATATATATATATATATATATATATATATATATATATATATATATATATATATATTATAAACTTCGAGAGATCTGTGGGGAGAGAAATTTCCCTTGAAAAGCATGAAATTGGCTACACTTTACAGACCGTTTATTCATTCGTGGCCAAATGCTAAGGCGCCTGGCTAAACGATGGCACCCAGAAGGACGCAAGTTCGATTCCTGCCAACGGTCGCAAATTTTACTTCATCTCGCATATTCAGGCCGGTAGGTGAAAATGAAATATACTGTTTCATAAATAAACGGAGCCCCTACTTAAATACGCAGATCGACTAAAAATAACGTTTAAACTTTATTTATTTATTTTTTATTTTTATATATATATATATATATATATATATATATATATATATATATATATATATATATATATATATATAAGGTGAACTATATTTATGGGTTAAAGTGCTTAATATCAGAGATAGAGTAAATATAAGTATAAAAGTGAACATTGAAGTCAACACTCAGAGGCGTCAGGCTGCCTGACGATTACGTCTAGCATGAAACAGTCTATCGCCTCTGAGTGTTTTCAATATTCACTTATATTTATATATATATATATATATGTATGTGTGTGTGTGTTTTATAGATCTTTAACGAGTATAGTGGGTCCCTTACTGTTGTGATCTTGTGTCTCATAATTATGTTTGTCTATTTGATATAGATGTCTATACGAATGAAGGCAACCCTTCGTCGGGTTGTTGCGCAAAACCTGAGGGGAAATTGATCAAACTAATTGCTTAAACTAAAACCTGCTTTTCACCGTTTTCTGCGAAGTAGTCACTTTCCTGCTGTTTGCTTGCTACTCACATTGAGTAACAACTGTATCTCCTTTATAACAGTCTCTTGCCAATTGATTTCACACTGACACAGAAAAGTGTGCTGCTCACGAAAGGGTAGTCCATGCTACATTTGGGTCATGCTTGCTGTTCATCTCACCCCGTCAATATTTAGGTAGCACTGCCATCTCCTTTCATGTACTGCTTTGACTGCTGTTTGCATACCGGCTTGAAAAGTGCGCTGCTTTTAATATTATAATACATATTTTTAGCTGCTTTGTGAACACTACCCATTATACCAAAACATCTTGTGTAACAGCACACACACTTATATATGAGAAATATTTTTATATATTGAGAACAATATTAGAGAAATATATGACAAAGTGGAAAAAGTTTTCTTGTGACGCGTTTTGTGCCTCAGAACTTCATCGGATTAAATTTATTTATATTGTTGCGACTACACAAGCACACAATCCAGAGATGCTGTGAAATTTAAATTTAATTTTTTTAAAGATCAAAGCCGATTTCATTTAGATTCTTTTTCTTTCCATCACTTTTCTTATTAGATATCACACACTGTGATAATAGAAGTTCTGACAGAAATAGTGAAATGTTGTAAAAGCCAGGGTGTAAATTTACTGTAGATGACCTTGCGATCAAGGCACACTCTAAACATTTTTGTCATAGTGAATTGTTTTCTCTTTTGATCAGAGTAGCATTTTTATGTCAAAATTGTGGTCAATCTCTTTACGGTGGGCAACCAACGCATTTAATGTAGTGTTTTGTAAAATATCTCTTTTGTATTCATATAATGTTTTATTTAGATTCCTTGAGGTTTTTATGCATTTTAGGGACAATGATTACAGACAATCGAGTAAATTCCCCCTTTAAGTTTTAGTCAATACTAAACAAAACTATAAGCTAAGTCTTATTGTTTTAAATGTCGTACCAAATTTTATGTTGAGTTTGAATAAATTCTTTTCAATTGCGGATATGATAAAGTTAGTTGAGCAATATATATATATATATATATATATATATATATATATATATATATATATATTGATTCATAGGGTTTTTCAGACCGTTTTTCTATTTGGAATATTTTATGATCATTTTGTTTTGCACTGAATATAAATAATTCGGGTACTGAAGGAGCTTGAAAGTGTTTTCAATGTATTTCTCCTCTTCATGTAAATACTGAGGGCTGCAGATTCTGAGTGCTCTGAAGTAGAATCCGATGATTATTCTGGATTGTATTTTGTTGTTATGAATAGAATAGAAATTTATTAGATAGTTTTTGTTGGTTGATTTCCGGTGGATACTAAGTTTTAGTCGCACCAACATAAATTTAGTCCGATGAAGACCTAAAGGACGGAACGCGTTACACAAAATCTTTTTCCACTTTGTCATACATTCCCCCAATATATATATATATATATATATATATATATATATATATATATATATATATATATATATATATTCATGAGATAACTCCTTGACATATTCTATTGAGAATAAAAACAAAAACACAGAATAAAAAAACAATGAGCGTGTAGAAAAGGGTTGTAAGTTTTATGAAAAACCAGGAACCTCTTTTCGTCACTGTCAAACGGAGAAAAATGGCGTGGTTTCGAGACATTACAAGGTACGATAGCCTGTGCAAGAGCGTCATACAAGGTACCGTTGAGGGTGGACGTAGGAGAAGATGTCAACGTAAAAACTGGTTGGACAATGTCAAACAATGGAAAGGTATGACTATAGCAGAACTTTCGATGGCTGCCGTTGATAGACCGTTTCTGCATTTGGATCCGCCCTACGATTACAAAAGTGAAGGTGGTGATGATGATGCCAATATGTCCACCTCTAAAAGTCTTGACGATCAGACATTGTCAGCTGACCCCTCTACCGATCAAACACAGATTGGTTATAATCAGTGGTTCTAAAACCAAACTGGTTCCATTTCATCACCGCCGAAATGAACGGATATCAGACTCCGAACGAATAGATGTTGCCTCGAGGAGGCCCCATGCCTTAAGAGGATTTTAGGCCTCAAACTCACACCCGATCTTAACTCTTATATACTTATACTCTTAGGTAAAATGATCGGCTCCCTGTATTGCTCCAGTAAGTACCCGACTCCTCATCATATCATCTACCTTTATAAGAGCCAGATCAGACTGAAAATGGAATACTGTTGCCATATTTGGGCAGCAGGGGCACAGATGTCACTTTCCAGTTCTGACAGTTTAAAAGCGTCTCCGAGTCCTTGTGAAAGAAGTATTATTTTCCACGCTCCAACCTCTGTGGATGTGGTGAGTCTCTCACTGCTCTATCGCTACTACCATGGTCAGTGCTCGGACTGATTTAGTCATGTCAGGATATTTACATTATTTTCAGTAACCATTTCTTCGTAGATTTTGAAGTGTGCTTAGGATCAATATCTTGTAGGAAGATCCAATCAGGTGTAAGTTCAAGATTTCCGACCTAAATCATTAAATTCACCTCCAAAATATTTCTACCATCAATTACTGATATGTTGCCAATAACTTTTGCAAAAAAACATTCCCAAACCATGATGCTGCCACCACCAAATTTTACTGTTGGAACAGTGTTCTTTTGTTTGAAGGCATCGCCGTCTTTCCTCCATGCATGAATTCTAGAATTACGTTTGAACAACTCAATTTTGATTTCGTCTGTCCATAATACTTTTTCCAATATAATTTTTCCTTATGCTTAGGTTCACAAACGAATTTCAACCTGGCATCTCTGTGTCTTTCCAATAGCAGTGGAGGCGGGGTGGCTTTAGATTGTTGCTATGAATTTCATTGCTTCTTGACAATTTAGTGGCACAGATTATTGATGAAAGCAAATCATCCAGCAACTCTTGACGAGTAACCATTGGAATTTGTTTAATTTTAATGCATTATTTTCCTCGAAGATCTTGAAGAAATCTTTCGTGGAGGACCTGTTCTTTGGGTTTCAAAAGTTTTTTTCTTTTTTATATCGTGTAATAAATGAACTAATGGTAGTAAATTCAGGTATCTGAGATTATCCTGTAACTTTTCCCTTTGAATATATATATATATATATATATATATATATATATATATATATATATATATATATATATATATATATAGAGAGAGAGAGAGAGAGAGAGATAGATAGAGGGGGGAGACAATATATTAATATATATCAATATATATGTATGTATATATCATACAATAGGAATTAAGATTACATTAAGTTAATGATCATTTTCACCTTGTAAATTGATATAAAATTTACAAAGATTTTTCACATTAGTCAATAGATACAAAATTACTGAAAAAGATGCCCAAACAGAGGAAATAAATAAATAAAGAAAGAAAAACAGAGAGAGTGAAGAAAAAAGGAAAAGGTAAAAGAATAAAAGAAAGCAAATAAATACTTGAAAGTAGTGTAAGTCTGGATATGAGTGGTAGTCAGAGAAGAAAGGAAGAGAAAAAGGGAGAGAAAAAAAGTTTTTTTTTACACAGTAGCAATCAGAAGTTAGTTTAGACGTAAAGAAAACCTTAAATCTATAAAGGAAAATAATGTATTAAATAAAGAGATAAACGCATTTATATGAACGACAGATAAGTCAGAATTAAAGATATATCAAAATAAACAATACATAAGAAAAAATAAGGTAAATATAAAAATTAATATTTGGAAATGAATATATAATCTTAGGAAGAAGTGCCACATTTCACATCTACATTTGAATTAACACATTTTAAATTAGACCTATATTAAATAATTCCCACCTATAAGGAAAAAACAGTTAATATTTATCATGTAATATATAAGAATTTAGAATAAATGTTATAAGATTACACTAAGATAATATTTCAAATATCAATTCATAAATATAAATATTATTAATGCATATATATATATATATATAAATATATATTATTTATATATGTATATATTATTGATATATAAATATATATTAATATAAATATATTATTAATACATATAACCAATATATATATATATATATATAAGAATATTATCAGTATATATATTATGTATTATTATTAATATAATTTTATATATATATATATATATATATATATATATATGACACATCTTTTATACCAAAATAGTCACTCATGTAATTAAAGTGGAATGAGATTCTACTTGTTCGTTTTTGCATTACGATGTGTTATTAAAAGATTAATCAAGAGGGGCGAAGAATGGGAGTTAGTAAGTAAAGTTAAGGTAAATAATAAAAAAAACATTCCCGTCGCTATAGGTAAGTATATAAAAATCTATATTTATCTAACATTTTTAAAAAAATCCTTGATAATGACCTTTGGAATAGCTGAAAGCGCTCGCATTAACGTTTAAATAGTTTTTACACACTTTATATCCAGAAAAGATATACATATACAAAAGCAAGAAAAATTGAATACAGTGTATAATCGACGTACCTTAGCAGTGGACATTAAAAATATTATATATATATATATATATATATATATATATATATATATATATATATATATATATATATATATATATATATATATATAGTGGTAGAAACCCCGACTGATGCCATTTCACTCGGATTTCGATCCTAGCTAGAGGTAACCGGATGTCTAGCCACACTGATGCACTGTGATAATGCGAAACAGTCTGTCTATACAAACACACACACACACACACATATATATATATATATATATATATATATATATATATATATATATATATATATATATATATATATAGTGTGTGTGTGTGAGAGATCTCTAGGTTTCAAAGAATCTTACAAAAATTATACCAAATATCATTGAGAAGATGTAAGCAATTATATATATATATATATATATATATATATATATATATATGAGAGAGAGAGAGAGAGAGAAACAAAGAATATAATTAAGAAACGCGGCAAAAGATTTAAAAAAATCAATGTAAATCGTTCAAAGACACGAATAACCCCAATAATAATATAGACCAGAATGCACCTAACAGAAACGTTTAGTTTAGCAACGACCTAAACAGCTTTTAAATATTCCCGTTTTAGAAAAGAAAGAAACAAATTACTACTACTGATGAGACAATTCGGAATGATATTGACTAAGCTAAGTACAATGAATATTTTCCTTTGTACATTTTCAATACAAATGTATTACTATTTTGTTTTTGTTATCAATTTGTAGTTACAATTTCAGTCGGAGAGAAACAAAATGTCTTCTGCTGTGTTTTTACCGTTTTATGACAAATGATTATATTAGAGATATAATGGGGAAAACATAGATCCTACACAAGAAATTTTAAAATGGATCTGATTTCGTCATTTCGACTTAGAGGTATTGCTGTTATTCATAGCATTGTTGACATTACACAGGAAAAGAAAAATATAAATTAATAATTGCTGAATTCCTGCAGTAGCGAACAAATATCAAAATAACGTATATAAAATATTTCGTTTGTGGATTCTGACATTTACAGACAAAATGCAACAGATGTTGTGTATTGTAAGAGATGTGTTTGTGTGTAGTGAATAGATTTTTCTAGAATGTTTCGCCATGTTTTTTTTCTTTTTAAATGAACTCGATATTTCTTGATAACAGAGCAGAGCGTATTATTATTATTATCATTATTATTTCTTCCTTTGATTTCTGATGTGTAATCATTTCTTTCCGGGTCCCAACCAGAGACATAAGGTTAGAAATGGCATCATGACATTTTCCACTGACCAATTAAAAGAAAAATGAACAATAACACATAGTTTATATAGATAAGGCCCTTCGTAAGGTGAGGGCTGTCTTACTGAGAACATTTTTTGTATTTCTTTAAGGCATGGGCTTCCAGAAATCCCTTCAATGAGTCTACTGGAATTTTTTCCTACCAATCCGAGGACTCCAACTACAACAGGGATTGTTGATGTTCCCATGTGCTACATCTTTGAGATTTCGATTACAAGGTCCTTGTATTTTGATAGCTTTTTCAAGATCTTCAAAGATGCATTGCAGTCTGCAGGGACTGCCATATCAATAAAGAGGCACTTTGTTTTTGTTTGCTGTCTCTAATAACAATGTCAGGGCGATTAGCTTTGATTGTTCTGTCTGTGTGTATTGTGTAGTCCCATAAAATTTTACAGGTCCTATCTCCGTAACAGGGTCTGGATGGTGTTCATACCAATTTCTTTCAGTTTCCTTTTCGTTGAAATTGCAGATTTTCCAGTACAGATATTGGCCCACTCATGCCGAGTTTTATATTCAGTGGGTGCCATTACCTTGTAACCTAATACAAGATGATCAATTATTATTTTTATTGTTATTGATTAGTAGAGTTGTCTTGTTACACCAAAACAGAGTGAAGCTCAGTCATTTACATTTAAACCCAAGCAAGGAATGTTTGGTTTAAATCACATTCAAAGGAAAAATGGTCACATATAAATCATAAAATAAAATCTGTCGGTCAATTTTTCTTCTTACAAGGTCTGACCGGACATTATCTACCCAAGTGAATCGGTTGCGCAACCTTGATATAATTGGCAACCAATCTGAATGTGACATTAATACAAATCAATTAAAAAACACTCTCCTGGAGTTTCTCAGTCTGCAGCGTGATATCTTTAAATGAACTTTTGTAGGAATTTGTAAATAGTAAACACTTCAAATGCTTCGTTGTATGGCTCAATTATAACAAATTTGGAGAAGATGATAAGGAAATCGAACATAGAATGGACTGCCTTAGAAGGCTTTTGTTCAACACTGCAAATTAATACAAAATGAAAATATTAACATAAAAGAAATCTTCAAGCTTATCACCCTGGATGTCCTGCATGGTGCCAAACCTGCTCAGAAATGTCTAAATTGTCATTTTACATACAATCATTTTCTCAGATACATGACTAAAAATGGCTTCTAGAGAATGTATACCGTACATTCTTCATTGTATCTCGTGGACTGGCGCTACAGAATCACAAAGGAATGTAGCAAATAACGGAAACCACATCAGTTGAGTACTTTTAAAGGCAACAGCAACTAAAGTGGCTAGCACGATGAGAAAACAATGACATAATCAAGGCGTAGACGTTCCACACGACTTAAAACAAAAGGTTAGGAAGGAAACCCCCATCAAAACTAGAATGATTGATAACAGTGAGAAATTGAGAAATAGATTTTCCTCAGAAAGTTTTTTTATGATTTTATAAATTTCAATCTGCCGTCACGCTGCTTAGTTAGTGAATACGAAATGTTTTTTTTTTTTTGTTTTTTTTATTGATTCGTAAGTGTGACTGTTGCCTTCATAATGATGAGCTTGTCTATTCTTGGAAAGACAATCAAGATCTATCAGATTAGTGTTAGAAATTAGATTTCAGTTTGTGGAGGAGATTAAGAAAAACTCGTTTGGACGACCTCGAATCAAAATTTGGCGGATTAATTTGAAAATTAGAAGGGTCTCAAAAAAAAAAAAAAAAAAAAATGCGTGAAGTCTGAATGTAAAAATAAGTGAGGTGCCATTGCCTTAGCTAGGATATTTAAGATGTTAAATAATCGGTTACTTCCTCGGGTGATAGAATGTGATGACCCTTTTCTTCAGTAGCTTTCACAATGGAACATTTATCTGATTTCCATCTGAAGTCTTGTGTGAATTTGTGACCCAAATGGCCTAAAATGATGTTTATTCTTTGCCTAGCAAGAAAAGAACGACAACTATTAACGCTCTGATAGTAACCATTATCATCATATGATTAAGAATCCTTACAATCTAAAAATATTTTCTGGCTTTACATAACCTGCAGTGTTGAGATAAAACGAATCTATGGCAGCTTCCATTGTGCCTTTTCAATAGATACTTTCTTCTCGGTTTAAAGTTCTTTATTTGCGCAAACGAACATGTTTTTAATCATTTAATCCCAATAAAGGCAATACAATCACTAAGACTAAAGTGGGATTACTACGCATGAGAGAATATGAAAAATAATTATTACCAGGTCATCCCATAAGTTCTGTCCGAATTTTACCCTTTTTTTTTTAAATGAATGAAATTTAAAGAGTATTTTATAATGTCTAATGGAGCTGAACATTATTTTTATGTTTAATATTTTAAGGTTACACTTCGCAAATTGAAGTACGCAAAATATTTTCTTGTGGTCTGGCCATTTTAAGGGTTTACACAAATTAAAACAATTTTAAATTATACCAAATCTGTACAACAAAAAGAAGCATTTAAAGAAGACTGAAAAATGTTTTCATTTATTTTAATAATTTTGAACTTTTTCCTATCTTGTAATGTGTTGGATGTGTTTTCATCCCTTAGCATTTGTTTTTATCATGTCATCTCATAAATTCTGTTCGAATTTTAACTTTTTGTTAAAATGAACGAAATTTAAAGAGTATGTTATAAAGTCTAATGGAGCTGAACATTATTTTTATGTTTAGATGCATTTAAACTGGTCAAATTTTATTTCAGAGAACAATAAAATTAAATTTTGTCTGATTAAAACCCTGCTAACATGGAAGTACCCAAGAATCATTTGAGGCACATAATGCTTTATGAGTTCAAGAAAGGAAACTCAGCAGCCGAAGCGGCTAGAAACATTCACTCAGTTTATGGAGAGGAATGTGTGAATGAAAGAACTTGCAGAAGATGGTTTGCAAAATTCAGAGGTGGAGATTTCACCCTTGAAGATGATGATCGAACCTGACGTCCAGTTGAGTTTGATGAAAAGCTTTTTGAAGCAGCCCTTGAATAAAATCCTGCTTTATCAGTTGAGGAATTGGCAGTGGTTCTCAAACCATACAACTGTTCATCGTCATCTTCAACAACTTGGAAAAGTTCCTAAACTTGGAAAATGGGTGCCTCATTAATTGTCTGAAAACCTCAAATCCCGAGTTGACATCTGCTCTTCTCTCCATTCTCGCCAACTTGTTTCACCTTTTTTGGATTGACTTGTGACTGGCGACGAAAAATTGATCTTTTATCGAAATGTTAAGCGTCGTAGACAGTGGCTTGGTAAAGGGGAAGGACCCCAGCCAAAACCGAGAACGGAACTTCATGGTCCAAAGATTCTTCTTTCAATCTGGTGGGATCGCCAAGGAATAATCCACTTTGAATTCTTACCACCTAATGCAACAATTAATGCTCAAATATACTGTCAGCAATTAGAGCGTTTGAACCAAGCTTTCAGGAAAAAAAAAGACCTGCTCTAGTGAATCGAAAAGAGGCGATGTTTCATCAGGACAATGCGCGACCCCACACAGCAAGAATCACGTCACAAAAGATCGAAGAACTTGGTTGGGAGAAAATTCCTCATCCACCTTATTCTCCAGATCTTGCTCCTTCAGACTACCATTTGTTTCGTAGCTTAAAGAATCATTTGCAAGAAACAGATTTTGTAACACAGGAAGAGGTTAAAACTGACATTTGTGAGTTCTTCGAATCAAAGCCAAAAGAATTTTACAGTAATGGAATTAGTAAGTTTGTTAATAGATGGAAGGAAGTCATAGATAATCAGGGAAAATACATTGTTAATTGAATCTGTAATTAAATGTAACATTTGGTCACTTGTTTTCTTTATTCAAAATTCGGACAGAACTTATGGGATGACCTGATAAAAAGAGAGAGCAATAAAAGAATAGGAATTAAGAAAACAGTATATATACGATTGATATTGCATTTAATTTCTTTTGAAGTAAGTTCTATATATAGCGCATGTTAAAGCAAAATTGTACAAATCGTGTAACAGCATAATTGTCCATCCCATAAAATATTTAATATCTAAAAACCACTAAACTAATTAAGTTTCTTTTTTCCAGGTTTTCAGATGAGACGTTTAGTCATCTTGACGCCATTTTTCGTAAGAATCACTGGAAAATCCATTGAGTTATTCAACTAGAAATAGAACAGGTGAAAATAATTTTGTGTCAGCCCTACTGTCTTCCCAGATGAGCAATGGTGAGAGGAAAAAAATCGTTCATACCTTCAGTTATGTTACTGTCATTTATCCTCTGGCTTCAATATTCAATGAACAATCAAGAAAATGGTGAATGACTTTAAAATAGAGGAAACAGTATACAGGAAGTTTGGATCAGTAGATCATAAGAGAAAGAGGGATCACCGATTCAACTTAGAGGTAAAACGATCAATTAGAAAAGAACCAACTCGACGCATAAGACGTTTGGCACGTAAGAAAGGAGTTCCACCAATGACAGTCAGAAGATCAGTGAAAAAAGACTTGAAAATGAAATCGTACGTGAAAGCTGTGAGGCAACTCCAGGACAGTAAGGTAGAAGGTCAGAGGGAGCGAGTATCATTTTGAATAAGTTGGAAAATAATATTGGAATAATACACACGCACAGACATATATATATATATATATATATATATATATATATATATATATATGAACTTTATTTCATTCCTTCGCGAGCTTCCGAGACTTAGCTGTAATTAATTAATAATGAACATGCCATTTTGTTAATCTTAGCTTTCATCACGATTCTTCTGTTAAGTTTGGAGAGTAATTATGCATTCTTCTTGCCCAATGGTGTTATAAAACCTCGAAGAATTCCATGAAGATATCTTTAATCATTTCTAAGATAGGACGGTTCAAAGCTTAATCTAAGATTTGGACAATTTTGCTGTTACAAGATTTTGAGAATTTTGCTGCTACACCCGGTATATATGTCTATGGAGTAATGGATAGCGGCTCGGATTGAGAAATCGAAGAGCCGAGTTCGAATTCTAGTCGAATCCATTATATTCACTTACGTGCTAATACCCTTGGGATAGGTATGAATCCTTTTTCTTCCCCCATGTATCATCATTTCCCTTTAGAGCTGAATACATTCTTATTGTTCAAAGTAGAGTTCAATAGTCTTGTAAAAACCGAAGAATTCCATTAATATATCTTTAATCATTTATAAGATACGTTTCAGAGCTTAATCTAACAAATGAATAATTTTGTTGTTACATCTAGTATATATGTGTGTGTTTTGAATATTTTGCATTTTTATGCACACGTGGTAGCAGTGTTGGCATTATGTTTACAGCATTTCCACTGCCTATGTGTAGTTGTGAGTTCATGTCCGCTAAGCTGAGATAGAAAGACAGATTAGGCGGAATCTCTACTAAAAACATTGCAAAAATATCTTGCTTTCAACTCCAGCGTTTTGTTTAATGTCAATATACGCTTATATCTGTCCGAGTTGCTCGTTGGTCTCATTCAAGCTTTTTGATGGATTTTCTGAACCAGAGTGATCATATCGCCCTCTTTCTGTCCCATCTCTTTATTTCTCTTTATATATATATATATATATATATATATATATATATATATATATATATAATACCCCACGTCGACAGATTCATGCTTGATGCAATCATCAAGTACTGGTTTGAATTTACACCGTTTAATTAATATTTCTGGATCTCGCGAGATATGTATTGTTTGGATGAATTATTAGTGTTGTTAAATATTTACTTGCACTATAATCTAATCTTGAATTTAAATTTAGGCTCAAGCTTACATTTAAATCTGAAAATTAGAATTAGAAATTCTAAATAACGTTAAAAAGGACCACTGTTATTAAAAATACGTTTGAGGATCAAGGAGAGTAACTATTTTTTGCTTTAAAAATAGTGATAAAAATAATAAAATGTCTTGCAGTGAAAAAATGAAATGAAAGTAAAAATAGCAATAGTAATAAAATAATATTGATATTAGTCAGAATAAAAATAAGATAAGAATAAAAATGATAGTAGTAATGATGGTTGTATAGTAAAAGCAATAAAATTGTAAAATAAAAATAATAATAACAACAACAATATAAAAACTAGTATCTATGGAGTCCGAGACTGGAAAAGCTATGTTAATCAGTGTCAACGTGCTTAAACAGGAATTTACCTCTATGTAAGTAGGTGCTCATTAACTCGCTTCACTTGTTTAACAGATTCGGGTTATTCATATTCTTTAGAATCATTAACTTCTCAGAAAGGCATAAGCTACATTTATCGCCTTTCCCACTGAAGGTTTTAGCTTTCGTTACGTAGTCTCACGTGATAATTGAGTTTCTATTCTCGCTTATTATTTTGCAGAAAAATTTAGAGAGAACGGTGCTGTTACTATATTTAATATTGCCTAATGTCATTTTGGCGATGGTAGAGACGTGATTTCCAATGGTTTTCAATAAAATCTACATGTGTGTGTGTGTGTGTATGATAGGCTCATTTATTCTAAGCTGAGATTAAAAAGAAAAAACTAATGATGTAAAAACTGACGATATATGAGGTGCTAGGTTAGTGATTTTCTACTACCGTGCCGCGGTACACTAGTGTGACACGATGTCCTATTGAGTGTGCTGCGAAATATTGTCACAGTATGTGTGTGTGTGTGCGTAAGTAGTAATGGCACAGCTTTATATAAGCTGAACAAATAGTTGAATAGAAACATTGAAATAAAGTAAGTTCATATTTGTGTGTATTTTTTATAAATCCATGGTTTTATTTCATAACATTTAAATGTACACCCTTTAAAAAGTTTACTAAGTGTACCGCGATATTAAAATTTGCTCCTAGGTGGTCCATTGCTTAAAACGTTTGAGAAATACTCTGCTAGGTAAATATTTGGGTGGAATGTTTTCATTTGTCATCTTGATATTTCTCATGTCGTCTCTCCAGGCATTTAACACATTTCTCCAAATCACGCCATCTTGTTGTTGTTTTTTTGTTTTTTTTTTTTGTTTTTTTTACACAGTTTTTTTTTTTCTTAAAGAATTCGGAAATCTTTTGTCAACTCCGTAGCGATTGCTTTTATCAGACCTCGTTCTTCGAACATTAAATACATTTTCTCATATTTTATGTTCCTTTTCAAAACACTAGAAAGTAAAAGAAACGAATGTTGACGTTATGTTGCTAGTGCTAATGATATTGCTGATATATTTTTTAAATATTTTTAACAACGGCAGCTGTGGTGGTCTGGTTGTTAACTTCCCGAAATATGAATTCTGAGAGAAGACTTCAAATTATGGCTGAGATATTCGAGGGAAATGAACATAGACTGTCTTAGGAAAATGCAGGAATCCGTCTTTCCAACCCAACCCGGTCTTAACGGCAAGGCAAATCAAGCTCACTGACCTTGGTTGCTAACCAGTCTAGGAGAAAAACAGATTTGAAACCGAAGAGAAGGCGGCGGGAAATAAGTCCACTATCTTTCCGGGGGACAAAATATGGCAATATAGATTTTACAGATGTTAAAAGAAAAGGAGACTTGTGGACGCCCATGAATCTTTACGTCCTAAATGAATGTGGTTTTTGTGAAAAAAACGAAGTGCAGTTGTTATATTGAATCCATTGCTAGGTCTGCTGCTAGCACATTTCATTCACTGAGTCGAGCTAGATAATTTTTCTCGCCATAATGCATTTTATATATATTTATAAGTCTACCATTCGTTCATGTTTTGAATAATGCTGACACATTTGGTCTGCTGATCCTGCTATATATTCAGAGATCCTTGTTAAAATCCAAAGAAGAATCTTCAATGTTATTGGTCCTGACATGACATCTCCGATTCAGTCACTTTTCCACAGCCGTAATATAACTTCCTTCTATCTTTTCTATAAATACTTTCATGGCAATTTTTCTGATTACATTTCCTCTTTGGTAGCCAGATTTTATGAATTTAAGCGCAGTACTAGACTGGCGTTATGGTCTCATCATTTAAGAGTTGAAATGGCTGAATATAACCATAAATTCTATGCAAACAGAAATTTCTATGCCCACTTCTCAATTACGGAACTCTTCTGGCTTCTTGGTTTCAAGTCAAATTTAAATGCAATGTCAATCGTTATTTTCTCTCTTCTTAATTCCTATTCTTTTATTGTTTTCTTCTTTTTTACTCCACTCATACATATTCTCTTACATTCAGTAACCAAATGCGTCTTAGTGGCTTTATTGTCTTTCTTAGAGTGAGAAGATTAAAGACATATTCGTTTTGGCAAGTTCATGTAGAACATAATCTTTAATCTATTTAAATCCTTAAGTTACGTTCTCCATGAATTTGCGAAAACAAACGTGTTTTTAATCATCTCACCACAAGAAAGGCAATAAAGACATTAAGAATTTAGGCGGTGACTGAGTGTGAGTGACTGAGAAAAAAACATTAAAGAGAGAAAAATTAAAGAAGAGAATTTAAATTAAATATCAATCGTTATCTTCTGTTTTCTTAATTCGTGTTCTTTTATTTTTCTCTCTGCTTCATAATTTTCTTTCTTATATTCTTTCACACCGATTAACCTTTTAGTAGGTTCGTTACCATGTTTGGGGTAAAAATTATTAAAAAAGAAACCTTTGGGGCATGAGAATTGTAAACAATGTATGACAGCTCTTCTATTGCACAAAAAATAAAAAGTAAGTCAATTTCAAAGACAGTTCTAAATGCTATATACCGTACCTATGAACACTAATGGGTATATCCTAATCCTCAAATACGTTGTACACTATGGGAGTAATAAGATGTCTAAGTAGTCCACTACTAGCAGTGGCTTACCTACTTGACGCCGC
>OZ010610.1:34528873-34536373 GCA_963932145.1 Acanthosepion lycidas | reverse complement strand
TATATTCACCAAAATTACACAAAAATATCTTGAGATACTAAAGAGTGAATTTATTCAATAAAATCGACATTGGCTTCAACCACGGCTTCCAGAAGACTTCGGAATCTCCTGCATCTCTTCTGAACAGTCTCCTTGTTTAAGTTGATGAATGCTGCCTTAATACTTGCTCTCATTTCATCATGTTACAAGGAGTTTTGTTGGTCTCTTACTCATCTGGGCCCAACACATATTAATCAAGGGGATTGCAGTTTGGGGAGTTAGGTGGCCAAATAAAAGTTGTGATATGGTCGCAGTAATTGTCTGACAGCCATGACTGCGTTCTCCTGTTTGTGTGACATGAGGGTAAAGTCCTGTTGCCAGGTATAGGATCTTCCAGCAGCCACTCATCTTCCAGCACTGCCTCCTCAAGGCACGATGTAGGCCTCGGTGTTTAGTCTGAGGTCCTTTGAATGGAGGCATCACTGTCGCCGTCACGACTGATCACGCCAAACACCATGATGTTGACTAGATATATCATCCAACGATTTCCGAATCTTCTGCACTGTCCTCAGATTGACACCCAAGCATCTGAAATGTTCGTATTATAGCTTCCAGCGCAAATGCCTATCGGTACAGCTTGCTGTTTCCAAATTTCTGGCGAAATGAATTGCGTCATAATGCTCTTTTTCTCAGAGACGGTGCTCAACTGACCCTACTATAATGTGCAGTCGACAAAATAAAAAAGGAACAACGCGCATCTAATTATGGCAATGTAGAATTTACAGATGTTAAAAGTAAAGGAGACTTGCGGATGCCAATGAATCCTAACAGCTAAAATGGATACGGTTTTTTAACAAAATTCATAATGGAACAGAGTGAATGGATGTCTTTTTTCCCCACAGGATGGGACCGGGATGATGCAAAATAAACACCGGCAGTTAAATCGCTGAAACCGTATATTGTAATAGCTTTACCGATTTAGTGGCAGAATAAAATCTTACTTAATACTTATCATTTTTAGGAAAAAGAAATTTCTATAATAGAATGTTAAATTTTACCAAATGTACCTGGATTTTGGGCTAAGGTAGTTACGTTGCAGTAGTGCATTTAATGAAATACCAACTCCTGTCGTGTCATTAAATCTGTTTAAATCTGTTTTTTGTTTATACTCGATAGAACATTTCTAAATGTATTATTTTAATCAGATTACATTATTGTATAATGAAGATGAAAGAAATTTAAAAAGAATAATGTAAAAAGTTAATAATTTGAATAAAGATATCAGGGGCAACAGCACAATTGTCCTTAGCGTGTAACAGCATAACTGTCTATCCCATAAAATGTTTAATATCTAAAAAACACTAAGCTAATTAACTTTGTTTTTTCCAGGTTTTCAGATAAGACGTTTAAACATCTTGAAACAATTTTTCGTGTGAATCACTGAAAAAACCTTTGAGTTATTCAGCTAAAAAGAGAGCAAATTAAAATTTTGTGTCAGCCCGACTGTCTTCCCAACTGAACAATGGTTAGAGGAAAAAGATCATTCAAGTCTTCCGTAATGGTATCATCCTTCATACTCTGACTTCCTTCTTCAAATTCCATTCAAGAGAACGTTGAATAAGTTAAAAAAAGAGTAGGGTAGAGAGTAAACCTGGATTAGGAGGTCACAACAGGAACAGGGATCAGCATTTCAACTTACAGCTAAAGAGATTCATTCGAAAATATCCAACTCGATTCATAAGACGTTTGGCACGTAATAGAGGAATTTCAGCTATAACAGTCCAAAGAGCAGTGAAAAAAGGCTTGAAAATTAAATCGTACGTGAAACTTGTGATACAACTTGTTACTCCAGGACAGAAAGTTAGAAGGTTAGAGAGAGCGAGGATCATCTTGAATAATTTGGAAAGTGATCCTTAGATAATATATATATATATATATATATATATATATATATATATATATATATATATATATTCCAAGAGGATAGAATCAAAGTAGAACTTAATAGGACAGAGTAAGAATATAAAATAAAAGGCTCAAACACTAATATTCCATGGTTATAATTTATTACACTATCCAATTCATCAGTCGTACAAATTCAAAAAGAAATTTGTAGGTCTGATGAACTGGATCGTGATTACGATTCCAATGTAATAAATTATAACCATAGAATATTAGTGTATGAGCCTTAGATAGATAGATAGATAGATAGATAGATAGATATGTATGAACTTTATTTCAATACTCCATGAACTTCCGATTCTTAGCTATGACTAATTAATGATGAACATGTCATTTTCATTTATGATCAATTTCATCACGATACTTCTGTTAAGCTTGTAATTATAATATTAATTCTGATTGCTCAAAGTAGAATCCAATAGTGTTATAAAAACCAAAGAATTCCAGTAAGATATCTTTAATCCTTACGAAGATATGATTTAGAGCTTAATCCAACAAATGGACAATCTTGTTGCTACACTCGGTATATAAAAGCTATTTATGTTTTTTAAATAAAAGCATTTAAAAACACTTACTACTTGAATGAAAATACATAGAATGAATTATGATAGAAACAAAATTAAATAAAATGTATTTTTATGTTTCGAATAAAAATTTATAAAATATAATAGTGTTGAATATTGATTCGTTTTTACGGCTTATCAACCCCTAGGTTATTTAAAGATTATTTAAAGTCAGAAAATTCTTTTAGATTGTAAGATTTTGTTGAGATGATAATGGTTTAGTGATACAAGTCTGAGTTGTTGACCATGCTAAGGATACATGGACCAAGTGCGTGAGCAACGGTGAGATCTTAGAGAGGTTGCAAACAAGAAGGTGGCTTATATTTAATATCAGGAAGAGGCAGCTGAACTTCCTGGGACACATGAGGAAGAAGGGCCTGGAGAATCTGATACGCACGGGTCTAATAGAGGGAAAGAGAGAAGGGAAAACAACGCATGACATAGCGGCCTTAAGCAAGTGGTTGACAGAACGTAGTTTGGGGGAAGTAGCAGAGGTAAGGTGCTTGTTGAGAGCTGCAAGAGATACAGGGAGGTGGATGGCCATAATCGCCTACATCCTGAAAAGTCATGGCACATAAAAAGAAATAGAATGATACAAGTCTTAGTAATTAACCCATTACTGGAGAGGGAAGAGGTGAATTCATACCTTTCCCAAGGGTTTTTGGCTGGAATTGTAATTCGGCTCTCGGACTAACAATTCCGACCCGTTATCCATTACACCGCCCGTAAATCCAAACTTACAGTACCTGGTATTCCCAAACGGCCACCCATCTAGGTACTGACCAGGTTCAATGTTGCTCAGTGTGCTGCCAAGGAAATTGGTTCACTGTGTCATGCTAAACAATTCATATTCAACCGAATCTGTCTTGCACAAATTATAAGACTACCATTTTACTGTGAATTGAGTATTGTTCCCACATCCAGTCTAGAGATTCTTGACAGAATCCAAAGAAGAATCTGCAATGTTATAAGTCCTGACATGGCATCTCGTCACTTTCCCAATTACGTAGCATAACTTCTCTGTGACTTTTCTATAAATATTCTCAGTAATTGTTCTGATCTGATTTCTTCTTTGGTGCCTAGACTTTATGAATTTAAGCTCAGTACTAGATTGTCAGGTAGGTCTCACCATTATACTGTTGAAATTGATAGATGCAACCGTAAGTTCTATGTTAACAGTTTCTTCTCTCACACTTCTTACCGTGTGGAAATCTCTTCAGGCCTTTTGCTTTCCATTCAACTTTGATCTTCAAAAATCTAAAAGCAAAGTCAATCGTTCTCATTAATAATGTTTTTTTTCTCAGATTATTTCTCACTCAGTGACCCCCTTTTTTGTCTTAGTGGATTTATCGCTTTACTAGGGTGGAAGGATATAAAAAGTCGAACTTCAGATAATAAGGGAGAAATCATAAAAAAAAGCGCGAGCATATTAGATGAACCTTTAATTTAGGAGAGCATATTAAGTAATTTCTTTTTTCATAATCTTCTGTCATTTTCTTTTGTCTTTTGTGTATGCATTTTTAGACGATGCCGGTTCACAGATCGGGAAGAGGAACACCAACTCTCTAGTTCTGAAAAACCTTGAATGTTTCGCCATTCTGCAAATCGCCTGGTCTCATTAATTATCATTTCGGTAGAAACACTTCTCCCTAAATCCCTCTCATCCACCACCCACGCACCACTTATTCCTCCCTGGCCTCTTCAAATGACAAACGTATTTCTCGGCGCTTGAAATATTTCCCATTGTTCTAACATTACAGTTACATTCTTTCTTTTACATCTTGTTTTGTTCTAGTTAATGATGGAAGTATGTTCAGCTGGTTCCACTAATCAGTACTACTATTACTACTACTAATAAAGATTGGTTCTTGGACAGTTGTGTACTGGACATTTGCGCCCCGGACAACTGCGTAGCAGCCATTTCTGTCCCGAGACAAATGCGTCCCTGGATAGTTGCAGACCTCTGATAATTTTTGAAGCTTTTAAAGGCAATTACTATAAATTTTGAAAAAAGCATAGGTAGTTATCATAAAATCTTTTATAAAAAGAATAAAATTAAATTAAATTAAAAGTTTATTTTTGTTTAAAATGCAATGACAAATTTACAGTGTTTCAAGATCGTTGTACATATCGCCATTATGTTTTTGTTTCATTGACTTTCTTTTTATAATAGTGGAAACTTTAATTTTCCTCGTCCACAAATATTTTTTCAACCAGTGCTCGATTTTCGGAATTTAACCATGGGTTTCAAATAAAAAAATTATAAAATCCAGAATCTATTAAATGTTTGTGGTACCCACGGCTGCATTGAACTGAAACTGCTGGCTTAATTTTCTTTTGCTTCAAAAAAGAAACTTTTCTGTCTTTTTATGTAGGGTTACTCAGTTATGCGCCATACGTGTTACACGCTTAGACGATCATGTATCGAAAGATACATGACTGACGAGGTAGATTTTCCCCCGCAGTAGGTTGCCATTTCTTTCTGCGATAGACCAGTCGTCATCCAGGGCTAGAGAACCCAGTCTGTCCTGCTATTTACCTATAGCTGGGGTGAGGGGAGAAGAAGAGGATTAATACCTTTCTCAATGGTATTAGCACGGAAGTGAATATAATGGATTCGGCAGGAATTTGAACTCGGCTTTCCAATTCCTTCTATATTAAACTCTTTAAAAAATGGTAACTTCAAAAATTATCAGAAGTACGCAATTATCCAGAGACGTGTTGAGATCATAGACAGGGAACACCATTGGAAAATTCGTAAACTTAAGGAATCAGCACATATGCTAGACCACAAAAATCTCCTGAGCCGACCAAGCATAGAAATAAATACAATATGGGAACCAGTAATAAGGAGTGCCAGAGAAAAGCAATGATAACAAAGTTGCAATATGAGCTCTGGTAAAAACATGCAATGATAACAGCAAAATTGCAATATGAGCACTGGTAAAAAAATGGTTGCTGAAAACATTAGGTTTATAATAACCAGAAATTCATACCCAGATGTCCTCAAGGACACATGGCACAGTGGATAAAGGCGTTGGTTAGATCCAGTGACAGACCCAAAGAGTGTGAGTTCAATACCCGGCAGTGGAGAACTTTTAACTGATAACTGACATCCGTCGAACTAGAATAGTCTACCCCAGTGATCGAAATAAAGGGTTCAGTTCGAAATTCCAACCACCTGAAGAAGTGACAAATATGGCGAGAAAGATGAGGACAATAGTCCGACTAATGTAAATACTGTACATAATACCTCATCTCACCTCATCTCAGAAATATAGACAGACTCTAAAGCAAAAGCCTATTAAATTTAAGACATGAAAATTTGAAAGCTAAGTTCACGGCTCATGACATGAAACATGTAGAATGGTTTGGGGGCATTGATAATGGTAAAAGGTAATATTTCTATCACTTCTTGTAACCTCCTTGTATGGAATCATTCATAGAAAGTGCATGCTATTGTCGATTGAAACTGATAAATTATTTCTCTTAAACTTTTCGGGAAAATGTTTATCAAATCCAGTAGGTATTATCGCTCTTTCCAATATTGATAGGAGTTTCCTTCCTAACCTTTTCTTTGAAGTAGTGTGGAACATCAACATCTTGATTATGTCATTTTCTATTCTCAAGTCCAGTAGCTGTTATCGCTCTTTCCAGTATTGATGGAATTTTCTATCCTAACTTTGTTGAAAGTAGTGTGAGATAGCAAGTGTAGTGTTTCGATTTACAATTTTTTAAACCACTATGACGCAAGGTGTGTGTGAGAGAATACGAGAAAAAGACATGGTTATTAAAAGAAGACAAGATAATGATGGCAGTTTTAGTTCATGCTATTGTTGGAAGTCCTCAAATCGTATACGTTCTGCTGTTTGTTACAGTTCTTTGTGATTGTGTAGCGTCAGTTCACTAGTTTCGAAGAACGACTGTCCTTGCTAAGAACTACACGCTTCATTAGCTCAAACTCATTTTTAATCAGTGAACAGAGAAACTGTGTCCAACTGACAGGGACGAGCCTAGAAACTTATGCTCATCCGTAGTACACACAAAACCTCTGTTGCTTAAATTTGAACTTGTTAAGCCAATTTAATTTCCTTCGAAATGATGAGTTCCGTTTCAATTTGCTCGTTTAGAGAACCTTTTGTTTTATGGGTACTCTACTGTGTCGTGACCGTCGTCATAAATATACAACTAGCTATGCTGATGACAAATATTTACTCCTGTCATAATAGTAAGTGCGATAGTTCCGACAAACTAAAACTAATATTTGCTATCGAAAATGACATTCAAATATTTGTTAACTGGGGCAAAAAATCTGGCTCATCAGTTGTGTATCGAAAGATACATGATCGCCTAAGTGTGTATCACATAACTGACTATATGGTTTCTGTTATTTTGTACGGTTCCTTGTTATGGGTTCCATCCGTCTAATTGTTGCCTAACGAAGTAATGGATAGTGGCTCAGATAGAGAGCAGAGTTCGAATTCCAGTCGAATTCATTACATTCACTTACGTGCTAATACCCTTGGGAAAGGTATGAATCCTCTTCTTGTTCTCCCCCCCAGCTATGGGTAAATAGCAGGACAGACCGAGTTCTGTAGCCTAGGATGGCAACTGGTCTATCGTAGAAAGAAATGGCAACCTACTGCGAGAAAAAATCTGCCTCGTCAGTAAAAAGAAACATGATCGCCTAAGGGTGTATCACGTATGTCACATAACTGTCTGAAGGTAGAAACAGATCACACATTCCTCACCGTCATCAGTGATAATATTATACGAAAACTTTAATTATCGGAAAATTTCCCCATTTTTATTACAGATGCTTAGTGAAAATGGCTCAAGGACGGTAAACGAAAAGTTACCATTCATTTTTTGTGTCACGTGGTCCTAGGGTTTGACGAATCATACTTCATGCACCCCTATTCGGAAACCCTACTTGATTTAGATATTTAATTATGTTTGAATACACTTTGAAATCTATGAGAATTTTTTATTTGAT
>OZ010610.1:34496834-34521834 GCA_963932145.1 Acanthosepion lycidas | reverse complement strand
ATAAAGGCTTTTAGATTATGCCACAGCAAAGTGCTTATTCAAAATATTATTAGTATGCCGGTAGAAGGATATATATATATATATATATATATATATATATATATATACACACAAATGAGAGAAAGAACAGATGAAGTAAAATTCCACTGTTCGTAGCTTTTACTTTTAAAAACGTGCTTAATACTAAGTACAGCATTATAAGATGTTATAATAAAAACATGTTGAAATCGCTACACAAATGCTTTCATGTTTCAATACTTTGAATCAAAATATTTGTTGTAGCATACCTACGGATGGTAATGGGTATGTTCGCATTCACATAAATACAGTAGTAAATACTGTATGTTGGTCTGCAGTTGGAGATTCTTCTCCAGATGTGCTGGTCAAATGGTCAAACTCTCTGTTTTTGGGCAGAGTCTCGTCTCGGGAAATAGCTACCTGACCCCGTTTTATACGGGGCCTAAGGGGAATTTTTGGCCGAGCTTACGGGCTCAGATACCCTACATTAAAATCGGCTTTGTGCCACATCTAACCGCGTGGGACGACTGGTAGATATCCTGCAGTTGGTGATTCATCGTGGTATTCATTAGACTCACTTCCAGCACTTGACTACTTCTACGTGCCGCTAGCGAATCTTATATGTGTTGTTCGTGTCCTAAGTATTATCATTTATTACCAACCTTCGGGTAATTATTCTATTCGGTGACCTTTTCTGGGTTACAACAGTATTGAAACAATAAAGCTTTTGTGTAGCGATCTGAACATGTTTTTATTAAATCCATATATATATATATATATATATATATATATATATATATATATTGTACCTCGCCCTATTATGCGCATCCAAGTAGTTCTCTTAATTTTTAGAAAGCTACTGAAGAGTTCACGGAAATACAAACACCATTACTATGTTCAGGATATAAAATATATGTATAAATTATAATAGACAGCATTCCACTCTTGAGATGTGGTAAGCGGTTTCTCACATTTGCCAAATCTCACATTACTAGCCAGGTACCGTTACCTCGAAAAAGGTTATGTTGTAAGCAGTGATTATAATAACAGAACATGCGCAAAGTTGACAAACAAATTATTTGAACGTAACCTTGTAAACAGATGGCCTTATAATGGCGGCAGACGTAGAGTAACATCATGTTTGTTTTATATTCTGAGATTAGATTTAGATATCGTTCATCCAATGAAATCCAATACTAATTTAAACCTTTCCGTTTGCTCATCTAAACCGTCCCGCCTGATAATCTAAAACATCCCGCCTACTAAATCTAAACACCCGCCTGCTAATCTAAAATGTCCAACTATCCAGCCTTCTAATGCCAACTCTTTTTTTTGTTGATTTTTTAAAGCATTTCACCCCAAGCAAGATGAGAGTGCCACTAGCATACACGGGGTTACAGAGAATGGGAGCAAGAGTAAAGAGGCATGATAGGAGAAAGGATGAAGATAAGGATGGGGAATAAGATCACGGCATCTGGAGATATTGATTGACATTGCATTTGAATAATTGAAGATTATAGTTATCAGGGAAGCAGGTAAGAGGAAGGGAGTTCCACACACGGGAAGTGCGAGACATGAAGCTATTGGAGTAGCAGAGACGGCTACATTTAACAGTTTCAACATTGAAAGGGTGGGACTGAAATGCCGACCTAGTAGCACGTTTAAATTCATGCAGTTTGGGAACCAGCAAAAGTAGCTTGTTGGAGCAGATACCGTGAAAGTATTTGTTAAAAAGACAGAGGAAAGCGACGGCACGTCTGTGAGAGAGCGACTGTAAACGAGGTGCCAGATCAGGGCCAACTACATTGCATATCCATCTCTGAATTTTGTTGAGAACCTCGAGACAAACAGCGCTTTCTCCAAACCATATATGGCAGCAGTATTCTATGCAAGGGCGAATGGTTTATTCATAGATTTGAAGGATAGACTCAGGCGAGAAAAACTTTCTGGCACAACACAGGGGACCAACTTTCTTTGCAGGTAGATGAAGCTATTGATTCAATGTATTTGTTCCATCTCAGGTCAGCGGACAGTGTAAGAAACCTTTGCGCCTGCTAATCTATACCTCCTCGCCAAAGGTTAATATAAACCTTCCCCATCAGAATGCTTCACACTTTTTCAGTCGAGTTAAACGAGCAACACTCCTTACATTCAATGTACAAAACAAAAATAAACCAGTCAGCTTTAAAAAGCTTTCTGCAAAAGTGTGGTATATACACTAACTATGCTTCGATGACCTTAATTACAGTTTCTGAGTAAGAGTGTGCAATCTTACGTGACCAGTAAGCTGAACAATGCTAGTCCGCTAAAACCCTCGGTCAGGATGACTTGTGACTTTGTGCTAGCAACAGTTTCGGGTTCCGAGCAGTTCTGCCTACCCAGTTTCATCCACACTAGGCAGGGCTATTCAAACACTTTCTAACGGTGCCGCACACGTTGATGTCTTCTTTTCAAGAAGTCATTTCCTTGATAAATCGACCATGGTGAGATTCGAACCCGGGTCTGACTAACTCTCTCTTACTCTCTCTTCAACTGCGAAAAGAGTCCTAAAGATAATGGAACACTATGTTAAGAAACAAAAAGCTAACACATAACATTATCTAGGAACACGGCCAAAATGCACAGGCCGTCTTTGGAAATTCAGAATATGTCTACCATTTAGAAACTTTTACATTATATACAATAGCATGGTACTCAAACACCATGTGTTCCATAGCCATAATGATTTAGATGTCTGGTGATTTGAATGGTCAGCGACTGCAACTTTTCCTTATGAGAACACCGGGTTGGCAGTTTTCTGGTTGCTGCATCTCGACTGGTAGTAAGGATTCGGAAATCTTTGGTAGCGCTTAGAGATGCTGTTCTGATCAACAGGTGCAAAATATCGGGATATTTGTAGTGCCACGTGACGCATGTATAGGTGTCACTGTATGTAATTCCGATGGGCAACCTTGAGGTCACATTATGCTGTAGTCTTGGCCATATTCGGGCCTGTTTTTATGCCATAGACGAGAGATGGTGATTTTGACCTTTTTCTTCTTAAAATAAAATATTCTCATGAAAACCCACATCTTTGAAAATGGCAAAACTATCGAGAGGCGAAAGCGACCAATTCGTCAAAGAGTGTCTTCTATATAATAAATGCGGATTTTAGTGTCACTTTTTCTATTAAAGGGACACAACTCTCTAAATTTCAATAACACATGTTACAGATATTTTGGATTCCCAAGTTTTAATTTCTGCGATTGTTTTTGGCGATTTTTTTTTACTTGATTTCTTTGAGATGATTTTTTTGTACGGTAACAATCTTTAAAATTTGGAAATAAATTTGGAAATAATCAAAATGAATTACTAAATCTAGCAAAAGTCACCCATTAAATAAAAATCATTGTACCGAAATTAAGGATTACACACATCAAATTGTCTTTAAATTTAGTGGCAACAGAAGAATTGACGTTGAACCTTTAAAAAGTAAAGTTAAATATTAATGCAATACTTAAATGTAGCGATCAATTTTGAGTCTCTTCTGTAGTATATTGTTGCCTATCGCATACGGCAGCAGCGTGGCTCACAAAAAGAAATCTCCGCTAATAGAGGACTAGTTTGCCATCAAATGAACCAAGGCTGCAACGAGGAAAAGAAACTCCCGTGCAAATGAAAACCTCGATCAAATCGCAGCGGGGAGAGCTTACAATGCTGAGAATATGCACAGATTAGGAACTCTCAAACTCCTGAACAAGCCGACGGCCGCCCAATCAAGGGCCTCCCGCTGGAGATAGCTTTTAAGCAAGTAGAAACATATTTTAGTCATATCTTGGTTTTTCTTTACAGAATGTTGTTATGGGATCTTACACATAATAATAATAATAATAATAATAATAATAATAATAATAATAATAATGGACTATTCCATACTTAATGAATACTGCGTCTCAGGAGTAGGCAAGGAGTCAGTAGTTCAAGTCGAGTCAAGAGTCGAGTCAGAGGCAGTCCGAAACAGAGTCGCGTTCAGACAATTACTGCAAGACATAGTGATACTGGTCTAGATTACATTGTTCTCTCTATTAAACCTGATTGTTCATACTAATACATCTACTTATCTGTATATATTCCGGTTTGCGATATATCTGTGTTATTCCATACCCGTGATCGAGTTCTTCTTTATTGGTTCTACCTTGGACTATCACCGTGGTACAAGGAAGCGGACCATAACAAATGTGATGAAGCATTGCCGTGCACAAATAACCGGAATCCTGAATCCTGTTACTTTATTGTCCTTTTCACCAGTAAAGTTTTCTCATTCCCTTTCACTCTCTGTAAGCTCCTGCGTTCTTATGGTATTGTCGATTTGTTCGGATTGAAACGATTAAAAATCGTTTGTTTTCTTCGTAAACTCTTATCCCATAGGTGCCATGAAATAAAAAAAATCAATGTATTTTACACTATCTGGGACATGATGAGGAGTCACCACTTCACCAGTAACACTTCAAAACAAGGCAACACCTCCAATTTGTTGACGTGTCAATCTATGAAAGAAGTTTCCGCTATTAGCTACCCAACTTTTACTGCGTCCGTCTGGCTCTTCCAGATTAAGGCTTACGGCCATATCACGTTGGAACACCGGTTCTCATCCGATCACCGAAGTTAAGCAACGTCGAGCCTCGTCAGTACCTAGATAGGTGACCGTCTCGGAATATCCAACCGTGGTAAACCTGTCTATGTGGGTCGTGGAATGGATAACGGCTCGGAATTAGAAATCGGAGAGCCTAGTTCCAGTTGGGTTTGTTAAATTCAATTACGCTCAAATAGCCGACGGAATGCTAAGAATTGACATTTTCTCTCACCCCCAGACATACCAGCTGTGAATTAGTAGGACTTTTATCAGTAAATCATTATTATCTCCCAAAAATCCAAACAATCTAAAAAAAAAAAAAAAAAAAAAAATGCTGGCTTTAAATAACCTGCAAAAGGTTGATAAGTCATGAAACAAAGCAATCAATCTTCCAGAATAGCACAGCACTGGTCAGAGAAAAAACATATGAAAATCTACCATCGCGTATTCTATTTCCTGATGGATGTCTTTTAAAATATGCAAGTGTGTGGTCTTACAGAATGCATGGTCATCAATAAAAGGATAAGCCCGAAATGCGATTTTCAGGTCGGGAACTCTAGAATCAAGCAGACTCGGAAGTTTAAATATCTGTGAAGCGTTCTGACAGAGGACGGTAAATGCGACATCGAGATCTCTAGACGCATTGGGATGGCCAAGGACGCATTCCAAAAGCTGGGCAGAGTATTGCGAGATAGGATTTCTTTGGTAACGAAGAATACTGATTCATTACGCGACATCTGCCCTTCTTTTCGGCAGCAAATGTTGGACGATTTCCTCAAAGATGAAAAAGAGACTCAAGGCGACGGAAATGTGGTTCTACAGTAGGATGGTGGGAATATCATGGACCGAGCGTGTGAACAACGATGAGGTCTTAGAGAGGATGTAAACAACGAGGAGGCTTATACTTAACATCAGAAAGAGGCAGCTGAAGTTTCTGAGGAAGGAGAGCCTGAAGAATCTGATACTCACGGGTCGAATTAGAGACCACTAATTGAACAAAAGAATATACTTGTTTGTATTGGATCCTTACACTATACTGAACATTATTGTAATATTTTTCATTGTCTAAAGTTCAAACACAGACGCCATTTTTTAGGGTGCTGAAATTTGATGGTGAAATGTCAACTCGTGTCGGCGGACAGCCATCTGTATGACTTTATTGCTAATTTACAAACCGCTGATGATATCTTTGGCGATTCATTAGTCCAGCGAGTGACCTACATGTTACACCACTGGTTTTGCAAAGACGCTTAGCATTTGGTGCATTGGCAACCATGATGCGGTGACTTGAAATGCCAGATAAGTTCCCGTACTGACCAGCACACTTTGTTGCACAGATTGCAAGCAAAATCAGGTTGGACGTCATAGTAATAGATTTTATTTGTGTGTACACACACAACACACACATATATCACACACACACAATATATATATATATATATATATATATATATATATATATATATATATATATATATATATATATATATATATATACGCACTAGCTTAAAAGCCGCCTATCTTGCGGTATTTAATATCCTGCGGAGAGTGCTTAATTGGGACTTCGGCTTGTTCATTAGTTTGAGACTCTCTAAGTCTTTGCATATTCTCAGCAGTGGAAGCTCTCCTGGCTGCCGTTTGATCTGGGTTTTCATTTGCACGGAAATTCCTTTTCCTCGCTGAAGCCATGGCTCTTTTGATTGCAATCAGTTGGCGGAGATTTTTTTTTGTGAGGCATACTGCTGCCGTATGTGATGGGCAATAATAAACTATAGAAGAACTCAAAATTTATCGTTGCATTTAAGTATTGCCTTAATATTTAGGCTCACCTTTTAAAAATTCAAAGTTAATTCTTCTGCTTCCACTTAAGTTAAAGACAATTTTATATGCGTAGGTCCTTAGTTTCCGTACAAAGAATGATTTTATTTAATCGGTGACTTTCGCTGGATTTCACAATTAATTTCAATTATTCCTAAATTTATTTCCAAGTTATAAAAATTGTTATAGTACAAAAAATTCGTCGCCAAAAACCTTGTAAAAAAAAAAAAAATAATAAAAAATAAATCACCGAAAACTATTGCAGTAATGAAAACTCGGAATCTAAAATTCTATAACATGAGCTATTGAAACTTAGAGAGTTGTGTCCCTTTAATTGAAAACGTGTGACATTCACACACAAATATATGTTCATATACGGAGATATTGTGGAAAGTCAGCTCGTGTCCGGGCGCAATAATTTCCGTGACTTTATTGTTGGTTTCCTTCACGTTCATGACGTCACTTTGTCACTCATTCCTCAAGCACGTGACCTACATTTTAAGGCAAGGGTTTTGCTAGTAAGCTTATCATGGCGTTGTCACTTGTAATATCAGTTAAGTCAATTGAATACATACACACGCGTAAAACCACTGCTTATAAGTTAAACGTACGGTTATGGTTTTTAATTCACGGTGATCAGTCTGCCTGCTATTTAACCCATAGATGGGGAGGAGAAGAAGAGATGAATTCTTACATTCCGTAAGAGAATTTGCGTATAAGTGAATGCAACAGATTTCAACTCGTCTCTCCGATTTCTCAATCGAAGCCGCGATACATACAAATATATTCGGGTGCGCGTGTATGGGTATTTTTGAAAAGAAAAGAAACATTTATTAAGAAAAATAGATACATACACACATACATATATTAGGTTGGTGCAAAAATAATGACGTAATAATGTCGTTTTTCGACGTATTTTTTGACGTCAAAAAACGACATTATTACGTCATTATTTTTGCACCAACCTAATAATTACAATATAAGCGCCGTTTTGACATATTTCTTTTATTTGATTTACGCGGGAATGTGCTTCTTGGCTGTCTGCCATCTTGTCAGCTACGAACCAAATGTAAAACCCACTCATTTTTCAAATCTGCTCCTTCTTCCATTCAGTTTGCTGTGTGCATTATTCTAACAGCTTCTGCTCAACATTTCTCTGTTCTTTTTAACTCTTGTCACAACGCAAGCTTTTCCTCTTTTTTTTTCTCTTCGCCTCTTCCAACTCTTACATTATTCCTCATCTGATTAGAGTTGGCGACCATGTGTCCCTGGCAAAGAAGTCAGTGTCCGTCACTGTCGCCTTTATCACAATTCATTATGATTCTTTTTTTCGAAAGATGAATAGAGGCTCTTCATGATGGTCGGAAATTCGCATGTCTGATCAAATCATTCAGAAAAGAAATCATGGCTTTACTAATGAGAGCGGTCTACCGCAAAATTTATAGTCTACGGAGTGTAATAAATGATCCTTCCTTTTGTTTTTTCAAACTCGTAGTACATAACTTAGAAAAGCCAGATTTACATAAGATATTCGAGTAATCTATAAGATTCACTGAGAATAATAAAAAAAAGCATAGATGCGGAAGGAAAACGACTGCAGTGAATACACAAAACGAAATCAGGTTGAATAAGAGAAGGATTCGTTTTTCATTCGGAGTTATTTGACTTCTATAACGATACAAAACAAAGAGAACAAGAATGACATGCCAGAAATGATTACCTATCAGCGGTTATAATCTTAGAAATGTACGTGGAGAATACAGCGTTGTTGGCAGAAATATAAGTGAAGGAGATCTTAGACGAAGTAATATAGGAAAGCAAGAAGAAAAGACTAATTATAAAATGCAAGGAGAGATAATTCATTCGCACCAGAATAGGAGATAGTCCAAGAGGTAAACTCCATAATAACATAAGTTACATGGATAATACAGCATTGGTAGCAGATGTAAAAGTGAAGGAACTCATAGACGTGTGAAAAAAAGATAGTCTAAGTAGCAGATGAAAATAAATTAAAAAAAGATAGAAAGAAAAAAAAAAAGATAGAAAGAAAAAAAAAGATAGAAACAAAAAAAAGAAAAAAAAAGATAGAAACAACAAAAAAAAGAAGATAGAAACAACAAAAAAAGATAGAAACAACAAAAAAAGATAGAAACAAAAAAAAGATAGAAACAACAAAAAAAAAGATAGAAACAACAAAAAAAAAGATAGAAACAACAAAAAAAAAGATAGAAACAACAAAAAAAGATAGAAACAACAAAAAAAAGATAGAAACAACAAAAAAAAAGATAGAAACAACAAAAAAAAAGATAGAAACAACAAAAAAAAGATAGAAACAACAACAAAAAAAGATAGAAACAACAAAAAAAGATAGAAACAACAAAAAAAAGATAGAAACAACAAAAAAAAAGATAGAAACAACAAAAAAAAGAAGATAGAAATAACAAAAAAAAAGATAGAAACAACAAAAAAAAAAGATAGAAACAACAAAAAAAAGATAGAAACAACAAAAAAAAAAGATAGAAACAACAAAAAAAAAGAAAGAAATAACAAAAAAAAAAGATAGAAACAACAAAAAAAAAAGATAGAAACAACAAACAACAAAAAAAACATGATAGAAACAACAAAAAAAAGATAGAAACAACAAAAAAAAATAGAAACAACAACAAAAAAATAGAAACAACAAAAAAAGATAGAAACAAAAAAAAGATAGAAACAACAACAACAAAAAAGATAGAAACAACAAAAAAGAATAGAAACAAAAAAAAGAATAGAAACAAAAAAAGGATAGATAGAAAGAAAAAAGGATAGAAAAAAAAAGTAAAGACAGAAAAAAGAATGGCAAAAGAAAAAAAGAGAGTAAAAAGGAAGATTGAAAAAAGAAAGGAAGATATGCAAACAGGTTTATTAATAAATTAATATTCAACTAAAACCTTTACGTTTTCTATTTTCATTGTTAATATTTCAGAGAAGTGAAGATGTTGCCATTCTATATTTACATGAAATCGACTTTGTTGGCTTCAACTAAATACATCTGAACCGAGACCAAAAAAAGTGAAGGAATTGATTAACTGAAAATAATTCTATGTACTGTACATGTTTGAACAAAGAGTTTTTCGCCGATGAGAATACAATTATTAATGTTTTTCTTTAGATAATGTTATTTCGAAAAATAATGGCGTAATACCATTTGATTGAAATACGGATTCGGCGCTACCGTGTTTGAATCTCGAATTGCATTTAAAAGAAATGGCGTTAATCTGTCACACACACATATGCAATGTATACGCGTATGACTGTGTTGTGACTTACTTGCGTGTTCAATGCATATACAAGCACATATACATGTACAATTTGACAAAGTTTGAAATAAGACATTGGAATAATACATCCCCATACCACTCAGACTGGGCAACTCCTACTTTGAGCTGAACAATACATTCTTAGAGCTGGAAACAAAAAATATTTTTAAAACCATTAATTAGATAATTATAAGATATTGAAATTTTCGGAAATTAGTAATTAATTAATTTTTAAAGATTTTTTACATTTTGCAAAATTATTTTTAGGTTGAATTTAAATATAAATGTTCACACGCAAACACACACATGCGCACGCATAATTTGAATTAAATTTTTATTTACTTGCTGTCTCACACTAGCAGGATACGACAAGCTCATTTTAATGTGAGGACCATCCCAGCCATGTCCAAAAGTAAATCAGACCCCGTAGCCGTTCTTCTTGCCAGATTTGAGCAGCATCAATGTTTTGCTCTTGTGGTCTTCATCATCAGCCATACGAACAACCTTCGTCGTGGCACACAGGATTACCAAATCGGGGCTCTTGCTGATTGGTATTGGAATTAGTTTTTGATGGCTATGAATAACTGATGTTATCTACCATTGCTCGTTCGTCCAGGGTATGACGATAAACTACATCCGCGTCCTGGGTAAGACGATAAACTACATCCAACAGCAAGGCCTCTGATCAAGAGGTTTTGAGGAGCGTGGAATCACTTCTTAATTGCTGGTGTTCACAGGTCCATCCTGACCCGGGGTGGTAGCACCTATTAGGGTTACAGCTATGGACAAATAGTTAACCCCGAAACTGAGGTAAAAAGCATTATAAAAGTGTAAATATAAGTTTTAATGCCATAAATACTTTGGAAAAATGATTACCAGAAATAAACTTTTGAAGAAAAAAAAACTATTACCAGCAATACGTTTTTTTAAAAAAAAATACCAGTAATACGTTTTTTTAAAAAAAATACCAGCAATACGTTTTTTTAAAAAAAAAACCAGCAATACGTTTTTTTAAAAAAAATACCAGCAATACGTTTTTGAAAATATTACCAGATATACATTTTTGAGGAAAAAAATATTACCAGAAACAGATTGTTGACAAAACAAAATATTAACAGGAAAAAAAAGTAGTCGGCATTAAATAACCCATTGAGGTTGATATACCGTAAAACAAAACAGACAACCATTGCTCGTTTCAGGTACCGTTGTTCTGACGATGCGTCTTCCGTTTTAAGAAGTGCTGTTGACATGGTTGAAAGAATGTTATAAATTTCCACTCTGATTGATACAGACGAAACTACTCTAAATCAGAAGAAATACTTACATGATTCATTCATCATAGATCGTATTGTTTAGCGATTTGAAAAAAAAAAAAAAACGGAAACATAAGGGACCTTATTAAAAAAGGAAAAAAAAAGTTGGATAATTTGCCATATTCACTGTAAAATTAAGAGCTATTCCATCCCAATATATTCCGGTAAATGTTTCTGATAGAAGCAGTATCGAATATTCGCAGTGTCCGTTATATTGTACCCAAAATGAATCTTCTGAAGGCAACTGGAAAAAATCTTTTTGACACTAAACCCAACATTCATGTACAGTTGAATAATTTAAAAAAAAAAAGATTTATTTTACAAAATATTCACCCAATAATAGACACAAAATCCACTCGAGGTAGAGATTTACTAAATGAGGTTGCTGTATGAACGTAAAAAGTGAATGTAAGTATAATAACATCCCAAATTTTAAGGAACCGGTTCTATAAAGGCAAATAAACTTTAGAAACGTATTCTGCTTATTTACTTTTCCATCTGAGAATGGAAACAAATGACTTCATAGCATAAAAAGAATGAAACCATTTTGATAATAGAAAAAAAAAAGATATTTCCAGATTGACAATCTGTTCTCATCATATTTCTGTTCAGAAGTAAGATCCTTTTTGAATCTAGTGTCATCAGCTGTGTTATGCTTTCTTAGCCACATTCGAACTGAATCGCTGGCCTCCCAAAGATCCAATGGAAGAGATGTCAAATTTACGACTACAAGGACTGCTGCATTTTTCATATCATTTTCTCTTGACAGAATAAATTATGTTCATCACATAAAACCATTTTTCAGTCTCCGTAGAACTTACAGAAATGCTATTAGCTATTTAATAAAAAAATGTTTTAGATACGGTGATCAATAAAATTAGAACCCCTTAAAATTTGTTTAATTTTTATCCTTTTACGGTGAATTTTCCGCGAGTTGAACTTACCCTGTGAAGTGATGGCGGTGAACTTGACTGCAAACCCGAGAAGATGCTTTTCTGAACACTATAAACTTAACGCTTGAACCTAGATTTGAAGACGTTATCTAACATATTTTCATAATCTTCACTTAATTTCAGTGGTAGCATTCTATCGGTTCGCACGAACGGATTTTTACTATTATAAAAGCTTAGCAAAACGGATATTGGATTATCCGAAAATAATCTCATATATTAATAGCCGATATATAATAGATTAAATAAAACTCTACAGCGATTGACTCAACTGCTTCCTACTTTCCTGAATGTTGGAAGTCCTCCTTTTAGTTCCTGTTTTTAAGAAGATTGGATAACCTGATTCCTTTAGGTATTGCCCTATTAGTCGCCTACTGCTTTTCGGCAACCTATTCGAGGCTTTAATCAATGCTGAAGTGGTTAAGCATCTTACCTCTCACTACCTACTCTCTGACAAACAATATGGCTTCCATTTTGCTAGGTCTACCTCTGATGTGCTAACGGCCATCACTGAATATATATACCAAGCTCTTGATAATAACGGTGAAGCGTTTGACAGGTTTGGCACACATACCTTTTACGTAAGCTCCAGGCTATGGTATTACTAGACGATTTAATCCAGTTGTTCCCATCAAATCGTGAAATGAAGGTCGTTTTGAACAGGTTCGCTTCCTGATATTTTCGCACTAATGCAGTTGTCTCCCAAGGCTCTATCCTGGGTCCTACGCTGTTTTTGATCTTCATCAATGATCTTCCTTATGTTATCAGTTCCCAAATAGGCGTTTATGCTGATGACATCACCATTTTACTCGTGTTTCAATAGCGAATCAGTCAGAGCTGACAAAGTTAGCATGACCGCTGTTCTTGAAAAGAACATCCAATCTGTGCTTAACCGGGACAAGAAATGGCTCGTAAATTTTAATGCCTTCAAAACGAAACTGCTCTCATTTAACCACTATAAAGAATCATTAATACTCGCCATCAGCATGGCTGATGCTAAACTCACGCAGAGCAACACACTGCAACTTCTTGGCCTCACGTTTTCAGCTGACTTTAGGTGGAACGACTATACCGAAACAATAGTTGCATCTACTGCAAGGAAAGCGGTGTCACTGTGTCGTGCCAGAGTGTTTTCTCGTCAGAGTCCGTCTTGCATTTATAAAAATCGAACATTCGTCTGTGCATTGAATACTGTTGCCATACCTGGTCAGGTGCTCCTGCTACTCATCTCGAGCTTCTTAACAAAATCTAAAGAATGATCTGCAATGTAATCAATCCTCACTTGGCATATCTACTTCTGTCACTATCTTACCAACGTGGCGTGATTTCTTTCTGTCTTTTCTACAAATATTTTCATGGCTACTGGTCTGATGAGTTTTCTTTACCCTGGTACCAGGACTACGTGAGTTTAAGTGACCTACTAGATTGTCAGCTAGGTCCCACCTTTTTACTGTTGAAATACTTAAATGCAACCGCCATTTCTACTCCAGCAATTCATTTTCTTGCACTTCCCGGCTGTTGAACTCCCGTTTCATTGCTTCCCTGATGTAAAAATCTTCAAAAATTTAAATGCAACGTCAACACGCCATCTTTTAACTTCTCAAACCCCCACCTTTATCCTTCCCCCCACCAACCGATATCCAGTCTTTTCTCTGACCTTCACTCGCTGTAACCCTCTTCGTACTAGTGGCATTCCCGCCTTGCTTGGGGTGAAATGATTAAAAAAACAAAAAACAAAATACTTCAAATTTAACTGAACTATTAATTTTCAGCTTTGTTTTTACGGTTTGGGTCGTTCCAGTTAACCGGATTTGGATTTATATTCACCCCCTCCCCAAATTTTTAACAAGGTTAGAAAGTAAGATCAGAGTAAGATCAGTGGGGTTAGACGTATGATTAACTCCGATTATATGTGCTAGGCTAGAGTCATGGAAGTGAAGGTATTATTTACTATTAAGTTTGAACATAGTATAGTATATATTAGAACATAGTATATGTTCTAATATATATTATTAAAAGAAATTCGAGCTTAGAGTTACAACTATGTTTAGCACATTAGTCACTAGGAAGAAGTTAGCAGTTACTTAGCAAATTCATTTGAAACAGCTGATCAAGAAGTGGAACTATACGAGCGAAAATATTGTGTTAACCTAATTTTTTAAATCTTATATAATTAAACGCATCAATGAAAACGAAAATAAATCTAACAATTACAGTTGGGGAGCTAAGGAATAAATAAAAACAATTATAAAAGGTAAAGAATTAAGAAATTAAATTAAATAAACAATAGAAAAAAAAAAATGGTCAAATTTTGCAAACTATTTGCATGTACAGTATACAGTTATATGTTAACACGATTGGCTGTTCCAAAAATTTGAACTTGGCATTTTCACAGCCAGTGCTACAGAAGTTCTGTTTTTTTTTTAATGGCGCACGCGTGTGCATATATATTTGGTTGGTGCAAAAATAATATCGTTTTTTGACGTAGTTTTTAACGTCATAAAACGATATTATTTTTGCACCAACCTAATATATATATATATATATATATATATATATATATATATATATATATATACACCCACGTGACGGGAAGGACAGTTGCATCTATTATGATGAATGCAACAGTAACGCAGCAGAGTAGCTCACTTTCCTCTCGTCCGGTTCACAATACCTCCCGTTTTTTAGTACAGGAGTATAGGTTTATTCTTTGTTTCCCGTTTCGGGTTGCGTTTCCGGTCCCTTCTAAAGTTTTCTTTTCACTCCAGGTAGCCCCATTACGTTTTAATGGTGTTATGGTCTTTCTTGGGGAGAATTGATTAAAATAAATAAATAACGTCTCATTACCACTGAGCAACCTCATAGGAGAGTGTTCACGCATGCGCAAATCCTAGTATGAATAGTTGGGAAGCTAACGGTTTTTTTCTTTGTATTGCCCGTTAATTTAGCACATAAAAACGAAACATTTACGATACATAATATAACATATGGACAACCTAGTGGTAATAATAATAATAATAATAATAATAATAATAATAATAATAATAATAATAATATATCGACAAAGTTGTAAGTCAACTGCAATCAAGATTATATAGTCCGCTATGATTGTATTGATAGTTGCATGATATTCCGCCATAGTTATATTCTAGTTACAACTTTCTCTTTAAAAGTTTTAAATAAATTACCTAATCCAAGGCAACGATATACCTGCCAATACCAATCATCTTAAAAATCTGCAGGTTCCAGGAGATAATTTTGGGATTATAAGAATTTTTATTTTATTTTGGAGATAACAATAGCTTAGTGATACAAGTCTTACTAGTTAATCCATAGTAGGGGGAGAAGAGGTGTATTCACACTTTTCCCAACGGTATTTGCGCGTAAGTTAATAGAACGAATCCAACTGTAATCTTGGACGTACGGATGTTTTAATGAATAATACGTTGGAATTGTTAATCGCGCTCTCATGATTACAGTACCTGGTATTCCCCAGGGGTCACCCATATCTAGGTACTGACCAGGCTCGACATTGCTTAACATCGGTGATCGTACGGTAAGCGGTCTTCAAAGTGGCCATAAGCCTTACGAATTTAAATAGACCACACTATATGCCATGCTTTGAACACAAACTTTGCCGGAAGTGTTCTATTTATTTTGTAATATGGCAAAAACAATTAATGGGTAAGGGGGATAACTAACAGAAAATTATTGACAGAAGTACGCAGACGATCTTTTTTTTTTTTTTTTTTGTTTTTTTTTTTTTTTTGTGTGTTTAATGGTATCAGGAGAACTGCCCCCAGGAGATTTACCCACCCCCAGACAATTGCCCTCAGAGAAAGTACAAATTTGATTGGGCAGGGTTAAATACTAATAAGACTAATTAGGATTTTATTTTCAGGTTTTATCTGTTAATCCAATATGATGACAGACCAGGATAATCCCATAAACTTCAAGATGCCTTTCAGAAACTTATCTTTGTTATTGAAGTAAAAGCAAAAATTGGACCTTTCCATTATCCGATGACAGTTGTCTAGGCGGGTAATTATCAAGGAAAAATTGTCCAGTTGTCCTATAACCGCAAGATATACAGTCATTAGTCAGAAATAAACATTCCGTCCCACATACCAAACGAATATATTAATAGAAAACAGCGTTCCTACTTTCCCTCCCGAGACCAATGTACTGGTGATGCGTGGGGCTATGCCGATGACATAGGTATTCATATTGGGATAAGAATGATCTTCAACTTCTGCCAAGTGTTCCGAGAAATAGGACTTAAGATAACAGTTTCTGTTTTGGAAAAGTTTATCTGGATTTTTAATGAAAGCAATGCAGTCACTATATCCTGAATCCATCAAAATTTTCAGGATGTGGAATTTTGAAATATTAGGAATTTTAAATACTTTGGTTTAGGGATCAATTTCAATAAATTTCATATAAGGGATTACGAAATTAAACAGAATGAGCCGCACTAGAGATAGTTTCGCCAAACACTGCAAGTTGCTACAAAACCAAAACATTAACCTGAAAACTAGAATCATTTTACGAAATAGCCTCGTCAGATTGAGACTTTCATATGAATGTGATGTATAGAGGCAAATTCTAAACATAATGTCTAAACTGTCAGCCCTATACAACCACTTTCTCATCTCAACGGTTAAAATGGCTTCGAGCAAATGAACCCTGTAGATTTTAGGAATCACAAACCTAGGACTGTACCAGTTAACAGAAACAATATCACTTGAGGACTTTCAACAAGAGCAAAAGCTAAAACGAATAGCATTCGATGTAACTCGGAAAAAAAAATAGTGAGACAATGTTGACTTGCCTCATTATTTCAAATTAAAGTTCAGGAAAGAATTCACCCGCCTTGACGTCCTGGGCATGACGATAAACTACATCCGCGTCCTGGGTAAGACGATAAACTACGTCCAACAGCAAGGCCTCTCATCAGGTTTTGAGGAGCGGGGAACCACCACTTGCTTGCTTGCGTTCTCAGGTCCACTCTGACCCGCAGTGGTAGCATCTGTTAGGGGGTCCCAGCTATGGGTAAATAGTTGACCCCCAAACTGATATCAAAACACTATGAAAGTGTAAACATACCAGAAATACTTTCTAAAAATTATTACCAGCAAAACATTACCAGCTATACATTTTTGCGAAATATATATAATATGTCCTCATCTGTCCTCATCCATAATGGGGACCAGTGGATAAAAAACACCAATGACAACTTTGACATTACCATGGGATCTCTAGACTCTGCAGAATCTTCGGACCTTGTAGGTCTATTTATACTGTACAACCTAACCGCCCACCGTGAACTGAACGTGGGGGACATCGGGCTGTACAGAGATGACGGGCTCATGGTAGTGAGGAGCTCCACAAGCTTTAAAACAGAGAAAATTAGAAAGGTAATTTACAATGAATTCGGGAAACTAAATTTAAAAACAATAGTCAACACTAAATTAAAAAAAGTAAACTTCCTAGACGTAACCCTAGACTTAACTAACAACGTTCACCTACCTTACAGAAAACCTAACACTAATCCCTTGTACGTACACCCTAAGTCAAACCACCCCCCATCTATAATTAAGCATATACCCACATCAATAGAGAAAAGAATAAGTATGAACTCAGCAAATAAAGAAATATTCCAACAGCACAGCAGTTTTTACAACACAGCCCTGAAAAACAGCGGATACAAAAACTTTGACATAACCTATAGAAACGTTAGTACCAATAATAAGAGAAACAGGAAAAGAAAAATCATCTGGTATACCCCACCGTACAACCAAATGGTCAGCACCAAACTAGGCCATAAGTTCCTAGCTTTAATTGAAAAGCACTTTCCCACTAATAGCAAACTTAGCAACATCTTTAACAAAAACACATTGAAACTAAGTTACAGCTGCACTGAAAATATAGAAAGAATCATAAAAAGACACAATAAGAAAATCCTAGAAAAACACGCATACCAAAACAGTAATAAAACACATAAACTAAAACTAGATAAAAATAACGAAAAATTATGCGATTGTAGAAACCCTAAAAACTGCCCGTTGGAAAATAAATGCCTCAAAAAATCCGTGGTATACCAATGCACTATCTCATCCATTGAGAACCCTAACACTGATAGGATATACATAGGATCAACAAAGAATAATTTTAAAATTAGATGGAGACAACACAAGAGCTCTTTCAACAATATTCAAAATAGAAATCAGACATCTCTATCCCAATATTTCTGGCATCTAAAGGAAACGAATAAAACACCAAAAGTAAAATGGAAAATAGTAAATAGAGCAAGAACCTGTAGAACCTGGGATGACCCATGCCTCTTATGCTTACAGGAAAAACTACACATCATTAAATTCCTAAATAATGAAAAATTATTAAACCATAGGCAGGAGTTAACGGTTTTTTGCCGACATCAACAGACTTTCGCATTAGATAATTAGCATAAAAAAAAAAAAAAAAAAAAAAAAAAACATAGCTAAGTAAAATTCTAAAAAGCTCAGTCAAACCCTTAAATAGGAAAAACCCCTTCTTGTCGTCGTAAAAAAAAAAAAAAAAAAAAACGAAATTCAATGCAAAGCGATCTGTATATTAAACACCCACTTAAATAAACAAATAAATAAATAGATAATCAGATAGACAAGAATAAGAGACAATTCTCCAGACACAGAACGACCGTAGGCGCGCCATAAAAATATTCTTCACTGGGAACCAACTAAAGGATGACCGTAAACATTAGCCTTGAAATGGATACCCTTTGAAATGGATACCCTACCCAACCTTAGCAAAACCTCTCAGAGGATGATGAATCTACTGATAAGAATTAACTCCCTGACCACTTAAAGAATGAAAATAGTATAGCCACTCCCACAATAACAAATTCTGTAAAAATACACGCAAACCGAGAGATAGCTTATTCCTAAAATTTCGCTTGAAGATGAAACGTGACTAAACACCTCAATCCAACTTAATTTTATTAATTATTTGGATGATTTCGGCTCACGTTTTTGAAACATGAGAACTCTTATGTAGCGAAGGAATCATATTTTTAAACAAAAAATATTATTATAATATATTATATATATATATATATATATATATATTATCAGCAATAAAAGATTTTGTTCGCATTAAATAACCCATCGAGGTTAATATGATGTAAAACAAAACAAATCACCCCCCCCACTTGTTACTAGAAACAGAAATAACAGTTCACGGACTTGAGAAACCTATTTTCATAAAAAAGTTCTTAATAAAAAGATTTTATAGATGTCAACCGAAAAGGAATACTAGATGGTAGGTCAATGAATGCCAAATGTTTCCGCCATTATTACAATTGGCAATATTTGTACATCTCGTTTAAGTGCAGTTCCTTGCCGCCAAGAAACTAGTAGTTTTTTTCCCCTTTATATTGACATTTATATCCAAAAGACACCAATGTCACATGACGTTTTACGGAGATCTTCGTTCAGAAGTTAATATATTATTCTAATTTTTTGCAATTTATAGAGAAGACAGATTTTTAATTGTGAGTCTGTCTATATTTCTGAGATGAGGTATTATGTACATTATTTACATTATTCGGACTATTGTCCTCATCTTTGTCGCCATATTTATCACAACGTTTCGGCTGTTGTACGCTCCAGCCTTCTTCAGGTGGTTGGAATTTCGAACTGAACCCTTTATTTCGCTCACTGGGGTAGACTGTTCTAGTTCCACGTGCCATGTTTGATGGATATCAGTTATCAGTTATCTCCTGTTAATTTCCCATTTCCCTCGTTGTTTTAATTGTGAGTTCAACTTGGAAGAAAAGCTAGTAAAAGTATACGAAACAGCTGTTAAACATCTGACCAAGTATCGATCGCAGTTCGTACGATTTCAGCTTCAATTTCGTGTATCATCATGGCGAGCAGATGAGCATCTTAAAGATCAGTAACATCCAGGAGGGCAACGAACTTCTCACGTTGATAAACTAAATGTAAAAACAGAATCAAGAAGCTAGCTCACAGAACGCGTGGGAACGAGTAATGAGAGATTTTAACTAATCAGACTTTTTTCTTCAGATCTTTCGCCAACATGTTTCAAACACCTTGACACCTTTCTAAATATTAGGTTGGTGCAAAAATGATGTCGTTTTCTAACATATGTTACTATGTGAGAAAACGACATTATTTTTGCACCAACTTAATACACAATTTGATTAAGCAACTTTTTCATCATTTGTTTTTATTTATATATATATATATATATATATATATATATATATATATATATTATAAGTTAATAGACTTAAAATATGGTTTTTCGCTACACAGTTCTAACCATGTTTCAAAAATGGAAGCTAAAAGCCCCTAATTTAATTTTGTACTTAAATTAAAGACATCACTTTCATTTCATCCTCAAGCGAATTTTGGAGTAACTTAAGTCTATTAACTTATAATATTAATGCTCTGTAAATTTACATTGAGCACTATTTTGTAAAAATAAAAATATCTATAAGAACACCGGATTATATATCTTACTGTTCTTTCTTTTTATTAATATACATATATATATATATATATATATATATATATATATATATATATATATATGTGTATATATATATATATAACATCTACCGGCTAATTACCTTTAATCCAACTAACCAGTTCTTCTTACAGAGACAAGTCCGAAAGGGTTTCATATAAACCGTTTCAAACATTTTAAAATGAAACATGGAATTAGATTCGTTCGGTACCGAAAATATTTTGACTATAAGACCGGGCATATTGCCATTTTTTTTTCTCAAATATTCGAACATGTTTTCTCTCGCACGCATACGTACGTCAACACAACCAGATAAACGCTTTAAGGAAATTAAGACTGTAGACGAAGCCCTGATCATCAGCAGGTTTATTAAAGGCTAAAAATAGAAAGAGAAATAAATGAAAATTTGAGACTAGATTGACTAACAAATAAATATATGGGTACAAAGAAATATGATAAAGGTAGCCGGAGGCTTGAACATAGCAACAAGAACGTGGGTTTAAATCTATAAGAGTTTTATCAAACTGTTTGCTTACATGAATATATATAAAATTTGTTTTGATATTTTCCCCAGAAAGAGGGATAGATAGGTAGGTAGATATACGAAGTTACTGATTCAGAACAGTTTGTAAACTGTGAACCCTTGATGAAAAGGATTCTACATAGAGAGATACAAACGTAAAATAAGTATATAAAAACAAATGTTCAAATAATGATATGATATTAAAAGAGATCAAGGCAAAGTGAAAAGGTTTTAATGGTTACATACCGGCGATGCTATCGTTGCTGTTAAGACTTAGGAACATGAGAAAAATATGAACCACATGCTTGAAACCTTGCTTTATTCTGCCCGTTACGGTAACAACTAAGGAACTAACAGGAAGTAGTAAAAAAAGTTACTAATTTATAAATGTATCTAGACTAAAAAGAGGACAAACAAAGGGTAAGTAAAACAATACTGGATATATACTGTGGTAATCGAACACATGTATTCCGGCAGCAATGCGAATTGTTCACCTTATCCTTGCGAATATTGGCTGATACGTGTACGTAAATTTATTCATATGCGCAGTATAGAGTTTCGGATTATAATATCTATTCTTATTTAAAATATTGATAATTCATTTTAGGGGTCTCAGTTTTTATTATACAAACATAAACATAAGTTTTTATTTATAAAAATTACAAGCCAGAGAAATATGGATTTAATCAACGGAATAGACTATTTGAATAAATCATTTTATTATGGACGCTTCGATGTTCTATGATCTTCATTATGTTTTTATAATTAATTTTATTAATTTGTCTTCTTTCAATTTAATCACTACGTTTTTTTATACTATTGTTCATCCAAGTCAAAGAGCCAGAGGGTTACAAAATAAGGCAGTTGCAATAGCTTAAAAGGAAGAATTGAGAATTGCTTAATATGAGGATATGTAGGATAAACAACGGTTGAAAAGATCATAGTGATCGGGGAATCATCCTTTCGGGAGTCTGTTCCACAAAGTAACAGTTCAATTCCGAGTGTGTTGCTTCTCAGAGAACTTCATTGCTTGAAACTTATTTTCTATCGTCATGTACAACATATACCACGACTTTTCGATTGGATGAATATCGGAAGAGGTTGGGGATATTTCATTAATATCTGTTTGTAATGAGAAAAAAGATATACTAAGTTTCTTTTTATAAAATTCATGGTTCGTTATCTAAGTAAAATACGTTAACTTCCAAACGAAAATAGACGAAAAAGAATGTTTTTACAAGGAGAAGGTTATTTGCAGTCAACCGGAAGAAGTTTTGTCAAAACTGACATGCGTAGTAGATACCCCTTTTCTGGCCACCCACAAACGTACGCACACGGTAGGCAGTCTTTTATATATGAAAAACAATTGCGCTATAGTGAGGTTCAGCCTGCTAGACTCAAGTCAGGATCGGCTCTATGTTTGTGTCGTATTATCAGAAATGCATTGAAGTTGATTTATCTATTATGGTCTCACAATTTTCATATCGATCTGTGACAAAGTGGAAAACATTTTCGTGTAAAGCGTTTCGTCCTCTAGGACGTCATACTTTTTCCCCTCTAAAATTGTTCTTGATATATAGAAAAATATTTATCATTTTCCCAAATCTATCAATTTGTCCCACAATTTTCATATACACCTATAGATTATATGAAATATAAGATGAAGAAATAAAATCGATCTTTTTTTTTGTCCCTCAATATTCATATCGATCTAAATTTGTCTCTCAATTATTATATCTTTCTATCTATACATATATAAAATATAACGTTTAAGTACTAAAATCTATCTATTTATCTATCTATTTTTGTATCGCTATTTTCGTAATTATTCAGCTCTGCCTGCCTCTGGATAAAGATTGATCCAGTGACAGAAAACTGTAAGTAAGAGGTTATCAATTGATAGATAATAAATTTGGATTTGTGAAGCATGAAGTCAAATTAAGGCAGAAATAATGAGTTACGCCAAAATTTCAGTGGGGAGTGGAGAGAGGGAATGTATGGCTTGAAAAAAAAAAAAAAAAAAAAAAATGGCGTACGAAATCTTGTTTCTCACTTTCGATGGAACACAGACGACTACGACGACCGGTGAATGAAGCAGATAAAGAAAAATTATATAAATATATGATAAGATAAAGAACAAATATGAAAGGTTTATCAATCTAACATGTTTCACTTTTATTAAAGCTTCATCAGAGAATGAGATATGGAGAAAAAGAAGAAAGAATTTCTGGTATTTTTACATTTGAGATGTTTGATATTCTTTGTTTAATCACGTTTCACGCGCATTCGACTTGTTAAAACAAACGTTAGTATAATTTGTAGCGCCCCGAACTTAAGGAGAGACGACACGTCCCTTCGAAGTTTCAAGAAATTAACGGATTTCAAGCTTAACTAGAGAATTTTGTTTAACAAGTCGAATGCACAGAGAAAGAGAGGGGAGAGAGAAGAGGGGAGAGAGATAAAGCGAAAGAGGGGAGAGAGAGAGAAAGATTCCTGTTATTCAAAAGTGATGTGGTGTGAAGGAATAAAGATGAAAGATCCTTCATCCTAAGTTTCCTTTGTCGCCTTTGGTATCACGATTAGACAAAATCATTTGTTGTACGCTCCAGTCTTTTTCAGGTGATTGAAATTTCGAACTAAATTCTTTATTTCATCCACCGGGGTAGATTTTTCTGGTTCCATGTGCCATGCCTCCTCCGGATGTCTCAGTTATCTCCCTTTAAGTTAGCTCTTCAGTTTTTTGTTTATTACTACCGTAGCCAGGTACTGAACTCACAATTCATTGTGTCAAATCACTGGATCCAACCATCACTTTTCTCCACCCAGCCATATAGGAATTTATGCAACTTATAAAGTTAATGTCCCAATAAACAGCTCTTCAGTGTGGTTGCCGTCCGATTGCTTCAAGCTGAGATCGAAACCTGACCGGTTTAGCATCAGTCAGATCCTACACCTAGGCTATCGTCGCACGGCAGTAAGGGAAATTTTAACGTTTTCTATACGAAATACACCAGTTGCTCGGAGAGCTCAATTCAGTTGAAGAGCAATGCATTAATAGCAGCAGAGGCCACTGTTTTTAAAATGACCCTTTTCTCAAGAGAGCTCAACCGGATTTTCCGAGTGCATATATATTGTCATTCACAAACCGACAGTTTCGCTGTATCACAGTTCTTCGGTGCGACGAGACGTCTGATTCAAATGAAAGTGATTATATATATATATATATATATATATATATATATATATATATATATATATATATATATACATACACACACACGCGTGTGTGTGTGTAGCGTGTAAAGAGAAAATTCAACAACATAATTTACTCACTTTCATTTATTAAACATTAAATTACGTCACTTACAGTCCTCCATAATTTACCTACACTTCAGTTAACATGATGAATATGTATGAGGGTCCTTTAAATGTAGAAATTTTGAAAAACTAGCAGCATTTTTACTTTTACTTATATATTTTTTCATCAGCAAGGCAGTAAAGCCACTAAGACACAAGAGGTTACAGGGTGTGGAAGAATTAGGAACAGAAACATTAAAAATGAGCGGGAAGAGAAAAGTGTAATCAGGAGCAACTGTAGATAGCGATTAACATTGCATTTAAATGTTTGCAAATTAAAGTTTGCTGAATGCATGGAGCCGGAATATAGACTCATTGTAAAATAACGTCTTTGATAAAAAGTCCGTCAGGGGACTGAAAACATGGGCGAAGATAAGACTTTCTTTTGGCTTTATTCATATATGCGAGAGAGAGAAGGCGAGTGGGGAACTGGGTTCCCGTTATTCAAAGTTGATGTACTGTAAAAGAAAAAGTTGAAAAATCCATCATCCCCCTTTTCCTCTTTTATTTTTGGTATCCGGGCGTGAATCTGTATGAAACAGATGCCAAACGCCTGCCTC
>OZ010610.1:34481834-34489334 GCA_963932145.1 Acanthosepion lycidas | reverse complement strand
ACACACAAATATATATATATATACATATATACGCACACACATATATACACACCCACAGACATATATCTATATATATAAATACACACACACCCACACACATATATATGTATATTATATATAATATACACATTTGTAATTATGCGTTGGTTTGTATGCACGTGTGATTATTTGTGAATACTTGTTTAAGCTTGTGTGGAATGTTGGATAGTAATTTTCATTCCTTGAACGTTATAGCAAGACAACAGATTTGAATTTCGATTCTGAATCTTATTGCGAAGTTATTTGTCATTCTTCAGCAATTCTTAGTTTTCTCTGGAGACAAGTGAAACCAAACTTTGGAAACGTCTTCCGTTATTATTTCTTTGATGATAAAAAATAAAGTATGCAGCACATTCGATTACAGGACTGACCAATAAAATAAATCCAACCAAATGAAAAAAGAAAAAAAGTTAAAATAAAAATAAATCAAAAAGTTATAAAGTAAAAATTGGCGTTCAGTGTACAGAGAGTTTATTATTTTGGGTGATGAGTTGATTTTATTGGAAATCTCTCTCTCATATATATATATATATATATATATATATATATATATATATATATATATATTTCAATAAAGGTGCAATTAAATTACAAATTCATGAATTATTCATACATAAAACAAATAGAAAGGTTAATGATTAAATGGCGAGAAATCCATCTTCGCGGATAATTCAATAATATACAAACACCCCGAATCTGTTTATGAATGAAAAGATCATGTTTTATAAATTTCCGTTGCATTAGATCTTTTTATTTTACAAGCATTCGTCTGTTCCTCCAGACATCCTCAGGTATGAAATAGATTGTGTTCTTGTTTTTACTCTCAGTAATAAGTGGACAAACGAAAACAAAGTTGTAATTTATAAAACATGATCTTTTCATTCATAAACAGATTCGGGTTTTTTGTATATTATTGAATTGTTCGCGAAGATGGATTTCTCGCCATTTAATCATTAACCTTTGTATTTGTATACATTTTATGTATGAATGATTCTTGAATATATATATATATATATATATATATATATATATATATATATATATATATATAATTTATATACATATATATATAATATAGTACATGTGAGTAACGAAGAAGTTTCAGAGAAAATGAAGACTAAAAAAAACATGTTAACACTAGAATTTCTAGGGAACATAACGTGGAAATAATGCTTAGAAAATTTGATTTTATTTGATTTGATTATTTACGGTTTATCAACACTTTGCAAGTTATTTAAAGTCATAAAATATTTTAAGATTGAGAATTTTGCGAGGTGGGGAGATAGTAAAACTTGTATCCCGAAATAACTAATTAACCCATGACTGGTGGGGGATAAGAGCTAGATACCTAACCCTTTCGAAGGGTATTTTCGCCGAAATGAATATGACCAATCAAACTGGAATTGGAACTGGGAACTCGAATTAACAATTCCGAGTCATCATCCATTGTCCCACCCGCACATCTAAGCTTAAAACAGTTGGTATTCCCAAGAGTTTACCCTACGAGGTATGTCGTTGCTTAACTTTAGTGATTGGACGTGAACCGGTGTTTATACTCACAGTATAAATTGAAGGCAAGAGGGACAGAGGAGAACAACGCATAACGTATCTTTGGTAAATGGATGGCGGAACAAGGTTTAAGAGAGATAATGAAAAGACTTTATCAATTCATTCTCCGGCGTAGACGTGTGTATACGTTTTTTACCGAAAGTGCCTTTTTTAGACACGGACGAATAAAGATGTCCAAAACATAACATTTAAAAACAGCTACAGACGTAAATCTTAATTATTTTTATGCTTTTCTAAGTTTGAAACGAGTCCAGTTGTCAAATACATCTGGTAGAGGTTTTAGCCGCTGCTCGGGTGCTTCAAGGTGCCTCAGTTACTATTAGGTTGGTGCAAAAATAATGACGTAATAATGTCGTTTTTTGACGTTAAAAAATACGTCAAAAAACGATACGACATTATTACGTCATTATTTTTACACCAACCTAATATATTAAAAACAAATACAGTGCAACCTGGATATAAGAGAAACCCGGATATAAGAGAGATTTTCTCTGGTCCAAAATTAGAGCCATACTTACCTAAACAAAATAGACCAAACCCGGATATAAGAGAGATTTTCTCTGGTCCCAAATTAGAGCCTGTGTTAATGTACATAAATTAGACAAAACCCGGATATAAGAGAGATTTTATCTGGTCCCAAATTAGAGCCATACTTACCTAAACAAAATAGACCAAACCCGGATATAAGAGAGATTTTCTCTGGTCCCAAGTTAGAGCCTGTGTTAATGTATATAAATGAGACAAAACCCGGATATAAGAGAAACCCGGATATAAGAGACTTCGTCTCCGGTCCCGACAACTCTCTTATATCAAGGTTAGACTGAACAAAATAATCTGAAAAAATAATTGGCAAGGAAGAAGCTAAGGGCTACAACGATAGGAAATTGTGGAAAACAATGATCGCCAACGTCCTGAACAAGCAGGGCAAATAGAAGATACAACCATTGAAACATCGTACCATTTGACAGTTTTGATGCATATGAAAAAAAAAAAATATATATATATACGAGTATATTACCTATTATAAAGAATATATATATTATGAATATATTACCTTTGAAATCACTTAGTCATAAAAATGCTCACGCTGTAAGTACATTTTAAGAAAGACAGATAGACAGATCTGTTCCCTATTGAATTGGACATACTTCGCGTAATATTTACAAAAGTAAAGCTTAGTTGTTTTGAAATTTGTTTGTAATCATACAAAGCAATCTTTAGGGCACCTCGAGGTGGTGTAATGGTTAGCAAGCTTGTCTCTCTAGAACAATTACGATCGAGTAGTGAGTTCGATCCTCACTGGGTACCTCTTACTTTCGGCCTTGTGCCACATCCAAGCTACACTTGGAAAATCGCTATAAAGCAATTTTTTTTTTCCTAAACTTGTCTTCATATTTAAAACTGAACTTCTACTGGAGAATCCAGTTATCATAGCTACAAAAGAACGATCTGCTTAAATAAACAAAATATGGATCCGATCAAATATGCTTCTTTCACGTGTCAAACCCCTCTCAGGCAGGATGGGGGAGGTGTCCTCCCACATCTTTCAATTGATACTGTTTTTTCTTTTTTATTTTTATTAACGGCTTATCAACATTTTAGAGGTTATTTAAAGCCAGAAAAAATTAAATTGTAAACATTTTTGGTGGAGATAATTTACTGATACAAGTCCTACGAATTAACCCATAGCTGGAGGGAGAAGAGGTGGATTCATATCGTTTCCAAGACTATTTGCACGTCATTGAATATAATGGAACCGACCAGAACTTGAAATCGGTTCTCCGATTTCTAATCCCGAGCCATTATCGATTACACCACCTACACGTCGAAGCTGACAGCAGCCGGCATTCCTAAGCGAATATCAATCTATGTACTGACCAGGATCGTCGTTGCTTAGCTTCGGTGATATGACGAGAACCGGTGTTTTTTTTTTGGGGGGGGGGATGGGTTGCGACATGATCGTAAGTCGCTCTTTTTGTTGTTGGCTTATTGATTTGAACATCCTGTTATGTTGCCAGGCTTACAGTGCCATGAAAAGTTTACAACAAATTACAAAAAAAAGATATTTCTAATACAGTTACATTAATTAAACTTTTACTGCTCGTATATATTTAGGTATTCAGTCAAACAATCCGATTTAAAAAAAATAAAATCTCAAAAAAGTATCCCACGAAGAAAAACCGATATTTAGAAACTCAAAAATTTACAATTTTTTTTTCATTTACAACAGTGTTTTTGGGGTTTTTTTTTGTAAAAGCGTTCAAGTTTTACTAGAATGTTCAAAATTAGGATTTTTTTTTTTTTTTTTAAGAACGTTCAAGAATAATTTTACGATTACTTTTAGGAATGATTAAAAGTATTATGTTATTATTTTTCTGTCAACCGGCTTTTAAACATTGACAAAATGGAGAAAAGCAAAATATTTCATCAAGACCTCCCTAAACGTTTTGTTAGCCTTCATACAAATGAACTTGGTTATCGGAAGATACAGAGGTAGTTAAATATACCATTGAGTTCAGTTGGTACGATAGTTCGTCACTCGAAGACTTGTTATTCCATTCGTCCCCTCTTCCCGCCAAAAAAAAAAAAAAAAAAAAAAAGCTCTAGTCATCCTAGAAAGTTAACGGAACATACGATAAGATTATTGGCCCGAAAATTTGGCAACGAGCTCAGATTTACGCTTCAAAGAAGTCTAGAAGTACGTTGGGTAAGAGTAAGTACGCATACAATTAGTCCGTCACTTCGTCGATATGACATCTTTTCGAGGACTCCAATAAAATAAAAAAAAAAAATTCTTAAGCGAAAACACGTTCTTGCTTGACTGGATTTTGCAAACTAGCATTGTGTTAAACCTGCAGCAATTTGGAAAAATGTACTATGGTCAGACGAAACGAAAATTGAACTTTTTGGCGGAAATGCTGTGGCAAAGGTCTGGAGAAAGAAGATTACTGAATATTCGCCGAAGAATACTATCCCAACGGTTAAATCTAGAGGCGGATCAATCATAATCTGGGGTTACTTTAGTGCCCAAGGTGTAGGGAACATTGAAATAATAGAAGTGGGGATGAATGAAGCATATTATAGGGATATTTTGGGGATAAATTTACGTTACAGTGCGCATTCATTGGGCTTGAAACCAGGTTGGGCGTTTCAACAATACAACGATCATAAACATAATGCATAGCTTACAAAATCATAGTTAAGTTCAAACAGAATAGACGTTCTAATATGGCCAAGTCAATCTCCGATTGAAACTTTACGGAGGGAGCTGATACTGAGAATTCAAGGGAGGAAACCGCAAAATCTGCAGGAACTAAAGGAATTTTTTCATGAAGAATGGAAGAATATTAGCCAAAAAACATGCAAGAAATTCGTATGGGACAAACTCTAAATGCTTACATGCTGTAATTAGCAATAACGGTTACGTTACAAAATATTAGTAGATGATTTAATAAATGCATATTGTGAACTTTTGCATAATTAAGTACTGGTTTTTCTCCTAGGGATATATTTATTGATTATTTTTAAAAATCTGATTGATTTGGTTTGTTTTACGGCATATCAACCTTAATGGATTATTTAATGCTGCCAAGATTTTTATTGCTGGTAATATATATATATTTTTTTTCAAAAAGTATTTTTTCTTAATATATTATTTTTGCACCAACCTAATATTTTCCAAAATACTATTGCTAGTAATATTTTTTACAAAAATCTTTTGCTAGTATTAAAACGTAATTTTTGAACATTTTGACCCATGTTTGGGGGGTTAACTATTTGCCCATATCTGGGACCCTAACAGGATGAAGCTGGGAACACCAGCAATTAAGAGGTGGTTCCACGCTCCACAAAACTTCCTGATCAGAGGCCTTGCTGTTGGACGTAGGACGCGGATGTAGTTTATCGTCATACCCGGAACAGTTTAAATCTGATTGTTTGACTAAAGGCTTAAACATATGCATTATTAGCTGTATAAGTTTCATTGATCTGTGTTAAAAATGCCTAAAGAAATATTTTGTAATGTGTTGTAAACTTGCGTGGCACTTTATATACACGCACAGATATATTAACAAAAATAGACCGTGGCGAAAAAATGTCTAAGGAATAAAGACATGCATTAAAATCATAACAAAAATATTTGACTTAACTTTAGCGAACTTTTTAAGTATGCTAATGTCAGAGCAATTACGAAAAACTTGGAAAATAAGATTTTTTTTTTATTTACATCTCCACCATCTATTCTTTTCGATTATGACCTGGCATCTTGACTTCAGTCACTTTCTCACCAACGTGATGTGGCTTCCCTCTGTCTTTTCTACAAATATTTTCATGGCAACTGATCTGACGAGCTTTTCCCTTGGTACCCCGACTGCATAAATTTAAGCGTGCTACTAGATTGGCAAATAGGTCAGTGTTTTACTGTTGAAATATTAGGTTGGTGCAAAAATAATGACGTAATAATGTCGTTTTTTGACGTTAAAAATACGTCAAAAATCGACATTATTACGTCATTTTTGCACCAACCTAATAGCTAAACGCAACTACCACTTCTATTCCAAGAGTTTCTTTTCACCCACTTCTCAACTGTGGAACTCCATTCCCTTTTGCTTCTTTAATAATTACAATCTTCAAAAATATAAATGCAATATCAATCGCTATCTTCTTGAACCCTGTTCATTTATTGTCCTTCACTCAAACATTCCTAGTCTTAATTTTCTCATTCTCTTTCACTCCCTGTAACCTCCTGCGCGCTAGTGGCAGTACAGCCTTGGTTGGGGCTTCTTATATAACAAATATTCTATAAGAAGTCCCTTAACAATAACAATACAATTAATTTGCAGTTTATCAAGCGCGCTCAGTTCGCATTAAAAATTTCCCGAATACTTACATTTATGTGTAATTGTACATGCTTCATTCGAATCTGGTTTGATAAATTTGATAAAATCTAGCGTTTTGGCGTTATCAGCAGTAAAATTTCGGATTCATTTGTGTTGCGGCAGGCATTACTGCGGAATAGCTTTGAGTAATATTCACTTGCTTTGATTATTGCGCACGCAGCGCACAATTGAGTGTGTGTACGTAAATAGTTCTCTTGCGCAGTAATTGAAACAAGATCAGTAAAATAAATCCCGTTAAGAACATTCTTCCACGTTTAGCTCTCCGCAGCGAACGTATGCAAACAACGACAGTAATGTCTGCCACCAACGACGCGAATGAATCCGAATTTTTTTTTATCAAATTTATCACGCCAGATTCCAATAAAGCATGTACAATTACACATAAATGTAAGTATTATGGAAATTTTTAATGAGAACTGAGCGCGGTTGATAAACTGCAAGTTAACCAACAATATAATTGAAAAATGCATTTAAACTACAAGAATTTCACGTATCCTTCAGGCGAGCAGAACTTATGCCAAAAAGCGTTCAAAACATAATTACAGCTATAATATTCAATAAATTAAGAAAAGTCCAAGAGAGTTATTTGGTTAATCGACTAAAGAGTCTTGTGTCGAAATGATCAAAATTATCGAGTGTTTAAGATTCATTTTCTTTTTAAGTATTTTTAGACTTTAATACATAATTTGTTAAAATGTTTAATTCGCTTCCTGATTGTATTATACAATTATATTTTCGACATTTTTTAAAATCAAATACTATAAACAAATTGACGCATTATTTCTGTAATATATAAAATGGTCCGAAATTGTGGCGAATAAAGGATTTTTTTAGCATTTCGTTTGTAGAAATGGTTAATTGTCCTTTCTTTGTTTACATTTATTGAAATAGGTCAATAATTGTTATCGTTAAAAGATATTTAATAACAGCTATTGCTGCTAATTAACACATTACTAAATATTACTATTGTTATCAGTAATCAGATAAATGAATT
>OZ010610.1:34461834-34476834 GCA_963932145.1 Acanthosepion lycidas | reverse complement strand
ACAGGCAAGCGCTCACTCGGAAGGCTAAAGATACGTTACAATGAGACGCTGAAGGATTCTCTCAAGCATTGTGGCATTCTCCATTGCACCTGGGAAGAGTCTGCTGAGGACTGTGCCAACTGGTGCTCTCTTGTAAAGTTCGGAGAAAACAATCAGAAACAAAGAACAGAGACGCCAGAAAGTAAAAGATAGGGCTCCGCCTCCCAGCCTGGTTCAGTCCCCAGCATCCCATGCCACAACTGCAGCAAATTTGTCACGGCGAACATCGGACTCACTAGTCATCTCCGCATCAACACTGCCCCCTACCCAGTGATTCGAAGTCAAGGTCATCTCCGAATACGGTGGACGAACATAATTTTATGTGTTTAAAAGATTTTTTAAATTATAGTTTTTAACAACTCTAATTAAGAAGTTTTAAAGACTTTCCTGCTATAAACATTTAAGAACTTTCTTATATATAGAGTTTCTAGAATTTTTAGTTTTTGCTTATTATCTTGGTGGGGTACTGTTGTATTTTCGACTAATATCTACCTAAACTGTGAATGTGGGCATGAATGTTCATTTAATGTTCTGAGATTGAACTACGATCGCTTAAGTGAAACGCAAGTCTTCCCGTCTTGGTCATTGTAGTAAAACCAACATACATATTATTAATACTTTTGTCAGAGATACAATATCCCAAATTAGAGTACATGTATATGAGTTTGTATGAGTGTCTATGTGTATGATTGTGCGTGTATGTGTTTAATTACAATAAAAGTTTAACATCGAAAATAAGAAATTGCATATACAAGGTGGGGTGGCAGCGTGAGTGTTTCCTTAATAGTAAAGTATTTTCAAAGATGCATAATTTATTACTCCCGCTCTTTCTCCTTACGAATCTACATGCGTATTACTGACCCGAGCGCCTAGGTGAATGGACTTATACAACCCGAAAGATGCCAATATTTATTAGACAGAATCGTATACGATTTTACAGTGTATCGTATCATCTCGAATTATTTCTGTTCAATAACATATAAAGCAGAAGATGCCCTTTCAGGCATTGATTTGATAAATACATTACTCCTGATCTAATTTACGAGCAAGATAATTCGAAGATTTAATTAACCGCATTTACATATATCGGATGAAGTAAGAAACGTGAGAGGAAAGAGCAGACCTTCGGGTTGATTATGTTTATGGAATTAACATTCAATGTCGAAGAAATACTATTTACCATTTCCGTCTCTGTGTGACCAAAGAATCTATCTATCTATCTATCTATCTATCTATCTATCTATCTATCTTAGTTCCTTCCTAACTATATCCGTCTATTCCTATCTATCTATCTATCTATCTATCTATCTATCTATCTATCTATCTATCTATCTATCTATCTATCTCAGTCTATTACTATCTATTTCAGTCTATTACTATCTATCTATCTATCTATCTATCTATCTATCTATCTATCCCAGTCTATTAATATCTATCTATCCTAATTATTCGTATATATTTCAATCAATCCACATCTCTCTTTATCATTGGGATATTTTTTTAAAATTTAACTATTCAACCCGCGTACCTCCAACTATATAAGCAATTACATGAGCCTATTAGATAATCACTCGTTATAATCTGAAGTTCTTGATAAATAATCATAGTAGTTAATTTACTCTATTCAAAATAAACTTTTTTAAAAATATACGTTATCCCTAGATTACATAAGTGGTTCAGTTAAGAATCCTCTGTAGGTTAGCCAGATCGATGTACACCTGACGAAGGTCGGGAGCACAACGGCCGAAACGCGATATTAACCACTGAGATTAGGACAATTGTCTGAATATAAACAGTGTAAATAATGGTAGCTCCTCTTCCCAAAAATTTAAACAAAAATCGAAAATATAATTGTATAATACAGTTAGAAACGATGTCAACATGTTACAAAATCGTTTATCAAGAAAGTCTGAAAATACTTAAAAAAAAAATAATGAATCTCAGATAAGCAATAATTTTAATAAATTTTATTATGTGATTTTTCTTACATCTATCTGCTGTTGTTTTACAGAAACTAAGAAAATATTTATATTACTATGATACTATGATATATATTACCTATACTGGTAATAATAATAATTAAATATTAAATAATATTAATAATTAAATATTAATAATTAATATATATATTACCTATACTGATAATAATGATTAAAATCAATTGGTGAGTTGACTTTTTTCTTTCTTTTTAAGCAAGGCTGGAGTGCCACTAGTACGCAAGGGGTTACAGAGAATTGAGAAAAAGAGTAAAGAGGCGTGTTTGAGAAAAGGATACAGACAAGGGGGGGAACAAGATCAATGTATCAGAAGATGTCGATTGACATTACACTTAAATATTTGAAGATTATAGTCATCGGGTAAGCAAGCAAGAGGAAGGGCGTTCCATAGACGGGAAGTGTGAGAGAAGAAGCTGTATGAGTAGAAGAGACGGTTACATTGAAAAGGACAGTGAAAGGATAGTACCGAGATGCCAACCTAGTAGCTCGCTTAAATTCATACAGTCTGGGAATGAGCGAAAGTAGCTCGTCGGAATAGTTGCCGTGAAATTACTTGTAGAAAAGACAGAGGGAAGTCACGGCACGTCTCTGAGAAAAAGACTGCAGACGAGATGCCAGATCAGGAACTCACGCATTGCATATTCGTCTCTGGATTTTGTCGAGGACCTCGAGACGTACAACGGGGGCACTAGATCATATATGACAGCAATACAGTGCAACCTCGGTTCTTGAACGTCTCAAATGTTGAACAAATCGGTTTTCGAACGGAATATTCGAGATTAAAATGCCTCGGTTATCAAACAAATTTAGGTTCTCGAACAACATGGCCGAACGAGCCGAACCGATTTAACACGAACAGTTTCATTTCTTCGTCGACCGCCATGTTGTATACATTCGTCTGTTGTGCTGTGCTTTTCTTTTCCAATTTTATTGTACTATGCCTTTTTTTCTCTTCATTCGTCCTCAGTCATGGCTTCAAATAAAACTAGCAGTGATAATGGTAAAGGAAAAAGGAAAGTCAAGAGATAAAAAAACAATTGTTGATGTTATTGTCCTACTCAGTTTTATATGGCAAAATCAACGATCTATACTCTTCTTATCAATAATGAGACGATCATGTCTTTCCTTCTCTTTTTCCAAACAATAACATCACTTTCCTTCCCCTTAACGCCATCAACTCTCCTACATGCAGGTACAATAAAATTTAAGTGTTCGTCTATATTTTATCTGTTTAATATTGTTTTTTTTTCTTAGATTTAATGATTTTCATTAGTTTTATTTATTAAATAATTTTCATTAGTTTTATGTATTAAATGATTTTCATTAGTTTTATGTATTAAATAATTTTCATTAGTTTTATGTATAAACTTGTAATAAAGTACTATAAAGTTTAAATAAGCCATCTTAAGACCAGGAACGGGCTAATCTATTTTATACTGATTCATATTGGAAAAATAATTTCGGTTTACGAACATTTCGGTTTGCGAACGGGCTTCGGGAACGAAATAATTTCATAAACCGAGGTTCCACTGTATATGTAAACAGGTGGAAAATTGAAAATAAAAATTACCTCTTAAATGTTTCTCTAAATGAATAAGTACACCACATTTTAATGTTGCTTTCTGAAAATATGTTTTAATATTAATGGGAATTGTATAAAAATTTTATGAATAAAATTTTAAGATAATTTCAAAACTTGTAGTACAGGTTCTTGAGTTGATTAAATAGAATAAAACAATCTTTTTTTTAAAAAATATATTTGATAATATAATCCTATGCTTTTTTTTCAGATTGAAATGAAGCATTTCAACGACTGATATAAAGATTTATGTTAAATATTTCCCGTATGTTTTGAAATAAAAAACACTAAAGCTTTAAGGTTATACGTTTGAACACATTAATGTATGAGTTATCATCAAGCCCGCAGCAGACTTACTAGAATATTTTTTAAAATATTTTTGTGTATAAGGGTGGTTGTTTTTATTTAAAAGATTTTTTTCTTTGCCGACGTTTGAAAGCATGGAATTGGGGTCATTTTATTTTACAAGAGGATTTTAGTAAAATATTTGTTTTTCTTAAGACATTCGACATTTATAAAACAGTAATTGTTGTGAGATCACAACAGGGAGATTACCTCGCCTAGTCTTCCTGTGGACTCTACTTAACACCGTTATGTAGCATTGTATTCTGCACTATATCTGGAAGGTAGATAAATCCTGTTACTCACTTTTTGCTCACTTGAATACGGGATGTTTTTAATGGAAGCCATGTTCAGTAGTCCACGCTGGGAGAAGAATTCTTCCCCTGGCAAACCAACGTCTTAATTTCAAACAACCACGTGGCACATCGCGCACACGCGCGCGCGCGCACACACACACATACACACACAGACGAATAGAGATAGGCACATTACAGCTAAGCACATAATATTTTTCTTTATTTTTAAGCTATATATAGTGCAATGTAATTTTCAACGCAAATATAATTTTCTCTTTCAGTTTTGTGAGTTATGTTTATTTCTCTAAATATATATGAAAAATCCTCAATGTATTTTAATCGCATCCATTACAATATAGAACCTCTCCGTTACGCAACTAAAATGGGGACCTAACAGGTAAATGTAACTGCCAGGTGAAATCATTTTTAAGATTATTATTTTCAAATTTTTTCATGACAATTTTCATAATGAATTTTATCCACTAACTAGTTTCAAAGAACAGGTGCCTATAAATATCACTCTGTTAAAATCTAATTTTGATAGTGTAATATTCTATTACACTCTAGGAAACCTATCGAAGTGCCGACTGTAAACACTGGAACAAGAAATACAATCTTTATGAAACGAATGATTTCAGAGTGAGCAATACAAATACAGAAAGTTGTTTCGTAGGCCGCGCAAAAGCTTTTTTTTACCATCTTTTACATAAAAATATATTTTAAGTGTTTATGACTTATTTGGAATAGATGGTAGAATAATCAAAAAACATTTACTGAAATTAAACCGCTTCCCTAACGATAGAAAATAAATTGAGCAAGTAAACAAAAAAGAAAGGACTGTAAGACAACGAAGCCATTTTGATACCCGCTTATCCTATCCAGATGCACGTATTTCGACATGCGCTTTGGTGATCGCTTGTTAATTTGATCTATTTTGAAAATGAAACAGCGAGCTTATGTAAAAGGATCGAGAGGCTTAGAAAAAAATCAAACATTGCTAAGAGCCACGAAGGATATGAAGTTACAGAGAGATATGAACCCCGCGACGTACTGGAGGGACATAACAGATTGAAGGAAACGTCCTTTTTATCGTGTTAGCCATCATCCTATTACGTCAAATGACTTTGCTGAATATATTAAGCAAGAATGTAAAACACACGAGTATATTTTCGAAATAGAATTTGACAAAAATTAAATATCTGGAGAAGGATGGGCGGGTGGTGTAATGGATAACGGCTCGCAATTTGAATTCAGAGAGGCAAGTTCTAATTCCTGTCGGTTTCGTTATATGCACTTATTCGAAAATGCCCACGGGAAAGGTATGAATCCACCTCTTACGGGTACTCATTACGGGTACTCATTAGGAAAATTTTAAAAAAAAATTAAATCACGTGTAAGTTTTAATTATATGCTGATGAAAACAAACACACACAACACACACACACACACACACACACACATATATATATATATATATATATATATATATATATATATATATATATATCGAAACATTAGTCGCACACCAAAACGTAGGTACTCGGATATGTACTAATATATATCTTTGCTCTGTATAACCACATCGAGCATTATTACATTTACACCTCATGTATAAATTTGACGATTATTTATTTGGTTGACCGCGTATGCACACCAGCACACGCATATACGCTTGCTTATATCTAGCCGCTTGATTTATCTATCTTATAACTAATATATATATGTGTGTGCGTGTGTGTGTGTGTATATATATATATATATATATATATATATATATATATATATTTCCCTACTTTAATATCTATTTTCCCAGTTGTCTTTCTACTAACCCCTTACATCCTTTTATCTATATATTTTAAATTTATTTTGCTTTTAATTTTAGATTACAATTTCATTCTTCATATAATCCCAAATTAATATCGTAAGCGCAGCCGACGAAACCACTTTCTGTATTCGGGTTTTATTTTATAAAACTTCTTCACTTTAAGATAAATACCTTCCACCCTAGCCTGACCCATATCTCGTTCCTTTTGTCTGACTGAAACACTGAGGTGGATAATTCCTGTATTTGTTTTTCGACAGGTTAGTTTTTTTAGCTTTTACAGTTAAATTCTATTTCCAGCCCCCTCTTAACTGTATAGACACGAACTCAGACCACACCGAGGTTGATAAGACAGACGACTGATATCTCCGTCTGCCGAAATAGACTATTCCCCATATGATGTAATTTGGGATTTTATTGTTTATATATATATATATATCTATTATACAGGGTGTATCAAAAATACTTTTACAAACTTTAAAGCGGGTTCCTCATATCAGAACAAACACAGAATTTCATATAAACATATGTCCACAGATCCTTCGTTTTTGAGTTATGTTTAAAGAATGTTTACTGTAGACGGCGTTGTGTTGCCATGTAGACTAGGTTACATTTATCATTCTTGCATTTATGGTTAGTCTGTCTTCATCAATTAACGTGTAGTGAGTTAAGAGTTGCCGGATATTCATATCGTGAGCAGGCAGATATGATTTTACATACGACCGCCCGAATGGTAATGGACGCGTGTCTGCCTGCACGGCTGTATCAAATTGTGTTTCCAGATCGAAGGCAGCCGAGTCATTCAACCTTTGCTGCTGTTTGTCGTCGCGTTGTTTAATCAGGGCCCATGGAAACTCAGACTATGATAATGATTATTTTTTTATTGTTTTTTTTTTAGATTGTATCTTGGATTACACATTTAGCAGCATCTAATGTAAACTTGAAACTTAATAACTCATTCATCAATTTAATAATCATTGCCATAATCCTTGCCTTCAATTCATTGGTGTTACAAGGAGTTTTTTTGGTCTCTCGCTCAACTGCGCCCAACACATAAGAATCAATGGGGTGCAGTCTAGGGTGTTAGGTGGCCAGATGTAATGGGTGATGTGCCTGACAGCCATGACTGGGTTCTCGTTCTTGTGTGGCATGGTGCAGTCCTGTTGCCAGATAAAGGGTCTTCCATTCCATCAGCCCTACATCCTCAAGGAACTTGATGTAGGCCTCCGTATTGAGTTTAAGGCCCTGTGGGAAGATAAATGGATGTATAATGTCATCATCACTAGTGATCACTCCAAACACCTTTGTAATCACAAATAGACTCACCCAACTGTTTCTAAATCCTCTGCATTATCTTTAGATTGACACCCAAAACCCTTTGTAATGTTCATATTGGAGTTTCCGGCGCGAATGCCATCCAGTACAGCATGCCGTTTCCAAATTTATGGCGGAGTAAATTGCGTCATGGCGATTTTCTTCTCACAGACGGAGTCCAACTAACCTTATTATACTGTGCAGTGGATACAATCAAAAACAAACAATGCGCATGCGCGAAATGAAAAAAATATAAAATGGCGACAATTTACCCACAGCACCCTGTATATAACAGCAAAATAGTAGGAATAAAGAAAAAGAATATAAGCTAAATAAAATAAGTATGAGAAAATGATAAAAAGGAAAATGTCAATGAACTACCTTAAAAAAGAAGCAAAACAGTAATTAGTGACGGATATGCAATTGGCAGTAAAATTTACTGCTTGAAATATTTCCCTTGAGTTTATAATTAATGTCAGTCTCGCTTTCACCGAGCGGTATTCATGCAAGTAAAGTTTTCTGATTGGCTGTTAATTCGTAGAAGACGCCATCTGCTTTGACTTCTGTGCGTTCTGAAACCATCGATATCATTATTTGCTGATGTTTTATTTTGCTTTCGTTTATTGGCGCCAGAAAAGCTCATGAATACCAACGAAAATTACATCTACATTCTCTTCTCCTGTCAGACATTTATTGTCATTGCTACGCTGTGTCAAACCAGTTCAACCGAGCTAACCGACAGCTGCCAGTAATATATCAGTTGCCATAAACTCACAAAGCTGTGGAATTCAGAAGGTAGTCTATTCTTCTGTGAGCCGAGTTGGATCCACCGTTTAATTTATTCTGGCAAATAACGAAGGAGGCACGGTGGAATAATGAATAGCGGTTCCGACTGAGGAATCGGAGAGAGCTGCGTTCGAATTCCAGTAGCATCCATTACATTCACTTACGTGCTACCCTTGGGAAAGGTATGAATTCTCTTCTTCTCCCCTCCTCAGGTACAGACAGACCGGGTTCTATAGCCTTGGATGGCAACTGATCTACCGCAGAAAAAAATAGCAACCTACTGCGGGAAAAAATCTGCTTGTCAGATCATGTATCAAAAGATACATGATCGCCTAAGCGTGTATCACGCATAACTGACTGACTGAATTAACAACCGATGCAACGGGAAACGATGTTAAAGTCTATGGTAAAAGGTTGTGATTTTTGTAGTCTGATTTTTGTATGCAGTAAGATCTACGTGAAATATTGCCACAATATAATCTTCCTAAAACGTATTCTTTTTTTTTTTAATCATTTCACCCCAAGATAGGCGGGAATATCACAAGTGCGCAGGGTATTACAGAGAGAGAGGGAGAGAGAAAGTGAGAGAAATGTCTGGGTATAGGTGGGATTGAGGAAAGGATAAAAAATGAACAGGATTCAAACAGACACAAGATGGCGATCGGTGTTGTATTTAAAGTTTTGAAGATTTTAGTTTTCAGGGAAGCAAGAAATCTGAAAGGAGTTCCACGGGAGGGAAGTGCGAGAAAAGAAACCGTCTGGAATAGAAGTGATGGTTACATTTAACTATTTCAACAGTAACAGTGTGGGACTTAGATGCCAATCTAGTAACACGCTTAAAATCACGAGGTCGGAGCACCAGGGGAAAAAAACCTCCTCGGGACAGCTGCTATGAAAACATTTGTAAAAAAAGACATAGGGAAGACACATCACGTCTATGAGAAAGTGACTGGAGTCGAGATGCCTGGTCAGGATCGATTACATTGCAGATCCTTCTTTGGATTTTGCCAAGAATCTCGAGATGTGCAGCAGGAGTACTAGCCCAGATAGGGCAACAGTATTCATTTCACAGACGAATGGTAGATTTATAAATATGCAAGAAAAACCTTCTGGTACGACACGGTGACTCTTCCTTTCCTTGCAGTAGATGTAGTTATTAATTCGATGTAGTCGTTCCACTTGAAGTCGTTGAAAACGTCAGATCAAAAACGCGCAATCTGTTGCCCTCCAGGAGTCTAGTATCAGCCATGATGATGGTGGGCAGGAAAGTTTCTGTATGTGGGTTAAATGAGAGCAGTTTTATTTTGGAGGCATTAAAATTTACAAGCAATTCCTTGCCCCATTTAACCACTGATCTATTTTGAAAATGAAACCGCGAGCTTATGTAAAAGAACCGAGAGGCTTGGGAAAAAGCCAAACATTGCTAAGAGCTACAAAGGATAGGAAGTTACAGAGAGATATGAACACCGCGACGTACTGGAGCAGCGACCAGGTTAACCTTGTCAGCTCTGGCAGTGTCACCGGCATAAATGCCTACTTGGGAACTGATAACATCAGGGAGAACATTGATGAAGATGATAAACAGCATAGGGCCCAGGATAGAGGCTTGGGGACACCCGCGTTCGTGTGAAAGCATATGGAAGCGAGCGCGTTCAAAATTACCTTTATTTCACGATTTCATAGGAATGATTGGATTTAATCAAATGATAGTCCTTTAATACTGTAGCCATGGAACTTACGAAAAAGACCAGCATGCCAAACACTATCAAACGCCTTCGAGATATCTATACTCATAGCTCGTTATTATCAAGAGACTGATTTACATATTCAATGGTGTCCGTTAGCACATCAGCGCTAGACCTCGTAAAACGGAAGCCATATTGTTTCTCAGGGAGTAGTTCTTGAGATATAAGATGTTTAACCACTTCAATATTGATCAAAGCCTCTAATTCATTGCCGAAAAGCGGTAGGAGACTAACAGGGCGATAGTTAGAGGGGTCAGAATGTTCTCCAGAGTTCTTAAAAACGGAAACAACAGAGGGGGACTTCCAACAATCAGGAAAGCAGGAAGCATTTAGTCAATAGTTATAGAGTTTGAAGAGAACTGGGGCCAGCATGGGAGCACATTTCTTTAGGCCTACGGCTGGGATCCCGTCACTCTCGCTTGCCTTATGGGAGTCTAATTTAGAAATAATATCCGATTCCATTGACGGGGTTATGCGCATATCTCTCAGTAGAGCGTTCCAGGGAGTAGGGATAAGGTGTGGGTACTTCAAATGAGTCGAGCGTTGAGCTGGAAGAAAATTTCCGAGGAAAAGATTCAACCATATCTACTGTCAGAACTTTAAATTCATTGAATAGAGAAGGACTGAGGGTTTTCTATTTTTCAGCACACACTTGCTGGCAAATTATCTGTAGAACAGAACTTGCGAGATGCTATAAGTTGTTTCATTCTATCAGCAAACAGTAAGTTCACGCTACCACTCGTTGCAGATATCTGTTGCAGTCAGACATGTCACTCTGGTGCAGTCGGAAGAAGTGATTCCTGTGGGCTATAGCGGCTGAGCATGAAGGTGAGAACCAGGGAGATGAAAGCGATTTAACTTAGTATTTATTTGCTGTAATGTAAGCATCGACGTCGTCTTTCCCGCAGGAGGAGACCTCAGACGTGCATTTTTGAACAGGTTGATTAAAAAACTTCATTCCAAGGTACGCCACGAAGGAAATCACGGAACAAGTCCCAATCCGCTCGTTGATATCGGAAAGATATTCTATTGGTAGGAGATTCTTGTTTAGTGGGGGAGCGTAAAAAGAAGCTTACTACCGTATGATCAGAGAAGCCAAGAAGGCAGAGGTGCATAGTAGAGTAGTCAAGAAGGCAGCTGCATAGTAGAGTAGCCAAGAAGGCAGAGCTGCATTGCACGACATGAGTCAGGGAGAGAGGTAAAGAAGAGATCTAAAAGAAAAGCGTATCCGCCAGGGTTACGGGGTGTTGTGGTAGGATCCACCTAATTTGCATAGTGGAGTACCAACCATATAAATATGGTTGGTACCGGAAGGAAGGGAGAGCTTTAACCAGAGACTCTGCCCGACGGCGACTCAGTCAACACACATTCCAGGAACGGTCTTCCCAGGAATATACAAAAGACTATATGTAAATATTGTGTACACTTTCTTGTTTCAATACATTTTGTTCTAAGTACATTTTGTGTTGCATTATTATTCCATGCATTAGTCAAGTTTCAACACTGGGGAAACACGTGGGAAATTCCACCACTTGTGTGGGAGATCGAGTGATTGAAAAGTTCAGGGTTTGGATGCCACTGAGGTCAGTGACAGAGTGTTTAAGCCACTTGCAATGGTGGACATTGAAGTCAGTCATGTCTGCCCTGTTATCTAACTCATTATTTTTATCAAATGCCATATTCCTTCAGGGAGTAGACAATTGTGGTTCTCCCCGGATTCTTTTTCTATATTATATATAAATTAGGAAGGGTTCTTCGGAAAGTTAATAGAGTGGATTTCTGTAGACATGGTTCCTCAGCCTTGTATGGCAGACACTCTAAGAGAAGGACTACGCTGAATTGAAAACTCCAGTTTGTTCAAAAGTAAAGAACTCCATTAATTTACCTTAAGACGTCTTCGCAATTTACATATAAAAAAAAGGAGAGTGATGATTGTCTACATAGTAAACGAATGGCACTTTTTAAAAATAGTTGGGTATTTTTCATTGGTATCAAAGGTTAGTATTCGAACTGATTTGAAAATCGGGAAGGAATTCGTCGTTAGGACGACGACTGATATATAAAACATCCCCAATTTCTCATTTCTCTTCATCAAGCCGTTTTCTGTATTCAGCTTGCTTACTGAGGATCCATCTCCCAGACAGTACCTCCTCGTTGCATTAAGATTTTTACCTATTTCATAACTGAAGCAAAAACCAATTGAACTGGGACTTTTTTTTAATAAGACACATTACAAGACGACCTGAAGTCACGTTATATATTGGATAAAGATACAGATCCCCCAGACATAAATCACTAACTTATTGGATGAGGAAAAATATTGTTCTTGTGCCATACTTAGCCAAACACACTATATATCAGTACCGTTTACCCTCTCTTGAAATCTAATTCTTTATTCAAAGTACTGAGTGAGCTTTTATTCAACCTTCTTTCCTGGTAAGATGTGCTACTTTACAGTAATTTGATAGTAAAAAGGCTCGCAGCTAGTATTATTGCATAATTCGAACATGCCTCTCATTGTTGGATACTAACCTACATTTGAAACAGTAATAAACTTACTACTGACACTTACCATGACATGTTAAGAGATTAATGTTTATTTACTAAGTCTGAGAGAACTACTAACCGCTCACCTAAAAGCGTAACAGTGCAGTAATACAGAATACTTAACAAGATACTCAGTTTGATAGACCCCCCCTCCACATGTAAGATTTATTTGATGGTGTAGATAGTTATTAAGTTCAACACAATCCTGGAAGAAAAAAAAAACGGAACACCTCACTAAAGATCGAGTTTACCAATGATAGCCTACGAAATTAACTTATTCACTGATAATTTTATTAACATCGACTACAATACTGGGGAGGGTGCGGTATTATGAAGCAGATGTCGTCTCTTTTTCTCTGGTGAGAGTTACAAATTATATTGACATGAAATCTCAATGAGTAGAAAAAACAACAATAATAATGATAATAATAATAATAATACCAATAATAATAAGTACCCTGATGCTACACAAGCATTAATAATAATAAATGTCATTAGCAACACGATAGCTAATAATAATAACAATTGTCTTATTGCTACACGAACCATATTAATAATAATCCCCCTAATGCTACACGAGCAATAATAATAATAATAATAATTGCCCTGATGCTACACTAGCAATAATAATAATAATAATGATAACTACCCTGATGCAACCAGAGAACAAATAATGATAACAACAACAACAATAATAATAAATTCGTTGATGCTACAAGAGCAATAATAATAATAATAATAATAATAATAAATGCTCTGATACTTTAAGAGCAATAATAGTAATAATAATAATAATAACAAATGCTCTGGTGCGATAGAAACAATAATAGTAATAAAAATAATAATAATAATGATAATAAATTCGTTGATGCTACAAGAGCAATAATAATAATAATAATAATAATAATAATAATAACAAATCATCTGATGCTACACGAACAATACTACTATTATTTCTAATAATAATAATAGTAAATTCCTTGATGTAACACAAGAAATAATGATAGTAATAATAATAAATGCTCTGATTCTACAAGAGCAATAATAATAATAATAATAATAATAATAATAATAATAATAATAATAACAATAATAATAGCCTGATACTGCAAGAGCAATAATAATAATAACAACAATAGCAATATGTGACCTGATGCTGCAATAATAATAATAATAATAATAATAATAATAATAATAATAATAATAATATCTGTGTTTTGTTTAATTAAATGGAACAGACAATAATAATAATAAATGCCAAGTTTCTACACTAGTCATGGTGCTCATAACATCTGATCTTAAATGATTGGAGCTTTTAATATTATACATGTTTTGTTTTCGGCCAAAGAAAAAAACGTTCCAATCAGTAACCTTTTTGCTTGTTAGTTGCCTAACCTTAACCAGATAGACATTTCCCCAAGGAGCTGATGCAATGTGTCTCTCTGTTCATGAGACGGTGTAGTAGGTGGTGGTGGGGGAGCATCATGTCGAGGGGGTGTTTGACGGATGAGGCAAACAAGTTGACTTGTGTGTCATACCTAGATACTTGTGATCACACTCAGTCGTAGGCTGTCTGAGTGGAGTGGAGTTATTTCAAAATTGACCTAATTCCTCTTCGCACGTTGCGCATATTTGGCTGTGATGAATGTGACTTAGGCACCCTCTTATCAGACTGGGTATAGTGAGTTTGGTATATTTGTAGCCCAGTGTCATTTTGTTAGCATATTGCTCTCTCAGATACTTGGATAAGACGAAATTGAGACCGGTTAGTTGTAATATAACTAAAAACTGTGACGCTCTGACGAGGCTGAATGGAATTTCTATTCATGGCAGAACCTCCTGCAGAGCTGTGGCATGCTCTGCGCATTTCGAGTGCACCTAGCATTTTCTATATGCAACTACATGCACTTAAGAAGATCAGATACTGTCATAAAGTCTGTTAAGATTATATATATATATATATATATATATATATATATATATATATATATATACATATTCATTCAAACATGGTTGGTTGAATAACCTGGGCATGTTATGTCTACTTATTTTTATTTTTATCCTTTTGAATTTTCTGATCGACTTTTTAATGTTGATATTAAATTCATTAAGAAAAGCTCCGTAGTTTGTTGTTTTTTTTCATTTCTTTTATTTTCACAAGTAGTTTCAGTCTCATCTTCAGGGGTGAATTGCTAAGACAAAAAATTAATTAAAACAACTATTAATTACATTAATTTTTTGTCTTAGCAATTCATCCCTGAAAATGTTCTCGGATGAGACTGAAAGTACTTGTGAAAATAAAAGAAATGAAAAAAAAAAAAGAATACGCAGTGAGACGTTACCAGTGGGTTGTGATAGGATTAGTAGAGGTGGCATGGACTGGCTTCAGGAAGACATTCACTGAAGACGGACACAAGATCTGATACAGCGGACATGAGTCGTAACTTGAATATGGAGTAGCCTTTATTTTACGCATAGAAGTCATACATCCTGAGCTGCACACGAGAATCCATCCGGATCATTACTATACGCG
>OZ010610.1:34441834-34456834 GCA_963932145.1 Acanthosepion lycidas | reverse complement strand
AGAGTTAACGAAATCTTTATTATCGCCACACATACAGACATGCAGGCACACACACACACACACACATACACACTCACACACACACACATATATATATATATATATATATATATATATATATATATATATATATATATATATATATGAAGAGTGTTCCAATAACGTGGATCGATTTTAAATGTGAATTAACTTTAAGCGTCTAATGATTTTTCCTTTTTCTTTCATATTCAACAACTTAAGTCTTCGGCAAGTTCAACCACGGAAATATTAACAATCAAATAACGTGGTAAAGTTTCAAGAGTGCAATTGGAAAAATTACTCATAAATTCAAACAAACTGGGTCGGTGGCAATGGGAAAACACCATTGCGTGCTCATTTACGCCGTTCAGCTGCAGGGCACGAGAATGTGGCCGAAAATCCAGTCACCTCTGTTCGTCATCGCGCGCAGGAATTGAACCTCTCCACAACAATGTTACATCGTTTCCAATTGCACTCACGATTATGTTGATCAACAACATCGCGAAGTGCTGTTTGAACGTTCATTTTCGCAATAGGCTTCGCTAACTTTAACACGTTGTTTGATTGTTAATGTTTACATGGTTGAAATTGCCAAAGACTTAAGTTGTTAAATCTGAAAGAAAAAAAAATCATTACCGCTTAAACTTAATTCACATTTAAAATCGTCCAAGTTATTGGAACACCCTTTATATATATATATATATATATATATATATATATATATATATATATATATATATATATAACGTATAATGGTACAGCGGTTTAGTTCTTAGAACCGAACGGGCAGATTATCCGCAGATATAATTTGATTATAGTGGTGAAGAACCAACCACACTTTGCAGAACATCAAATATTCAGAAATGGTGAACATAACGTGCCATAAGGTTTTTAAAAGATCCACGGTATATATATATATATATATATATATATATATATATATATATATATATACCGTCATCCATAGACAGACCGTTTCTCTGTATCATAGCGAAAGTCGGAGATTCTAACCCCTAGGCTATCGGTACCCGGCAGAGAAAAAGACGAATTTTTGTGTATTTATTTTTTCATAAACATGCCTGTCACCTAGAGAACTTAACCCGTTGGGAGAGTCTTACATTATTAGCAGTAATAGTCACTGTTTACAAATTCGTGCTTTCTCTCCACGGTGCTCGAGAGAATTAATTTTCTTTTTCTGGAGCTAATATCGTCATCCACAGACAGAGTGTTTCGCTGTATTACAGTTAATCAGTGTGGCAAGATATTCGATCGCTTCAAACTTGGACCGAAACCCGATTTGGCATCAGTCGGAGATTCTAACCCCTAGGCTATCGGCACCTGGCAGAGAGAAAGGCGAATTTTTTGTGTATTTATTCAATTTAAATGTAAAGGGATGTATATGTATTATATATGCAAAATCTCTTGACATATACAAAATCGTCCCAATGAAGAGTTTGAATCGCTGGTTATGTTTGGGAAGGATATTAGAATAAATCAGAACATATTCTGCGAGACAACCGACTGCACACGGATAGAAAATGAATTCAATAAATGCACAAACATAGAAAGAGGCGTAAGACAAGGATGAGCCTTTCCACCAGCGCTATTCAGCCTTCACATTGAAGCAATCCTGAGAGAAATAGAAGCCCTAACAGGATTCGTTATTGGCAGTCATAGTCTTAATAACGTCAGAAATGCAAATGATATGATATTGATAGAAGACACAGAAAGCAAATTAAAGAACTCTTACATAAGGTAGTAAAGAAAAGCAAGAAGAAAGGACTAAACATTAATTGTAAGAACTCATGGTTGCCAGGGAAATAAACAGCCCAACACGCAAATTACAAAATAGAAACAAATTTCGTTCCCCCATCTGCCATCGCCTTACTTTTTCGATTTTATCTACTGCAAAGTCAGTGGGGTGGGAAATCCAAACTTTATAAAAGAAAATAGATGAAATATCCGAGAAATTTACTTCTGCTAAAAATAGATTTCAGTAGATATCTAGAGCTATAATATTTAATAAGACCATTTAAAATTTTCTTGACTTATTGAACATATATATACGAATAAAAAAATATTTGGATAGTGGAAGAGCCAAAAGCGAAGCAAAGTATTAGGACAGAGAAAAGTTTCTTTAGAAAAAAAAGTACTGAACTCCTATGTAATTTCAGTCTTGCTATATGCTAGTGAATACTAAATACTCCCCTCAAAGTTGAAGGGTACTGTAAATACCATTGACTAACCATGTGAGCAACCACAAAGTTTTAGAGAAAATGGAAACAAAAAGGACACATACTTAGAGAAAACTGACATTTTTAGGTTACATAATGAGGAAAGAGGGCTTAGAAAATTTAATACTGACAGGATATATTGAAGGTAAAAGGGACAAAGGTCAATGAGATTGTGTAAAGGCTTATCCGAACAGAGATTTGTAAAGATAGCGAAATGACAAAAGTTATTAAGAGCTACAAAGGACAGGAAATTATAAAAAGCCATATTTGCCTACGTCCTGAAAGAACACGGCACATAATAATAATAATAATAATAATAATAATAATAATAATAATAATATATATTTTTATACTTACAGATATTTAATTTTTTGGCACATCCCTCTTGCTGTTGTGTCCTCTTGATTCAGTTTCCCGTTCAACTGCATGTGTATATATATATATATATATATATATATATATATATATATATATATATATATATATATATATATATGAGTGTGTGTGTGTTTGTGTGTGTACAGATACAAATATAAAAGGATGGCTGAAAATAGCCGCACCTATAAGACATGGACAACAAAATGTAAAGTGCTCAATACAAAATTCCAAATCGAATATGTAGAGAGAAGATATTTAAGAAATGGCTACGATGCCAGCCTATCTCGCAACCCCTGTTTCGACCGTAAGGTCTCCTCAGGCAAGCAGAAGGATGTACAGACCAGAAAACTACTCCAATATACCAGAACACCGGAAATGAGAGTACCGGAAATGATGGGGTAAAAGTCTGAGGATAAAGGGAGTGGGAGAGAAATTTTATTGAGTTTTTTTATCACTCATTCTGGTTCATAGGTACCCTAAAAATATTTTCTTAAATGCTTGCACCCAGGCATAATCTCCTTTCTCTCATTTAATAAAGCACCATTATTAGGATACGTGGCAATAGTCAATGTCACGTCCTGGCTCAGCCAGCTACAGTTACCACGAATCCTGCGAGTTTTTACCTTCCTTACAATGCTCTACCTCACACAAGGGATTCTGCCATACCTCTCTTTGTATTTTACGCACTCGATCTGCCGTTGTCCATCATCAGTTCAGTGATGCGTAAATGCTGAATCTATCTGGTTCATCATTTCTGTTGACGTTCACGTCTCTCCCCACCTGACATCCACCGATCACCCTTTATTACGTAAGCCGAGAGACTTGCATTCTCGTTCAAGATTTAATCATTGACGGACAATTTGTTAAATTACGAATGATTAATCACGTACAATAGATACCTCATTACCACGGCACCGGAGAGTTAACGAAATCGGTCAGCTTGGTGTTATTTCTATGATTTTTCAACCTAAAAGACGAATCATGATTATAAAATCTCTTTTTGAATGGACCCTCAGTACATTCAATATATTTCTTCATGAAACCATTCTTATAACTGACCACAGCAATGTAAATGATGTTTTCCTTGCAGCACTCCCCATCCAATGGACAATTATTTTTATTTTTGCGGTTGCATATCTTCTTTTCTTATCTCCCACCTCTTTCTGTTTCTAAAATGTCAACGTTATGATTCTTAATCACATTCTCAGAATTACCATTGCACATGTAACTCCGCTTCACCGTATTTCTATTAAACATCTTAGCTAATAAAGAGTTTTTAGAAAAATGTTTATCCAATAACGTAAAATATATCTCTCCAATTTTGGTATTCAACTGCGAATTAAAAGTGGGTGTTAAACTAGATCGTATCCCTGCTTCTGGTTTTACATTTAGACTGGGTATGATGTGTGAAATCCAAGTTACCAATATGCCCTCCCCCCTCAAAGCATTTTCATATTCTTTTTTCTTAGAATTAAAAATCTCATTTGTGGATGAATTTCTTGAGATTCTACATTCAACCGATCTGGGGATGTGCCTGAATAAACTCCGAGGGTGGTTTAACCTGATATTCACGTATTTGAGGGCAGCATTCCGTTTCACATAAGGTGAAAGAGTACCAGCGGTGAGATCAAATTCAACATCCAAATATTGGACAATTTTCCTGTCCACTTCAACCGTAATTTTGAAGCTTAATTTCTTAAAGATTTTAAAAAGCTTCTTTCGAATGGCATCGTTGGCCCTTCTACTATCAGATAAAGTCATCAGGCCGTCGTCTTTGTATATTCCGTAGCTGTCTATATGAACAATTTTGTTAATTTTACTCAATATATAAATACCCATAACTTCGGAAACTTCTGTCCCGTCAAGAGATCCTTGGGGAACGACAAAGCCATTATTACCGATTTTTTTTTACCCATGCTTCTCCGCCATGAAATAACGTAGACTTTCTACAGTAGAAAATAACCTCCATATAGTCTGGTTGAATAGATACTAATTGTTTGGCATAATTCAATGCTTCCGTGAGACCTTTCGCGTTTTTACTTTTTTTGGTGTACGGTGGGCTGAACCATATTATGTTTCTCATTTTGTTGGTATTTTTTTGTGCTGTGTGGTGTGTATGTGAGTGTTGCCATGAATCTACTATCTTTTAAGGCTCTTTTATAATCTTTCTTAGCATCATTAAATTTGATTTCATTGCAATAACGCTTTTCGACAATTGTCCCAGTGAAATCTTATTCAGCGAACCTAATATATATATATATATATATATATATATATATATATATATATATTCCAATGCGTGAATATTCCAGAACGAATTGAGTTTTCCGGGTCACTGGCGTATTTTGTACAGAAAACGTTCAAATTTCACTTTCTCTCTGTCGTGCGACGATAGCCTAGTGGTAGGATCTCTGTCTGATATCAGGTTTCGATCCCGGCTTGATGCAACCGCACGTATAGCCACACTAAAGATATGCGATACAGCGAAACAGTCTGTGGATGACAATATATATGTGTGTGTGTGTGTGTAAATATATCGATAAAATAGGAAAGAACCGTTAGATTGATGATCCGAAGTTCTTTAGTGTTTTTATTTTTAAAAAACAGTGCTCGATACACAAGTAGAGCCTAGATTATTATAATTTTTTTTAAAGAATATGATTTCATCGCTACACAGGAATTACCATGTTTCAAAAAAGAAACTAAAAACTTCCAATTCAATTACAGAAATTAAAGGACTTAGTTCGTTTCATTTTCATGTGAATTTTGGAATAATTCGCTTGAAAATGAAACAGAACTAGGTACTTTAATTTAATTTAATTTCTATAATTGAATTGGAAATTTTTAGCTTCTGTTTTTGAAACATGGTAATTCCTGTGTCGCGATGGAATCATATTTTTAAAAGAATGATTATAATATATATATATATATATATATATATATATATATATATATATATATATATATATGCTAAAGTTTAGTAAGACGTTGCAAGATGTTTTGAAAAATATTTTACTTATATATTTTATTTAGTATATATTGATCAGGCTTTCGTATCATTATATGAAACCACAGCTTGAAGTCCATGGATATTTAATGTACTGATTGTGAAAATATGTTTTTCTCAATGCAACTTCAAATTTCATTGCTAAATGTAATCACGAGGCTTTTCTGTAATAAAAGTTTTACCATTTTATTTACATAATTAATTTCACAGACCTTACCAGTTTGTAAATTAACTTGAATTCCACCTTTTTACATATATTTAGACATTGTTTGATAACCTACAACAGTATTTTATTCAAAAATTGAATATTTAATATCTTAGCCATTGTTTATTTTCCCTGCAACCAAAAACATTTAGTTCGTGAAAAAAGTAATTAAAAGTAAGAATTTGTTGAATCGCGGCTTAGTCAGTAGCCATCAACAATTAAAACGGAAAACCTTCGTCTGCTTGAGGTGTTGTACATCAATATTAAAAATTGTCGTTTTCCTCTTTTTCTTAACTTTAGACAATTTATTAAATATTGAGGCGCAATGCCTAATTCAGAAATTTTAGAGCCTTCATAAAATGTAATAAAGACAGATCTCGCCTTTGGTATTTCATAAAACTGTTTAATGCTTAAACGCAATCTTAAGGTCATGTCCTGAAAATTGCGTTCGAACAGATTATCGCCGGTAATATTTAAAGATGCTTTTTAAAAATGAATCTTTTTTAGATTGTGATTAGATTGTTAACACGTGAGATCGACGTATGTGCTATAAAAATATTCTGAAATAAGACTCTCACTTTACTTTTGCCAGACTTTGAATTATGACACTTAGTGTCCTCCACATGCTTTGAATGACCTTTCAACCATCTGATCAACATTCATGAACGTTCTCAAACTTAAAATCCTTGATAAAACACTGACATCCTTGGGTTTGTATATAAACACGTGCAGCAAAATAAATAACTAAAAATTATTAATAATAACTAAAAATAAACCATACATTACCTTGATAAAGTGCCCTCAGAGAACGAAACGCGACTGTTAATAATAGTTTTTCCCCTTGTCACTTTTTTATTCGTATATATATATATATATATATATATATATATATATATATATATATATATATATATATATATATATATATCAAGAAAATTTAAAATGATCTTATTAAATATTATAGTTCTAGATATCTGCTGAGCTCTTTTTATGTATTTTCTCAGTTTATAAAGTTTGGATTTCTAACCCTCTAGCTAAATCAAAGAGTAAAAAAAAATAAGGCGATGGGGAATGAGGGGGCGAAATTTGTTTTAATCGGAAGCATTTATGAATCAAAAAAATAAATGAAAAAAGCGTAATAATAAAAGACGCCAGTCAATAGCGCTTTGTCGTTGATTTGTGAATTCTAACTGTTATGGCGACGGTTCTTCATCTGTGGAATCTGTGTCATCTTAACCGTACCTGAAATATATTTAGCCAATCAAATATACGTTCGATGTGGTAGAAGGAAAACGATGGAGAACAAAATGTGGAGGACGCCGAGGGATGAAGTTGCCAGTTAAAGAAAGAGTGGGTTTCCTTGTGAGCTTGCGTCATTGATGCAACTGACGTCAATTAAAAAATGTATTAATTGGAGCAAGAATGCAAAATGCTTCTCCCAAAAACAAATCGCTGTTTGGTTTATTATTTACAGTTTTAGTTGTAGCAATAAGAAATATAAGAGCAAAGGTAGATAGCGTTTGTTTTTTAAGCGGATTTGTAAAACAATATTCAGATATTTGAACAAATTTATTCATTCGCATATGTAACGTTTTATTACGCTTTCGCTATCTTTTAGGTCTCTTCTTGATTCCATTTTCCAAGAACTTGTTCATTATAAACTTGTCGAAGTGTTTTTACGCGCTTCCAGAGCATTGAGGTTTTTCACATTTCTAGGGGCCGTAATAAGTAATCCTAATGTGCAAGGACATGATGAGAGTGATCGGTGTAAAAAGATAATACAATCAGGCCATACTAATTTATTGCCAAGCCTGAAAAAAAGAAACGTATGGTCTGGCGTTGTCCAGATGGAAGACGAAGTACTTCTGATTTCCCAATTCCGGGCGCTTTTTATCGAGTGCTTCTTTGAATGGGTCCAATTGGGAACAGTCTTTGTCTGAGTTCAGTGAGGAGTTCGTAATACATACGGTCTTTCTAATTCCACCAGATACACAATCAACTTCTTCGGATGAAAACTGGATTCTCCAATATATCTTTCACTCGCCATTGTTGTAAATAATCCACTGTCATCGTCGATCTTTTTAAAAAAAATCACCCGTTTCCTTTGCGTCTGGGCAGAAAATCGCAAATAGTAATGCGGCAATTTATATTTTTTCTCACCTTACATCGTCAGTGATTTACATACCCAAGTGTTTTCCCGATACTGACACTTAGGCCATGGATTTGTATGGTCAAAATGTAACCATTTGCACAGTTCCTAGTCGATCACCTTTTACACCCAATCATGCCTATTCTTGTATTATTTATTATTTCTTGTCTATGCCGCGAGTCGCTTAATTGCGGACTCAATGCTAAACCATCTTCTTTCTGACTTTCTTTGCCTGTCGATATCATCAGTTGATCGTATCGTCTTATATATTTGTAAGCAAAGAAAGGAGAAAATGAATTCCCGGATGATAGAAACAACCAAGCTTCTGTAGTTGTCACCGACAGCTGAACTGGGAGAATAATTATTATCCAAATTTACATTATATGTGGCACAAGACAGATGGGTGGGTTGGTGATCATTAAAGCCAAAAATATTTTAGATTATAAGCATTGTACGGAGAAAATAAGGATTTACTTATAAAAATCCAAGTATTTAACCCATAGTTTCGGGGAGACGAAGTGGAGCCATGCCTTTTCCAAGGGTATTTGTGTGTAAGTGAATATAACAAACTTGACTGGAATTGGAACTCGGCTCTCCGATTATACCCACCGTATATACATGTTGACAGCAATTTGTATTTGCAAATAGTCACCCATCAAGGTACTGGTCAGGTTCGACGTTGCTTAACTTAAACATACGAAAACACGTGTTTCAACGTGATATGGCCATAAGCCCTCACAATATAGAAGAAGCCGTTTGTCGTTTTAAGAATCTAAATATTTTACATTAAATGTGTTTCTTTTATTGCAATGATCAAATATATATTTTATACATTTACGTCCAGTTTTCACAATCGAGTAAGCATCTGCTATTGAATGGAATTTAGACATATTCTGTGAAACGTGAACATATATATTTATTCAGACCTTTATCGATCATTTATTTTGGGTACATACTATCTAGAGTTTCTATAATTCCTCATTGTTTTTAAAAATCACATTTTAATAATAACTATTTTTATCTTTTACTATATTAATAGTGTATTGTTTTGAATTGATGGAGCTCGTCAGCCGATGAATTTTAAACCTCCGCTGCCTTGAGGCCATATCCAACCATGGAAAAGTAAATCCAGACAAAAAGTACGGAATAGAGATTCGAAGGCGGTTGACTGTCAACACTGACAACTTTCCGGAAACGCCTGCAGCTAAGCCGGCTCTTAATATAAATAGCCTGTCTTCCTTTAGATAATGTCGGCGCGCCCGAGAAATTGACCATGTGGCCCGGGCGTCGGACGGCTAACATATACTATCGGGCAGGCATTCACCCTGAATAAGTCACCTCAGTCTCACAATGGATTTTGACCAAACAGGGCGCTACGATAATCTCGCGAGATAATCGGATGCCCGCTACTTCTCGTAAGAGTACGCCATATTGCGCGATGCGTGTAGCGATCATGAATGACAGAAACAGAAAGCGAAAGAAAAAAACGTCTGACCCAAATGATTCTTCTTTTATGTGCCGTGTCCATTCAGGACGTAGGCGATCATGGATCTCCACATCTTCCTGGCCCTTGTAGCTCTTGATAAGTCTTTTTGTTACTTCTCCCAAAAACTGCTCTGTCATCCATTTTGTCAACCCCATCAAGTAAGTTATGCGCTTTTTTTCCTCTTTCCCTCTATCTGTTCTGTGAGTATCAGATTTTCCAAGCCCTCTTCCACATTACCTTCCCGAGAAATTTGAACTATCTCTCTCTGATGTTAAGTTACCTTTTAGTCTCCATTCTGTCTAAAACCTCGTCGTTGCTCATATGTTCGGCTCATGGTATCCTCACCATCCTTCTGTAGAATATTTCACCCAGACGCTTCCATGCGGGAGGATTGATATCACGTAACAGTTCAATATTCTTTTCTCTGTTTCCAAAGATTTTTTTCTGTCTCTTAATACTCTGCTTAGCTTTTAGAATGCATCGTTGGCCATCCCAATATGTCTTCGGACCTCTTTCCATACTCTGTTAGAACACTTACCAGATATTTAAATTTCTGTACCTGCTTGATTTTACTACCCCCGGGCCTGTAATTTGTATTTTGGGCTCATCTTTTTTTGCTGATAACCATGCATTGTCTTCTTGTAGTTTACAATGCAGAACACAAGTCAAAGCTTTATGAACAACATGCATTGTGACCAAAACAGCATCGAGTGCGATGTCAAATCTGGAGTGTTTGACCAACAAGCAACTTATATAGAACTGAAAACTCGAAGTCCAGCAGAGATAGAGACGATAAAACGGAGGTATAGTATATAAATCTTCTTTTGTTCGAATCTGGACGTAAATCTACTGCGAATTATTCGGAAATTAGTGTACTTTCAATATAATTTCACCCTTTGCATTGCTAAAGGTTTTAATACAGGATTGATTTATAAAAAATTAGAATTAGATTGTCGGTGTTCTGGAGTTAAGACAAATATCCTTGATTAAATGTTTGTATAATTGGTAAAAGGTTTTGTCTTTGTGCACAAAACTTACAATTAAGACATGTTTAATTATTTAAAGACATTGATTCAGACAATCCATTATCAGCACAAAGACACCTGATGCCGACAAATCATAAAATTACCTGATGTATTAACCTTCTTGTCAAGTGAGTAGAACTCATCCCAAATCGACAAGATGTAGATGACATATTTATTCTTGACAGATGAAAAATTACGGCAACCCTCAAGAGGAATTGAATCTAATTCTCAAATATTCTTTCTAATCCTTGGGAATTAAGAAAGAAAACAATAGAAACATGTACATTTAGATTTATCATCTGATTCCGGATGTAATGGATAGCGGGTCGAAATGGGAAATCAGAGAACCGAGTTCGAATTCCAGTTGAGTTCATTAGATTCACTTACGCGTAAATATCCTTGGGAAAGGTATGAATCTATTTCTTCTCCCTCATGGGTTAATTATATGGAACTTGTATCTAGAAAAAAAATTGCAATTTCGAAACATTGCCAATGCAATATTCACTTAAAAAAAAAACAGAAAAAAAAAAAAAACTTCTAACAATTCAAAATAGGTTTTGGTTTTATTGCTGTCACATCTGGTCTGGTGCCTCTGCTATGTATTTCCAGGTTCTTGATAAAATACAAAGGAGAATCTGCAATGTTATTGATCCTGACCTGGTATCTGGGATTCACCAAACTTCTTGTCTTGTAATATAGCTTCTCTGTGCTTTTCTATATATATTTTCATTGTAATTGGTCTGATGAGCTTTCGCCTTTGGTACCTAGATTTTTATGAATTTAAGCGTAGCACTAGATTGGCTGTTAGGTCTCATCATCTTACACTTGGAACAGCTAGATGTCACCATAAGTTCTATGCAAACAGTTTCTTCTCTCGAACTTCTCGCTTCTCTTCCAGTTTCTCGTTTCCTAGTTAACTTTGATCTTCAAAAATTTCCATGTAATGTCGATCATTATGTCCTGTCTTCTTAATTCTTGTTCTTTTATTGTTCTCTCTCCTTAATAATGTTTCCTCAAGGCATTTATTATTGCTAAAGTTATTGCTAACATTTTTGTCAAGATCTACAAACTCTACATTTTGTTCAATTTCTCAAACCAATCGAAGAAATTTGAAATAGGCCGATTTGTTTGGAAAAATACTTTGACAAAAACCCTACTCCGCTGTTTTTACGTACCCTAGTAAAACAAACTATACTTTGTACCCCCTTACCTGTTTGCACTTCTCCCCAAAATTTGGCTTCGATCGGTCAATATATGGCTAATATACATACATATATATATATATATACATACTATATATATATATATATATATATATATATATATATATATATATATATATATATTAGGTTGGTGCAAAAATAATGTCGTTTTCTCACATAGTAAGATATGTGAGGAAACGACATTATTTTTGCACCAACCTAATATATATATATATATATATATATATATATATATATATATATATATATATATATTCACTCGGACTCAGTAATCCCTTGCATCTTCGTGTATTTATTGTCTTACTTGAAATTAATGAAATGGTTAAAAGAATATTTTAACCGTAAAAGGCAAATGAATATATAAGGCAAATGAATATATAAGGCAAATGAATCACTTGCTGCTACTTGAATGATCGCATTCCATTTGCAATGAAAACATAAAATAATATAGTAAATTGGAAGGATATAAAATAAATAAATCTTATATTTACTTCAGTTATAAAGCTAGTTATTCCAAATGTAAAAGCAAAAATTCTTAAGCTATCTACAGTTGCGATCTTCCGCAAACACACACCGAAACAGAATGAAAAATTTCAGACCCAGTAGAATGACGAGATTGTGAATAGGTCTCAAGTTCTGTGCGAGAGTTGCACTATGACATGGTCTTAAATATAGACCGCCATGGTAATACTGATTTATTATTTTATATTTAATAATCACATAAGGCAAGTCGAGTTGTATAAGATGTTTTTGAAAATATTTAATATCTAATTTAATTTATTTTATGTTTCTTTATTATTTATTATTTAATATAGAAGATCCCTAAGCCTCAGATCAAGTTTTATTATATAATGCTTTACCAACATTTAATATACAAAATATATTTATTAAAAATGTAATTAACATTTGTAGATTCATTTTTGATAAACCCCATGTTGCAGCCTGAATCTTACGAAATAAGTTTTAAAAATATTATGTAATATTCAGTATTTAATAATTTATTTATTTAATTTTTATTTACGCTATTTACAGTCGGACTAATATCATCATCCTTGTTGATACTACAACGTTTCGGCTGTTGTACCAAACGGCCTTCTTCAGGTGCCTGCTGTAAAGGATAACTTTTACAGAATTTCGAAAGGTTACCTGAAGAATGCTGAAGAGTACAAGCCATTGAAGGACAGGATATTAGACTATAAATAATATTTTCTCATCGTAGAAATCCAGATAGAAATCGTTTAAGGCTTCTTTATTTTTCATTATTAAATATTTAATATCACCTATGATGATATTTTTAAATATTTCATATGTAATATTTATTCATTTAGCATTTATTGTTTAATATTTAATAATCACATGTCACAAACTGGTTGGAACGATAAACTACCGTATTTCCCAAGACCCTATAATTAGCTGGGTATGTTTTTTTTGTGGGGTGGGGGTATTTGAAGATTTAATAGCTTACATTACTAGCAAGTCCAAGTTGCCCGAGTCTATAGCGTCATTTTTTTTTTCTATCACAAAAAATATCAAATTTTGGCCCTATTATTAAATATTTGTGGTTACTATTATTATTAATTATATTTTCAATAGTTTGCATGAATGAGTGATGATTGGACGCTGAAAATCCTCAACTTTTTCATGGTAAGCATAATGTAGGCTGTCTTTGGTTACGCTTCAAGGACAAGCTTAAATACAATTTAAATGATGCAAACATCCCTACAGAGGACTTCAAATCTGCTGTTGAACACCAAGCAAACTGGAGAAACACATGCTACCGAGGTATAACTAACTTTGAAAAGAAATATCTCAACCAGCTGAGAGAATTAAGGACCACCACTAAATATCGGGCTAATACATCAGCCATATGAAGGTGAACGCTTCAGCATGACCCTTGTGTGGACTTGTTTGCAAATCCCATGCAGGATTGTTGTCTCATACAAAACATAAACATAAAAAACTGAACTGAAAGACACTCATAGTTTGAAAATGACGTGAAAGTCAATCATATATATATATATATATATATATATATATATATTAAGACATGTTATTAAATGATTTAGACAAGTTTTGTCTAATTATTTTTAATAGAATCCTGTAATAATTAAAGACAAGTTTCTTAGTATCATTATTTAAAAAGAAATAAAATTACTATGTTGATGCTGTTATGGTCCAAGATTAGGACCATGGAAGAACAACACGGAACACAAGAGTAGAAATTACAAAGAATATATTACACTAAAAATAATACAAGAAGTGGAAGGTGTTAGCATGACTGTCAGACTGGTTGGGAGTGAACTACTATCAACTCGACTCGTAAGGTAAGGACCCATGACAGATGCCTATTCATTTTATTCGACATTAGCACAATGTCATCATCAGTGTGTTGTTTTTTCTAAGACAAAAAATTGTTGTGTTCATCGCTTTTCTACAACAAAATTGTTGTGTTCATCTGAAAATTAAGTTTTTACTTGTGAAGTGAAAAATGCTATTTAAAAATCATACAGTACATGATTTACCATACTAGCAAGTTCAAATCGCTGACTTTATATTGTCATTTTTCTTTCTGTCACAACAAATTATCACATTTTGGACCTATTATTAAATATTTGTGGTTATTATTATTAATTATATTTTCAATAGTTTACAACAATGTTATACCTATACACATCAGAAACAACTCATACTTGCTACCACAGGGTGTCTCAACACACAGCATGTTTATATCCAATTTGCAGCTGATGTTTCAGTGCTGCATTCAAGAGCTGCAACCTGTGAGTTACTTTTTCCTTGTCACTACCACAGTCTCCTATTACTGTATGAATATATTATCAACTATCCATTTGTATTAATTTAGTAAAATAGGAACTACAATAAATGCAGTACCTATTGAATTAACTAGTTTGTTTCAATAGTGTACAGAATATGGTAATAGGACTAGTATTCTTGGTGTACATATGTAATGTAACTGTCAGCCTGTATTACATGGCTGGGGCTAGAGTTACTGTGAAGATACCATATGATACAACATGATATGCCTAGATGAATGAAAGACTTAGAGTATTGGTAGGAAGCTGCCTACTGGTTATAATCAGAAAAAAATAACAATATATATGGTATGTTACTCACTGGATATATATTATTTATTACATACTCCCCCCCCCCAGCTATAATTACTAAAACTTGTATCAGTAAATTATTATTCAAAAATTTTCTTACAATCTAAAAAAAAAATTGTGACTTTAAATAACCTGCAAAGGGTTCATAAGCCG
>OZ010610.1:34391834-34436834 GCA_963932145.1 Acanthosepion lycidas | reverse complement strand
CGTCAGGTCAACTGTATATATATATATATATATATATATATATATATATATGTGTGTGTGTGTGTGTGTGTGTGTGTATGTCTGTATCTGTGTTTGTGTCTGTGTGTGTAGATAGATAGATAGATAGATAGATAGATAGATAGATAGATAGATAGATGGATATGTCATCTTTTATCATTGTTATAAAACACGCTTTTTGTTATGTACTAAGTTTGCCTTTTTCCTTCATTCAGAATCTTGTGTACTAACTGGGTTAATGTTTTCGGCGGATAATAAGCTTTTAGCATTCCAGAATCTGTTCCGACAATTGGAACTTGAGAGCACCCCGCCTTGTGTAAAGTATTACCACCTGTGATATGTGATCGGCCATGAATGGTATTATGTGTGGTTGGCGTTGATGGAATGAGTCAATCCAGTTGGGATACTAACAACCATTTTATGTTCGCATTCTTTTTGTGTAGATAAAAGGATCTTTGAAGAAATGGATTGGCTTAAAATTTGTGTTAACAATGTCATCAACATAACGTAATGTATGTGTGTGGCAGAGTGTGTAGGGGACGAGGTCCATGAATGTAGCAAAACAACTGAAAACAATTGACTTACCAGTCAATCTCAAGAGACATTAAGTACGCTGTGCATGGTTTGGCAGTCACAATAATAACAATGTAAAAAAGAAGAGATTTCACTTGTAGTGAGATCGTATCGATTCCGATAGTAAAAGCATAAGCAGACTTGTGCTTGTAGATACGAGGCTTGTATTGAGGAGAACGTTTGTCGGTTATCTTTTCTACAACAAACTGCCCAAGGAAAAACTCGGAATAATTATAACTAGAAATATCCGTGGAAGTTTTAGTGTCCCCATTTTAGTTTTCCGATGAATTTTAATTCTTAATTAATGATTGAGTAAGCTCGTTAAATTCTTTCATTGCATCATTACATAATTGAGCTTAACAACTTCAATCAAATATTGCAATAAAAATCATAAGTATGAATACAATGTTTAATTAAAGAAGTACGAGGGTACAAATGAAAAGATTTGAAATTGACAAAATATTGCAATAATAATTACTTGGAATTTTATCTGTAAATCATTTTTACCTCAAATTTTTTTTTACAATCTAAAAATATTTTCCGGTTTTATATAATCTACAAAAGTTAGTAAGCCGTAAAAAAGAAAAAAAAAAGAAAAAGAAAAAGCATCCCTGATATGTCATTTCTGTCTTTCCTCCTGATCAAAAGGAAATAGTTTATAATTCATGAGGTATTATCGGGGGCGGTGGGGGACGTGCTGACTAAGACTGATTGTTGATTGATTTGCTTTTTACGGTTTATCGACCTTTTGTAGGTTATTTAAAAACTCAAAAATATAAATGGTAGCAACATTCAATGCACAGAAGACTGGTAGATTTATAAATGTGCAAAATTGATTCCGTCGAGAAAAATTGTCTGCCACGCCGCAGTGAACCAACTTTCCTAGAAGTAGACCAAGCAATTGATTCAAAATAATTACTTCATTTCATGTAAGTGAAAAAAACATGATTCGAAGAAGGCGCAGTTGTTGCTCTCCTGGAGGTGAGCATCAATCATGCTGATGGAAGGCAGAAAATGTTTATAGTTTTTAAATGAAAGTAATATTGTTTTTGGGGACTCTTGAAATTTTACAAAACCATTCCTTGCCCCCAATTTACTACTGATTGGAGGCCATTTTCGAGCAGCTACCAGTTTTAATTTGTCGGACCTGTTTGACTTGCTACTAAGATAGTAGTAAGTATTTGTGTCATCAGTATAAATACCTATTTCGGAACTGATGACATCGGGAAAGTCGTTGATCAAGATAAGAAAAAACGTAGGTACAAGGGTTGAGCCCTTGGAGACTATCGCATTCATGTGAAATGATCTAGAAGATTAGACCTTCAGAAAGACTAGATCAAGCCAAAAATTCGCTCAGAGACATCATAACCCTTCAGCTTTCGGAGAAGGTCAGCATGTTAAACCCTGTGAAATGACTTCGAGATACCTAAAGATACCTAAATAGCCTAGGCCTCACCATTCTTTTCTAAAGCCTGGTAAACAAATTCAATAAATGTTAAGAAAGAGCTGATAAATGTAAATTTGCGTGTTTTTCCCACATGGAGAATCTCATCAACACACCATTGATTCTTACGCATTTTCATGTCAGACCTTTGTTCACCAGACTATTATATATAACAAGGCAAAATAAAATTATTAGCAATAAGAATGAGCTTCTAATGTTATACCACTCACATCTGTATCTCGTATTGTATCTTTCTTTCCTTTTATGTGCCATATCCTTTCAGAACGTAGGCGATCATGGCTCTCCACCTACCTCTATCCCTTGCAGCTCACAACATGTCCCTTCCCTCTACTTCCTCCCCGGACCACGTTTTATTATCCACTTGCTTAAGCCCGTCAAGCGTTGTCTCTTTTTCCCTCTATTCGACGCGTGAGCATTGGATTCTCCAGGCCCTCCTTCCTCATTATGTGTTGTAATGGTATGTCCCACACTCCTTATCGCCTATGTGGACTGACTATATCAGTAGATATATATATATTAAGCTGGCGGACTTGCTTCGGCAATTAGTTGAATCAAGCTACGAGCTCGGATAGCCCACGTTAAATTCGGCCTTGTGCCATATCTGACCGCGTGTAGCGGTTGGCAAATATCCTTGCTTCGGCATTTAGTTGGAGATTCATCACCTAAGCTAGTCGAACTCTCTGCCTTCGCAGAGAGCAACCCAGACGAGACTCTGCCCTTCGGCAGAGTCTTGTCTTGGGTAGTAGAGAGCTACCCGACCCCATTTTTACGGGGTCTACGGAGAATTTTTGCCCGAGCCCACGGGTTGGGTTTTTAAAATGGCCTTGTGCCACATCCTACCTCGCGGTGAGGTGAGGTAAATAACCTTGTTTCGGCAATTAGTTGGAGATTCGTCTCCAGCTGAGCTGTTCGAACTCTCTGCTTTCGGGCGGAGAGGTACCCAGACGTTAAATTTGGCCTTGTGCCACATCTGACCGCGTGGGGCGGTTGGCAAATATCCTTGCTTCGAGAAATATTGCTAACTGATTCCCTGTATTTCAGTGGCATATTCTCTTTTACAATAAACCTCTCTTTTTTCATCTTCGCGCGTGTTGCTGTTCCTTTCACTCAAGTATCACCTTGTCTATGTGTAACCTTCTTTAAGGATACAACATTATATGTACCAGAAACTTCAGCTGCCTCTTCCTGATATTAAGTATAATCCTTCTTCTTGTTTGGAGTCCTCATCGTTACCCACACGCTCAGTCCATGATATCCTTAGCATCCTTCTGTAGAACCACATCTCTGTCACCTCGAGTCTCTTCATATTTGAGGAAATCGTCCAACATTTGCTGTCGTAAAGTAGAACAGATGTCACGTAACAGCTTAGTATTCTTTTCTTTGTTACCAACGAAATCCTCCTGTCTCGTAATACTCTGCCCAGCTTTTAGAATGCGTCCTTGGCCATCCTAATACGTTTACGGATCTCAGTGTCGCACTTACCGTCCTCTGTCAAGACGCTTCTCAGCTATTTAAACTTCCGCGTCTGCTTGATTCTAGTGTTCCCGACCTTCAAATCGCTTTCGGGCTCATCCTCTTGCATAATAATATGCCATTTCCTTCAGAAGGTTCTTGTGTATACGGGAGTGTTGATATTTTTGTTGCCAGCTCACATGGTATTTCCATGAGTCCAACTAGAAAAAAATTATTGATTACTTAATAATTGCGTGTATTATTTACAATCATAAACTCTGTTACGATGGAACGTATGTTATCCGATTATTGATTTTTCTGGATTTCAGATTGTCCGGACTAAATTTTCGAGATCCTGTGAAAGTTTATTTTTACGACTTTGTTCCGAGTATAAATCTGTTTTTCATTAATCTGTTTCTTGATCTTCCCGCGTCTGTGAAGAACAAAGCGCACTGGCGTCTTGATGGCACATGCCCACTTTAAGGAAATCAATGTGGGAAATATTTTTAAAACGACAATGATAAATAAAGCCAGATACCATCACCTTCTGCAGTCGCCAATAACGATGCTATCGGCGGTTCGCTACTTTTCTACGGAATAGTATGAAGCTAAAGACGATAGCGATGTCTTTAAATTGATGCATTTTTATTAAAAAAAAAAATGGTGCTGCCAAATAAATAAATAAATAAAAATTAATAAAAACAAAAATCAGCAAACAAAAAATCCTAAGTAACAAATTGATATTTTCTTCGCAAAATAGCAATCGATACCATATTAATGAACTCTGTTGGCATCAACGTATCAATTGAAACCTACTCAGTGCATTTCCGGTGCATGTACGCAAATGTATTTTTTTCTAATGACGTCATAACTCCAAGAATATTCAGGTGGATATTTTCCTTATTAAACCTAAATTCCAATTTAATCCTTTAATGTGTGATTTAGAAAGAATACACAAGGAATATTTACCCATAAATATTACACATAAATATATAGGTAATAAATGTATGAAACGGACATTGCTTGAAAATGAGTTAAATAGCGAACATTAATAATATTTTTGAAAACTTGACGTTTGAATGTTAAAATGCTTGTATACGCACACACGTTTCGTCCCTATTTAAAAACAGAATGAGCATGTTTTAACATTGGTCTCAAATTAATTGAAAAAGTTTGAACAAAGTAACTATAAACAAAATGTTTTGTTTTTTTGCTATCCTCTGCCAGACACAATGATGTAGAAAGCATTATCACGAACCATGGACAGTGAGACATGTTGCAAGAGCCACTCCGTTTTGCGAGGCTCGTCCCTTAATCGGGACGTAATCGCGCCAGTCCTCCGAAGGAACGCCATCGAACGAGGGCCAATAACCCCTGAAGTCTCCACCACCACAGGAATAAAAAAAATGTTTTCCTCATTGTCAACCCTACGAAATGAAGAGTGTTATCCAAATAATCAATTATCTGTAAAAAAAAACTACTCCCCACCCGTCTCATTTAGATGTCCAGCATTCCACTTTATACTGCCGAAACAAGGAGGTAAAATTAGAAGATAAATTTTATCGAACGAGGGCCAATAACCCCTGAAGTCTCCACCGCCACAGGAATAAAAAAAAATGTTTTCCTCATTTAGATGACCGATAATATGATTTTATCTTTAAAATAGTAATTTTTAAGCAATATCCCATGTTTTTACTATTTTGTAAATTCAATCAAAATAAACTTTGGATCCATCTGTTTATATCGTCAGTATGACTTCCTATCTTATGATGATTTTAATATTATCCACACACTCAACATGCACAAGGATTTTCCGAAAGTAATGCCTTTTATATAATTATCTTGGACTACAATGTCAGGGGCGGATATTCGTGGCAGCAGAGTGTGAAACTTTTGCCAATAATTTCTTCTGGTTTGTCGCAAATAGCGAACAATTAAAATGTTGTCTGACATGAAAGTGTTTAAGATGCAGTAGTGTATCATTGGAATATTCTATGCGCAAAAATTTCTGAACATTTACAGAAGCCAAACAATGGATATTAGAAGAGTTAGGCGGTGTATACTAAGTTTCAACAGGAGCGACAACAATGTGCCTGACCTTTCACCTTCCAGGCGGCTCTGTACCGTTGTCAACCCTATGAAACGAAGAATGTTATCCAAATAATCAATTATCTGTAAAAAAAACTACTCCCCGCTTGTCTCATTTAGATATCCAGCAATCCACTTCATACTGCCGAAACAAGAAGGTAAAATAGATAGATAGATAGATAGATAGATAATTAACAGAATTAGATAGATAAATAATTAGAATAATTAGATAGATAGATAAATGGATAGATAGATAATTAAAAGAATTAGATAGATAAATAGATAGATAATTAAAAGGATTAGATAGATAGATAGATAGATAGATAGATAATCAAAAGAATTTAATAAATAATTAAAAGAATTAGAGAGATAAATAGATAGATAAATAGATAGATAGATAATTAACAGAATTAGATAAATAATTAAAATAATTAGATAGATAGATAGATAGATAGATAGACAGAAAAAGAATTAGATAGATAGATAGATAGATAGATAGATAGATTTTATACTAATTTTTGACCTTATATAAGGACTAAGAGCCATTCAAGGTAGTGGGTTACTGAATGTAGTTGCTGTATAAATGTAAGAGAGGAGAAAAGCATAAATTATGAGAATATGTAGGAAATATAATGGTTGGTCCTAGACTTGAAGAGGTTAGGCTTGTAGTGATCGGGGAAGCATCCTCTCGGGAGGTCTGTTGGACAATGTACTGGTTCTTGGGAAGAAGCTTTCCGAATGGAACTTCCTGATTACTAATGGGATATGAAGAGAATGGGGATGATTCGTTGCCGTGTTCGAGGAATGGAGGGTCCAGGCTGCAAACATTCGAATTGGTTGAACTAATGAATGTGGCTTGTTAAAACCTTTGCCACGGAAATAGCGACAGAATAGCGAAGATTTTGAAACGTTTTGTCTGTGGGAAAAAAAGGCTGGAGGGTGGGAAATAGCTCATTAACTACACGGCCGCAGAGACGCTTCTGAAGATTAGAAAGTCGGGGATTTGGCAACTCTTGCTCAGTTATGACAACAGTACTCAACTTTTGGTCTGATCTGGCTCTTGTAGAGAATAAAATATTGAGGAGGAGTCAGGCACTTACTTTTTCCATTTAGTATTTGGGAACTGCTGACTTCTTTGTAGACATTCTGGAATCGGTTCTGTTACCTTCTCCACGGTCTTGAATTCGCAAATGTCCCTCTTCTAGAAAGTTTAGAGTGCTGTCGCAGTTGATCCATAGCTGGCGGGCTATTGAAATGCCCGGATGTAATAGATAGCGGCTGGGAATGACAAATCGGAGTTCCAGTTCGTCACATTCACTTACCAGCAAATACCTTTTGTAAAGGTATGAAATCACTGACACAGCCCAACTATGGATTAAAAATAGAATTTTTACCTGCAGAAATCAATGTTATTCTCAAAAGAATCGTTATTGCAATATTCAGAAAAGTAATGAAAAAAGATCAAACAATTATTGGCTTACGGTCGCATCAAGTTGAAACACCGGTTCCCAAGCGTTCACCGAAGTTAAACAACGTCAAATCTGGTTAGATTGATGACCGCTTCGGAATACCAGTTGCTGTAACCTTGGATGTTCGGGTGGTGTAATGGATAACGGCTGGGAATTGTTATCGGAGATCCAATTTTAGTTGGGTTCCTTATAGTCACTTACGCGCAAATACCATTGGGAAAAGTGCAAATCCACCTCCTCTCACCCAGGTATGGGTTAATTAGTAAGACTTTTATCCGTAAACCATTATTAACTTCAAAAATAAAATAAATTTGCGTACAAAATATTTAGATTTCGGCTTTAAATGGCCCATTGAGGTGTTGATATGACGCTAAACAAAATGAACCAACGACCAACTATTGGAATGATCACGGTCCCTTCAATGTTTTCAGACAAGTCTGATTGGATTAGCACGGGTTTGATTTGAAGAATCGTCTATCTTTTCAGTTGGTATCTTTTTCTCTCATCATAAGTAAAGTGTTGATGGCTTCCACCTAAGTCAAGTTTCGAAAGTCAGCTATAGTCTTGCTGAGAGCTGCATGAAGTCCCTTAGTAAATAGTAAGTAGTTGGATTTGCATCTGGAAAAGTTATTGTTACTCTCTTAAGCATTGTTAATTCAATATACACTCGCAAAAAGTAATTATTGTTACTAGCTGAAATATGTTTTGGATTTAAATAACCGACAAAGGGTCGCTAAGCCGTAAAAGTACATATCAATCAATCAATCATATAAATCAATTAATCATATCAATCAGTCAATGCAAACAGATCTCCAATAACATAAAAAACAAAATATCAGAAATTATGATGAAATGTAGGCATGAAAAAAAATCCCTACTCACAAAATGGGAACCGGGACTTGGATATTAAATAAAAAAAACTGTGATCGCCTGTGATATTGGTTACCAGCAAGGTGTTTTTCATGTTGGGGAACAGATGATAGTCAAATAGGGCCAAATGAGAAGAATAGCGAAGATGTTCAACTAGTTCAAAGCGACATACGCACAAGTGCCATTGAAACCTGATGTTCTGATGAAACAAGACCCCATTCGTCAGTTTTCCTTTGTATTTAATCTTGACAGCTTTGCACTGTTGATTAAGTGGGAACGTCATCTCCTAATGTAACAACCATGTCAACATGAATGTCCTCGAGGAAGAAACTCTTTTTCAGCAAGCACTTGATAACACCACGATGCCAAATTTTGTCCATTTTCAAGACAAATCTCTACTAGTTTATTTCTGGAGTAATCTTGAACAGTCAGTTTTTCTGGAAAGATACAATGCAGCTATTAATAAGAAGAGTTAAAATGAATCCATGCAAAATTTCACTGCTCTCGCATCACTCCTTCATAGTACGTCTGTGAACTTTTAGACCAATCCTTGTCTCTCTCTCTCTCTCTCTCTCTCTCTCTATATATATATATATATATATATATATATATATATATATATACTAAGATAAATCCTAAGGAGCCAGGAAAACCTAGCTAGGTTTCACCTAAATGGATCTTCAGGGTTTACTGGCTAAAAATGGCGGAACAGTATTTATTGCTAAAAACATTAAAAGCTAATAAGCATAAAACCACGTGTCAGAAAAAAACAAAAAACAAGTCAAAAGCCTCTATTCCAATGCCTCTTTTTATGCCTACACTTATTCATGCCTCAAGTGTAGGCATAGAAAAGCCTGATTATTAGAATAGAGGCTTTAGGTGTGTTTTTTTTCTTGTCACGTTGTTTTATGCTTAATAGTTTTTAATCTTTTTATCAATAAATACTGTTCCGTCATTTCCTTTTTAGCCAGTTTTACCCTAAAGATCCGTTTAGGCGAAACCTAGGTAGGTTTTCCTGGCTCCTTAGAATCTATTCTAGTTTATCGGTCTACTTAGCATATTGAGCATTCTACATTTTACTCTTTCTATTCTTTTTTTTTCTTCTTCTTTGAATTGGTGATTTGTTTCGCCTTGTTCTGATGTTTTTAGTTTTCTTTTTTTATTTCCAATTTTTTCCTCGTGTACCGATTTGTCCTGACGTATTTGCAAGTTGAACTATCCGAGGTTTTACAAACGAGTACTACTATATATATATATATATATATATATATATATATATATATATATATATATATATATATATATATATATATATATTTTAAAATTAGGAGACCAGTCGATCACGTTACATTCATTTCAACCTTTCGGCGATCCGGGCTAAATAATTTTCTAATGTTTTATTATTTGAAAATAAATAAACACACAACACGAAGCATAATAGAAGGGCCGGAGTAAAGCAAGGGTATTGAAATTGCATCGGAGGTGGAGTTTTATGAAATGTATATACTTTTATCCTGTTTCGTACGAACTCAAAAGGCACTGTTTAGTGTGTATGTATCTGATCTCTCAACCAGAGTTTTTTTTTTTTTTTTTTTTTTTTAGCAATAATAACATTTCCAGGCTAGAAAAACCTTCTGAATGAGAGATCCGAAATAATGACACGATGCGAACACACAAAAATGTTCCTTTTGAGTTCTTACGAACCAGGATAAAAGGATGTCCGAGAAATTTTCATAAAAAATATGCGTCCTCTAACAGGAATCGAACCTGTATCCTATACGGAACCGTAATATAGCCTGACGTGCTTTTATCGATTTTGCTACAGAGGAGCGTTTCGGTTAGCATGGTCGATTTTACTGTTTTTAAACTACAATTTTCAATGATTTTCTCATATTCATATCTGCTTGATGCGTATCCAAATGTAAACAAATGACGTCACACATTATGAAATGGACAAAGTCCGACAATTATTTTAAGACATTTTTATGTTTATACATTCTTTTTTATAGATACAAATATTTAAGTAAATGCTCTGTGTATAATAAACAGTATTAAGAACATTTACATGCTCAATGTCCGAGAAATTGTCATAGAAAATATGCGTCCTTCGACAGGAATCGAACCTGTATCCTATACGGAACCATCATTCATGGCTGAAGGGGGAGTGGAAGAAGTTGTTAACAAACTCTACCGCGTGATCAGAGTTGCTAAGAGGGCAGAGCTTCGTAGTGCGACAAGAATCAGGGATAGCAGTAAAACAGTGATCGAGAAGGGAAGCGTTTTCGTCCGGGTTACTGGCGAGACGTGTAGGAAAGTCAACCACTTGCCTGAGGGACTGAGTGACTGAAAAGTTAAGGGTTTAGATGCCAGCGAAATCATTTTCAGAGTGTTTAAGCCAGATGGTATGGTGGACGTTACTGTCGTAAGATTTTATTAGAAAGGTCAGTATTTTCAAAACAGAATTGATTTTAATCAATCAATGTTGGAATAATATATGGTTATACATATATCAGTAATGTATCTTGGGAGTTTCAGCTGATGTCTGTCTTTGTGAAAAATATTGATAATAACTTTTTGAGAAAGTCAGATTTTATTTCTTTAGAGAAATTCACTTGTTCTTAGTTTAGAATCAAAACATGCTTCATAGATATATACACATATTACAAAAATATTCGAAAATAGTTTTCTTATCATCTATATCTAAAAATAATTCATAAATCATCGTACCTTTTTTCCGATTTTATAAAGCCCTACCCTCGTTGTCCAATTGGTCAAATCCCTTTAGACTGGAAGGAACTTTCGCAAGTCGCTTATATTCTTTCTAAAGAACTGAGTCTCAACTTCTTTGGCGTAGAATATTTAATCGATACAGATCGCGTGAATAGCAAAGAATAGGAAACAGAAGCAAGGATAATTCTTGGATAAGAAACGAAAATCACGCTGTCGCTTTCATTGAAATTGCCATTTCTCATGCCATTTTCTAAACGCACCCACCATCGTATTCGAGTTTTCTCGATTTACATTTTAGAAATAATCTTTCCATATTTAGTCATGTGCGGATGCTTGTAAATGGAGTAGAACAGGTGAACGTAGGAAGAATTATAGAATGTATAGTACAGCCATTGTTAGCGACAGTGAAGAGAACAATTTAAGTATCATCAATAATAGAGTTTAAAGAAGAGAAAAGAAGAAGGAAGAAACTAAAAATTGGAAAAGGAGAATTGAAATAAGAACAATACATTTAACTGCTAATACTATTACTAAAAAGGAGGCACGGTGTAATAATGGATAACGGCTCGGTTTGAGAAATCAGAGAGCTGAGTTCGAATTCCAGTCGGATAAATTACATTCACTTATGTCCTAATACCCTTGGGAAAGGTATGAATCCCATTTTTTTCTTCCCAGCTATGGGCAAATAGCAGGACAGACTGGGTTCTATTAGTTTGGTGCAAAAATAATGTCGTTTTCTCACATATGTTACTATGTGAGTAAACGACATTATTTTTACACCAACCTAATATAACCTTGAGTGTCAACCGATATAGGAGAAGGAAAATCTCTGAAGTCAAAATCTATATGGAGAGGGTTGAGCTTCTATTGCGGCTGTAGTACACATGGTGCCCCTACGAATCTACAGGTCACGTGATGAGAAAGAAAAAAAAAACTATTGCTAATACTACTACAGCTATTACTAATAATAGTAATTAGGAGCATGAGAAGGAAGCCAAATCTAGTTATCGTAAACAAAGAAAAGAAGACATTAAAAAACATGGATGACACCGTTCCAGCAAATAGCAAAGTAAAAGTGAAAGAGATTTAAAAACAAAACAACAACAACAACAGCAAAACAAACTGTGAAATATATACCTATATATAGTTGAAATCTTTGTAGAATGTAAAGTAACAGATATCGTTATTTTCGAACTCGGAACATCCTGATATTTTATGATGGATTTCGGGTATGTACTGCTTTCATTCCAATTCCACATCACTGTTCCTGTTTTGGAAAATTTTAGAAGAGTTCTGGAATATTAAATAGATTTGCTATCACCTTAATCCCCTGTGTAATTTACCAGCTAAAATTGTTTTGATTACTACGTAAGTGAAAAACAATGTTAATCAGTCTGAGAATAGACGATCCCACGGAAAGTGGAAGTAAATACGAAATAATAAAGAATTTTAATAATAATAATAATAATAATAATAATAATAATAATAATAATAATAATAATAATAATAAGAAGAAGAAGAAGAAGAAGAAGAAGAAGAAGAAGAAGAATTCCAGTAGACTAATTGAAGGGATTCCTGGAAGTCTATGCCTCAAAGAGATACAAAAAATTGTTCTGACAAGTACAGACCACACTTTACGAAGGGCTTTATCTATGTAATTTTTTTTTTTTTTTTTTTTTTGTCAGTGGAAAGTGTCATGATGCCATTTCTAACCTTACGTCCCTGGGAGGGACCCGGAAAGGAATGTGTAAACGCCAGAAATCAAAGGAGATAAAAGTAATAATAATAATAATAATAATAAATGTAACTATTTTCTGGGACATGCCAAACTGACAGGGAAATAAAAGCCAACAGACCTGATTTTATCATAAAAGACTAGAAATTCAGGAATTGTATGCTTATTGATATAACAGTGCCATCTGTCCAATCTTACCGATTTGTTTGTTCGTTGCCTGATCTTAACCAGTTAGGTGTGTTCTCTGAGTATGTCCCCTAGGTATGTACCCTAGGAGCTGACGCACTTTGCATCTACGTTCATGAGTGGAAATGATGGATGATCATCATGGCCGGGTATCCGGAGTTGTTTTCTTTAAGTTCGGAAGATTAGGCAGCCAATGCGACTTAGGAAATACATTTAGATACTTGGGACCACCTTCAATCGATTACCGTCTTAGTTGGACTGGGTTACTCGACAAAGAAAGTATTTATAATTGGGTCTCAACTTCAAGGTTATGCGTTGATTTTATCCCATATTGCGCACGTGTTATAATGGTTATATCGGGTTTCTCATATTTGTACGCCAACGTCACTTTGTTAACATGATGCCCTCTCCATTAATAATAATAATAATAATAATAATAATAATAATAATAATAAAAACTGAAAAAGAAGTAGAAGAAAAAAGTAAAAAGGGAGAAAAAAAACAAAAAGAGAAGGAATGAAAGAAAGAACACACACACACACACACACACACATATATATATATATATATATATATATATATCAAAGAAAAACAAATGGAAAACAAATAGTTTCTAGATACATGTAAATCGATTACAGGGACATGATTGCACAGGGTTTACTTGATGAGAAAAACAGGATTTACTTATACAGGGTGCGGCAGAAATGCCTCCCACTTTTAAAACTGTAACCTGTGTAGTGCTAAAGAACGTAAGAAAGTGACAATGGTGTCTTCATGTAGCTAATGTCTTACCATTTTTTGTCTGATAACTTCCGCTACTATGATGGCTTGTACTAGTGCATACTGTGCGTTTGTGTTGAATTTTTTTAAAGACTGGTGAATCTCTAATTGCAACACAACCTTACGTAGTCATTTCATGTTATGTCGGAATAATGCTGTTCCGGATAGAAAATCGATACTGCAATTGGTTAAAAATGTCAGGGTCACAGGTTTAGCGCTTTAAAAAAGCCAACTGGGAGACACTGAATCGCTCGAACTCCAGGGTGATGGTGAAGGAAAATTTTAGAAATCGTCTGCAAAATTTTATGGAGAATATAGGCCAACATGTGGAGGATTTCATTTTTAAAATGAAATGAATAAAAACTGTAGCCTTTTGTTTAAACAATACAGTGAATATATATTTAATAACAATTACCTTGGTGTTTTTGTCAACCTTTAAAAAGCAGGAGTTATTTCGGCCGCACTGCCTATTAACACACACACACACACACGTACACCATGTTCTATCTGTCTGTCTGTCTGTCTGTCTCTCTCTCTCTCTCTCTTTACCTATCTATGTATTGTGGACACTTTTAATATGGACCAGAGATAATACATGGTTGGTTTCCCGTGGAGTAAAAACAAAGATTTTCCAGCCCAATTCCTGAAATTTTGAATTCTTAAGTTTTCATTACTGCGATTATTTTTGGTGATTTTTCATGTAAATTTTTGCGACGAAATTTTTTGTACGATAACAATTTTTATAACTTGGAAATAACTAGAACAGTCTATCCCAGTGAGCGAAATAAAGGGTTCAGTTCGACATTCCAACCACTTGAAGAAGGCCGGAGCGTACATAGTGTACATAATACTTTATCTCAGAAATATAGACAGAAACTTGGAAATAAATTTAGGAATAATCGTAATTAATTGCGAAATGCAGCTATAGTCACCCATGAAATAAAAAAACAATAATTGTTTGTACGGAAGGTAAGGACCTACATACATCAACTTGTCTTTAAATTAAGTGGCGGAGAAGTATTATCGTTGAACTTTTAAAAGGTAAGCTTAAACATTAACTCAATACTTAAATGCAGCGATCAATTTTGAGTTCTTCTGTAGTTTGTTGCCTATCACATCTACTAAGAGCCCTCCGAAGGAGCCAACTTGAATGGTGCCCGATGACTTTTAAGGTAGTTTTTAAAATGTTTATTGTTGTTGTTATTGTGCTTCTTCTTCGTCTTCTTCTTCTTCTTCTCTTTCTTTTTCTTCTTCTATGCACTGTGCACAATCTGAATCTAATCATGGTCGATTCGTCAAAGAGTTAACTTCTTGATACTACTGCCCTGGGTAGACAACACCAGTAGGCGGCAGCGTTGGGAAGTGTTTCAAAATCATATCACTAGTTCACCCATTCCCTGTGGGGAAACATTTGTTAGATGAAACTGTTCGGAAGTGCTGGATGCTTGTGCTAGCACAAAATCACAAGTCATCGTGGCCGAGATGCCGAGCATGCTGACTTTATTCAGCTGATCCCGCCATATTGCGTTCTCTCCTGGAAACAAAAGTTTGCTTAGAATAGCTGCAGTATAAGCCACAGTTTGGCTTTGTGTATGCTGAAATGAACACTCTGGATTTAAAACCTGAGGAGGGTCGTTTGGGGGAAAAAAGTTATTTTTCGTGGATACCCATATTTGAGTAGATGTTCCATATACTCAGATATACTGTTTAATAAATAAACGGAGCGACTACTCAAATATGGATATCCACTAAAAATAACGTTTAAGTGATAAAATCTATCCTAATAAATAAAAAATTCCGTCACTTCTTTAGAAATACACACACACACACACACACACACACACACACATATATATATATATATATATATATATATATATAATGAAATGGATTATCTCCGACAATATTTAATATATTTTCTGCTTATACGTTATTTTTAAGTAAATACCCTGTTTTCAATTAATTAAATAATATTAATTACATTTTTACGCATGAAATATATATATATATATATATATATATATATATATATATATATATATATATTACAATAAAAACATGTAATAATCGCTACACAATTGCAGTCGTGTTTCAACGCATAAAGTTACTTCTCAGGTGATTGTAAATTACTGTCAAGTGAACGATTAATTTGCTTTCAATAGCAAAATTTTCGAGTTCTGCCCTGATCAACCAATCGAATGACCTACGTTAAATTCAAACTAAGCGAAAAACAAAAAAAAATAGAAATTATTATCTTAGAAATGTGTTATGCCCAAGATCTGACATCTAACAACACGCAGAGTATATATATATATATATATATATATATATATATATATAATGATAAACTTAGTGATCAATGTGGATATTTCCAAAAGGATATAAATCTACGGTGAGCTCTGAGTTAGAAACAGAGCAATAATTATTATTCTAAAAAAATTTTAAAACACTGAAACTAGGGTAATAATTTATTTCATCTGGATCGTAAAAACAACTCTAATTCTTCAGTTAAGGCCTTCATATTCAAAAGAAAGGCTTTTGGATTTGAATATCTGAAGAATTAGGGCCGTTTTTACGACCCTCATGACATAAATTATTACCGTATGAAGTTTTAGTGTTTGTATATTTTTTAGAATTATATATATATATATATATATATATATATATATATATATATATATATATATATATATATATGTCACACATTATGAAATGGACAAAGTCCGGCAATTATTTTAAGAGGACGCATATTTTCTATGAAAATATCGTTAATACTGTTAATACCTCCATCAAAGCATTTACTTAAATATTTGTATCTATAAAAAAGAACGTATAAACATAAAATGTCTTAATATATATATATATATATATATATATATATATATATATATATATATATATATATATATATATACAACCTGAAGAACTTATTTAAAATTTTTGCTTTTGTTTTTTCTATTTTATCCTTATTTTTACTTGGATGCAATACATGAATACTCATGGGGCTAGATATTCTGAAACAATTTATTCATTTTCGGACATCTTGTGACATTTGCGTACTCTAGACAGTGATAAAAACTACAGTGTGAATGAATGTGCCCAGTGCAAACAGCTGTCAACATTTTGTGAAGCGTTACATTGCGGAATTTGGGGTGACCGGCTGGTCATTTCGGGGAACTGTTGCACATTTTAGACCTGGCGAATCCGTTGTGTTTCAATGTTGACAAATAAAAGTCCCTACACTTGAAGGCACATTTTCTTTGCGGCCATTTACGCACGCGACGGGAAACTACGGAACAGCATCTTCCAAAAGGAATTCTTCCCAAAAGACAAGCAAAACCAAAACATGCTACACTCGCTCGCCTTTTTATGTTTGTAGAAGCAATATTGAAATATGTCAAGCACGTTCCGAATAATGTTCAAGTTGTTTTGCTGCTATTCCTCCATCAGGAAGGTCGTGCTTTATTATAGTATACCCCCCACGCCCTATAATCAACAAGTTTTGCTATATGCTCTATGACTTCTCTGTCCAGCTTCATCAAAATATCTTTTGAATATATCTATATATATATATAAAGTTGTAACCTCTGTCTGTCTACTTGTTATCGAACTCCTCCTGGGGTTTTAGAAACAGATCCCCATAACCATATATATTCGGAAACTACATTACCCAGAGTACTTGGATAAGTATATTTCATTTTGATTTAAAGGGGTCCCCGGGGGAAACAAATCCCCCCTTGAATATTTTTTTCCCTTTGATTTAAATTAAATTAAATTTTGAACAAGAGAATGAATCCTATCCAAAATATAGACGGAGAAAGCCAGAAGATGGAGGTCACATCGGCAAAATCAAAATGAGACAATATAGACGTCAAGTTGAGCAAGAAATCATCAAGCAGTAGTGCCTTACACTACATATTTGTTGCGACAATTCAACTGTTATATCAATGTTGAAATCTGCTCATCAATTCATTCAATCAAGTATTGCATCAAATACATATCAAAAGGGTCAGGTCAAGCTATTTTTGCACAAACATCCCCACTGAAATTTTTTCCCTTGTTAATTAAATTAAATGTAAATTTGATCAAGGGAATGCCTCCTATCCAAATTTGGAGAGAAAGGAGAAAGCCAGAAGATGGAGGTCACATCAACAAGACCATTGAGTAATATTGAAATGCATCATTTTTCTCCACAAGTTATAACAATGATTTAAAATCAATCATCATTTTCTTATAAAAATGTATGACACGCAGCAAGGCGTGGGTAATTTGGCTAGTATAGGATATGATGGGACTAAGCCTAACTCGTTTTGTTAATCTACCAACTCTTGCTGTATTGTATCTACGTATCAATAGGGCAGGTCGGTTTCGGAAACTATGATATTGATCACAATTTAAAAGTTTAGGTTTTACATGATAAATAACGAAACAAAAGATTTTTTTTCCAAATCATTACCGTTTTTTGTTTTTTTTATAGGAAACAGCTTTAAAGATTCAGTTTAAGTTCACAGTCGTAGCGTTGGAAATTAATTCTGGTGATCAGTGAATGCCTTATAGCACAGCCTTATAAAATTTATAAGTTATTGAAGATTTACAAATTGTATATAGACAAAATATATATATGATAAAAGCACATCAGTACTAAATACTTATTTTCTACACAGACTGTGAAAACTGCCATCAAATAAGACATTCATTTATTTCAATATTGAACAATTTAACTGTATTATGATGTAATATGTTATACATTGCTGTAGTTTTAGCGTGATTTTCAATAAACAATGCAAATTTAAAACATTTTGTTTTATAATTTGTGCCCACCAGTATTATGGTGGTAGGATCCACCTAATTTGCATAGTGGAGTACCGACCATATAAATATGGTTGGTGCCGGGAAGAGAGGAGAGGAATCGAGAGACTCTGCCCAACTGCGACTCAGTCAACACATTCTCCAGGAACGGTCTTCCCAGGAATATACAAAAGACTATATGTAAATATTGTGTACACTTTCTTGTTTCAATACATTTTGTTCTAACTACATTTTGTGTTGCATTATTATTCCATGCATTAGTCAAGTTTCAACAATGGCGACGAGGTAGAAAGAACCATACGAAAAAAAAACAAATTTAATAATTGATAGCCTTCAACAATTGGGACAAGTCATTGAAGAACCCAGGCTGAAGGAAAAAATTATTAATTAAAAGTCCAACATCTAACGGAACGGCGAAGGATTCTGAAGTTCTGGATATTTAGAAATCGTTAAAGGACGACTAAGCATAAGGAACGTTCGCTCAGAAAAATTTGAAAGGTGTAAACGAATAACGGTGATTTTAAATTGAAAAAGATATCTACGAGACACCCGTTAAAAAAAAACTGTCCGACTACAAAAACGTGCATGGAAGTAAAAGGCGCATAAATACACCGTGTCGATTTTGAAAGGTAACGAACTTTTAAAAAATTATTTTTTTTTTTTGTTTTGTTTGCTCAACAATATTTTATAGTGACGAATTTACCGCTGATAATAAAAATCAGAAGTTTGTCATTGAAATACGCGAACAGAAGTAATAAAAAAAAAATATACCAAAGTTGATTATCACGGGCTTGAATGTAAAAGCAAGACATAAAATAAAAAAGTCGTAAGTTGTTTCGATTTTTCTGGTCAGCTTATATTATATCCATAGATACACAAATTAAAGGTATATTCTTTGTTGCATGAACACTATCAGCTAAAGATGGATGAATTATCCAGTCATATCTGAATTATTCAAATCCCAGCAGTTGAGTCAGGCTGAATTATTCAAATCCCAGCAAAAATATCAAGAAAAGCAAGAGGAAAGACTTTTAGAAATTCAAAAGTTAATATTGGAGAAATTAAACAACAATCAGGCAAATGAGGGAAATTCTTCATATTCTAATAACACCATATTTAATTCGCTGGAAACTTTCAACTATGTGCCAGACGAAGAAAAAACGTTTGAAGCGTACTTTAAACAATATGAAGATATTTTCTACACAGACTGTGAAAACTGGTCGAATTCAAGAAAAGTCAGTCTATTACTAAGAAAGCTAGGTACAGCAGAACATAGCAAATTTGTAGATTTTATTCTACCGAGAAGAACGAATGAATTGGAATTCTCGGAAACGGTGAAATTGCTAAAAGAGCTGTTTGGAGCAAATATGTCGCTTTGGCATAAGCGATGGTTATTCATGAATGTCACTAAATCCGACGATCAGGATTATTTAACATATGCATCTATACTGAATAGACATTGTGACAATTTCAGATTGGCAGAAATTACGGTTGAAGAATTTAAGTGTTTAATTTTTGCTCAAGGACTGGTATCCAGTAAGAGTGCCGAAATAAGACGTCGAGTTTTGTCTAAACTCGAATCTGAACAAACCCTTACCCTGAAAAAGTTAGCAGAGGAGTGTCAGCGGGCCGTAAGTTTAAAGAAAGAGTCTCAAAAAATCGAGGAGAACGAGGAGAAAAAAAAGGTTCCACCATATAATTGCAGACGCTGCAACGAAAGACACTGGGAGGTAAATGTTTCGGGAGGTAAATGTTTCGTGTGCCACAAGAAGGGACACAAAGGATCGTGTTGTAAAACGAAAAATTCAATAGCCGAATTAGACAAACAAATTCGAATATCAAATCAGATAGAGATTTGAGGAAATATGTGACGACTGAAATCTTTGAAAAGAATATCAAATTTCAACTCGATTCGGGTTCAGATTTAACAATAATGAACTATAAAACATGAAACATTTTAAAAACGCCTACAATAATGAAGTCAACGAAACGCGCTCGAACGGTAACTGGAAAGGAAATTAACTTCGAAGGCGAGGTTGTACTTCCCATGAAATTGAACGGGATCGTTAAAAAAATAAAGGTTTTCATTCTGAAAAATGGAGAAAACTTGATGGGTACAGATTTTATTGAAACATTCGAATTGTGGGAAAAAAACGTTAAACTTTTTCTGCAGAAAAATAGAAAGTAATACGCAAACAAGACAGGACATTAAAGATGAATTAAAGAAAACGTTTCCGGAAACCTTCACACCTGGTCTTGGAAGATGTAACAAGTTTGAAGCTAAATTTGAATTAAAGGAAAATACTATGCCAATTTTTAAAAAGAAACGTAACGTGCTATTCGCAAGTGTAGAGAAAATTAACGAAGAACTTGATAGGTTGGAAAAAATGGGAATTATTTCGAAAGTAGAATCTAATTCATGGGCTGTGCCGATTGTGTGCATAAAAAAGAAATCAAACCAAATCAGAGTCTGTGTTGATTTTTCGACATGGTTGAACTCGGTAATCAAGGACTACCATTACCCGTTACCGAGTCCGGAGGAGATTTTTAACAAGCTAAATGGTGGAGTTATATTTTCAAAAATCGACTTATCAGATGCCTATCTCCAAATTCCCGTCGAAGAAGAATCTTCGAAGTTACTAGGGATAAACACACATAGATGTTTATTCAAGTAAAACAGGCTTCCTTTCGGTATTAAAGTGGCACCAGCCATTTTTCAACAAGCTATGGACGTCATGTTGAATGATTTAGACTGTGCGTGCGCTTACTTAGACGACATCATAGTAAGGAGCGAAACCATCGAGAGCATCTCTATCAAGTATTTAAAAAGATTCAGGACTTTGGATTTAAAGTCAAAGAGTCAAAGTGCGAATTTGGTTTGGAGGAAATTAAGTATTTAGGTCACATAATCAACAAAAATGGCAGATTTCCAGATCCGAAAAGGTCAATTGCGATTAGAGACATGCCGACGCCCCTAATGTGGCGATGTTACAGAGTTTTCTGGGGCTCGCAAATTATTATCAAGCGTTCATTAAAGGAATGTACAATCTAAGAGCTCCGTTGAATGAACTACTAAAAAAAGACAAGGCATGGGAATGGACGGTAGAATGTCAGAAAGCTTTTGATGAAATAAAGAAAATGCTTACATCAGACCTCTTTTTAACCCATTACAATCCAAAACTTGATATTGTAGTGGCAAGTGACGCCAGTTCATACGGGATAGGAGCGTGTATTCAACACATAATACCAGATGGTTCTAGAATACCAATTGCACATGCGTCGAGAACTTTACTCCCAGGAGAAAGGAGTTACTCACATATAGAAAAAGAGGCGCTGAGTATCATTTTTGCCATAACAAAATTTCACAGATACATCCACGGCAGACATTTTATTCTTGAAACGGATCATAAACCTCTGATCACTATTTTTGGTTCGAAGAAAGGGTTACCCGTTTATACGGCAAATCGTCTGTTGAGATGGGGAACCATCTCAAGTATGATTTTCACATAAAGCACCTATCATCCAAAAATATAATTAATGCAGATAGCTTATCAAGACTCGTACCGAGTCAAGAAGAAAGATTCGAAGAATCAATTATTGCAAATATAAGAGCAGATTATGAGGTGAAAAGCATGGTAAACAACATTTGAAGAGAGCTACCGGTTACATCAAAGGAAATAAAAAAAGAAGCTGAAAGCGATGATTTCATTTTAGAAATAAAAAGCAAAATGGTAGCAAATGACAAAAAGTGCAGGAGATTTATTCAATTTGTGACGGATTTTTATTATATGGTGAGAGAGTAGTAGTACCAAAAAAAGTTGCAGAAAAGAATACTACGGGACTTTCATATGGGTCACCCGGGGGTTAATAGAACAAAAAGCTTAATGCGAAGCTTTGTATATTGGAAAGGAATGGATGTGGATATCGAAAACATGGTTCATCGATGTAAAGGGTGTGCGTTAGCAGCTAAGGCAACATCTATAGTACACAAACCATGCCCCAAGATGGATCATCCGTGGACAAGATTACACATTGATTTCGCTGGTCTAGTAGAAGATTATTACTACTTAATAGTGGTAGATAGTTTTACAAAATGGCCGGAAGTACTACGCTGCAAAAAGCCTACGTCCAATACCACAACAACTTTTTTGCATGAACTATTTGCACGGTTCGGTGTTCCAGAGTGTATTGTGAGTGACAATGGTACACAATTCACTTCTGAAGAATTTAAGGAATTTTGTGAGTTATATCAAATTAACCACATAACGACGCCGCCGTATCATCCGAGGTCCAATGGACTCGCAGAAAGATTTGTCGATACTTTAAAGCGCCCGCTGAAGAAAGCCTCGGGAGTTCCAACGGAAAAGGCGCTTCAGCAATTCCTACAGGTATACAGAATTACGCCAAACCAGAGAACACACTCAAACATGGCACCAGCTGACTAATGTTCGCTAGGAAAGTTAAGTCGGTGTTTGACAAGCTTTTGCCAGGAAAAAATAGAGTAAAGAATACTATGTATACAGTGAGAAAAAGATACGCCTCCGGAGAGAAGGTGTTTTTCAAGTGCTACAAAAACAACGTTGAGTTCTGGGAGCGAGGCATAGTGGACAAGATAATCGGTGACATGGTTTACATAATTAAAGGGCCGAAGAATACTCATAAAAGGCACCAGAACCAACTTAAAAATGTTACGTGCTAGAGCATGAAGAGAGTATACCGGATGAGGAGGAAGATCCCATTGATGTAATGTATGATATGTTTCAAGTAGAACTTCCGCAGAATATTCCTGAACCGAGAAGATCCGGTAGGAAACGAAAGTTCACGGAACCATTGGACGTGAATCCAAAACGGAAAAAATATTAAAAGTATGCAAATGGATCTACAAAGAAATAGCCATAATCAACCCATATAGGAAGCCAGTTTGAAATCCAAAATGGATTCCAAGGCTTGGGAGGGGGGTGTTGTGGTAGGATCCACCTAATTTGCATAGTGGAGTACCGACTATATAAATATGGTTGGTACCGGGAAGGGAGGAGAGGAATCGAGAGATCCAACGAGAGACTCTGCCCGACTGCGACTCGGTCAACACATTCTCCAGGAACGGTCTTCCCAGGAATATACAAAAGACTATATGTAAATATTGTGTACACTTTCTTGTTTCAATACATTTTGTTCTAAGTACATTTTGTGTTGCATTATTATTCCATGCATTAGTCAAGTTTCAACAGTGTTATATACACTTTTAACTGTTTTTTGTTTTTATTAATTATCATCTAACAAAGGAGCTAACAAATCTTATTCTTTGACTTGCCTTTTTTGTAATCTTTATACAATTTTTTTATAGAGGTTTTCTTTTCAAATACAATAAAAATGCATATTTTGCTTGTGGTGATTCATAACTAGAATTCTGATTTGAATATATTTTCCATTCAAATTATCTAGTACAAAAGATATTAATTTTATTTGAATTTATTCTTGAAATAGTAAAAGTTTGAAGTCAGTTTAAAATCAAAGATCAGCGGAAATTAGTTATTTCTATCATTTTTTAAACGATATTAAAAATAAATGCTCAAAGATTGGCAAATCTATACATCTGATCTTTTGGTGTCTGTACTTATATCCATCTCCAGCTTTCACATTGAGTGCAATATTGCTCTCCTCAGAAAAGCGAAAAATCAACCTACCCTAGTGTAATTTAGAGAAATAACATTACGCTCATTAAATGTGGAAGAACGACTCTTTAACTGGGCATGAAAGATCAAAGTACGTTGGATTGATAGTCTTATCTCTCTCCATTCAGTCTCAGAATAATTTTGGTCTGGTAGGAGAGAAAACTTCAAAGTACATAAAAGACGAACTTCTTTTGCCGGCTTGCGGCGGGCGTCACGCCCAGCATCACAAGGAGAAAACAAACTTTTCGGTTTCCCCCCCTTTTCCAAAGTCTAGCAGCAGCCACCCGGTCTAGTGGTTGAAGCACAAGAATGAATCAAAATGATTCCTTAAACATTTTGTTTTTGACAATGTCGTTGCTTTTCGATCGCTCCACTTTTCTTGCATCTCGCCACAACGATGTGTAGCGCTACAAGAGGCGTAGAATAATCACTAAAAGATATAGTTTATTAATATAGTGTTTTAGTACTCTTGATATGCATCGTATTTTGGAACCTATTGATATTAAACCTATTGATAGGTATATGTAATCAGTTACTGTAATCCGACTATATTACATGTGTGTTTAATCTTGAGTATAACTGAATACATATATTCAAGTTGTACCTATGTATATATAAATTGTACTTTGCATATATATATATATATATATATATATATATATATATATATGGTTGGATTAATATGAATTTGTGACCCTGGGTTTCACGCTTTTGCGCTCATCAGTCAAACTGATTAATTTTTAAAATTTTGGGATTTATGTAGGTTGCGTATATTGGTGTTATTATGGAAGTAAGGGGGAAATCGTTGTGATGTCACACATGCTAACGCAAACATACATGCATGCCCGTACACCCATTGAGACACGTAGGCACATATACACACACTTTCCACACACACACACACACACACACACACATATATATATTTATTATGCACTGTTACATGAGTACATGTACATACCCACTACTAAAATGTACATCTTGTTTCAACGCTAAAAATTAACGTTTCTTCAGGTGGGAAATCACGATGCTACTAAATTATCTTATTCGGAAATACAGTTAACGAAGCAAATCTCCCACTTCTGTCTCTGGAAAATTTCCCATAAAAGGTAAAAAGTGTTTAGACATGAAGAAAGCAATCTAAGTGATTAATAACATCGAGAGAAAGAGAAATGAGAGGAAAAAGGTTAAGAAAAGGAAATAAAGGTTGAAAAAAAAAAGAAAGAAAAAAAGGCGAAATAAACAAATTCAACCAATAGAATTCCGACAAATCATAGAATTCGAATTTAAACGTAACATACCGAATTAGGTTAATGACCCTAAAGAAACGTTAATTTTTTAACGTTGAAATAAGATGCACAATGTCGTTGTGGGTATGTACATATTCTAATGTAACAGTGCATAATAAATAAATATTTATTGCTTTACTATTGTATTGAGACTTGTTTTAAATGAATGTTTTGGACTCTGAAATCTCACTCTTCGCTCTTTTACATTTGGATAGATAGATAGATATGCAGGGTGCTAGTTAATGATGAGGGACATTTCAAATGCAAGTATTCTTGGATTATAGAAATATATTTTATAACATATTTTATAAATATATTTTATATACATATATATATATATATATATATATATATGACTGATATACAAGAGTTCGACATATTATCTAAGATTTGAATATTACATCGCTGAGATGGTCACCAGCCCGAAGAGAACATGCACGAGCTCGCTCTCTCAGTTCAAACACAGTGCAGCTTAGCATAACTAGGTCCGCCGTCAGCAACAGAGATATCAAATAGAAAACAGGAATATCTTAGAAAATATGTTGAACTCTTGTATGTCAGTTAAGTCATAAATATATTTGGTACTGTTATTTTTATAATGTAAGATTTATAATATATATATATATATATGTATATATATATATATTTATATATATATATAATCATATTTACTGTTATTTTAATAGAGAAAAATTAATTTAAGTAAATACTTCGTTTTTTAATTAAACAATATTAATTACATTTATTGGCCTAAATGTTCGAGAAGCTTCGAAAAGGCTAATTTGTTTGGAAAAATAATTTGATAAAAATATTTTCTTTAATTTAATTTAATTAAAGTTGAACAATATTTTTAAGAAAATTCGCTCTGTTTGCATAGAAAGAAAAATATATTAAAAGAAGAAAAGGAAGAATCGTTAAGTGTAGGGAATCAGGCCAGAGGCGAGAAAGTAAAAAGAAACACGTAAATATTTGTAATATAGTAACAACACCAAATAGAAGCTTATGACCCTTTATTAGACTAACTCAGCTTTAGCGCTGAAAAAGTGGCATATTTATAGTAATGTATAGTTATACAATCAAGAAAAGAAAAGAGACAAAATCAACAAAGTGGCTGAAAAAATAGACAAATTTGATATAGTGAGAAGAGGCTGAAATCGACGAAGAAAGAGATTAAAATCAAGGAAAGGAAGGAAAAGGGTAAAAAATCGAGAAGAGGAAGAAAAAGCTCAAAAATCATGAATGGAAAAAAGGTTCAAACATAATCAGGTGAAAGAAAGAGATTGAAAGATGAAGAGAAAAAAGAACGGGGAGAAATGAGAAGAAAAAAGAAAGAAACTGAAATTCAGAAAAGACAAAGAAAGAAACAAAATTGGTGAAGAAGAATTAAAAAGAAAAGAACAAGAATTTGATGATCAGTGCCTATTGTTTTCTTAGGTTCTTTCCCAGAAATAGTAAGAGGCGCTATTAACAACAACAACTTCTCTTTTGATGGTCCAACTCAAGCAAGGAGGTTGAAAAGAGTTGTTCTCCTACTGAAAACCACACATGTTATCTACAGTGTGCTTCGAAAGGCTCCCTACCAGAATGTAATGAGAACAATAGAAGAACAAGTCATGCAGTAATACAAAGCACACGTACTGGACTCAGTTTATTCATTTTCATTGATGCTGTCGCACATCGAGCTATGGATGAACGTTATCATTTTCGTGGCACAAAATGATGCGTCGCCATGTCCTGTGTGATATTTTACGAAGCTGTGCTTTGTTGATTGTTGCAAAGGCTCTCCGAACTGCATCCTTCAACTGATTAGTATTCTGGTATCGTTCATGTAAAGCTATCTCCTTAATAATACCCCACAGAGCGCTGAAATAGAAAATTATATTATATATCACAATAATCAACAAAGGAAACGGAAAGCAAACGGAAAATCTATATTAAAAAGAACTTCGAAAATTGCACGTAGCGTATCGTCTAAGAAATTATTTTTTATTGGTAAAATGACTTGTAACGTTTTATTTCGTAACAAATGTGTAAAAGCTAAGGATTATGTGTTAAAAAATACTACAAATTTATTCGGTACTGACTGAACGGAATTATTTGTGTTGTGGAATTTATCTATAAATATTTATCGCAAAAATGTAAGTGGCTAATTTACCATTTAAAAAAAAATGAGAATTTAAAGAAAGAATTGAAAGAATGTTTTCCATATGAGTTGAGTCGGTGGTCCAAAGTCAAAGCGAAATTTCAAGTGAAAAAGGGGGTCGAAGCTAGTGTTTAAACCAAAACGTAATGCACCATTCGCAGCAGTCAAAGAAGAATTGAAAAAATATGTGTAATTGAAAAGACTGACCATTCAAAATGGATAGCACCAGCAGTGTATGTAAAGAAAAAAATAAATTTGTGTTAGTGCTGATTCTTTGACAGTGTTAAACAAATGTTTAGAATCGCATAACTCCTCATAACCAAATTCAGTGGAAATTTTTGCGCAGTTAAACGATGGAAAAATACACACAAGGAATTGTATAAGTTCAACCGACTTCCTTTTGAGATAAAAGTGGCTTCAGCTATATTTCAACAAGCTATGGATGCTATTCTTGCAGATTGTGATTTCTCAGTTACTTATCTGGAGGATATACTAATTAAAAGTGTATCTAAGAAAAAACATAATGGACATGTGAAAACAGTTTTTGAAAAAATAAGAGAATACGGGTTCAAACTCAGTGTGGAATTGCGAATTATTTTTACCTAAAATCAAGTACCTGGGACAAATCATTGACAAAAATGGTCGTCAACTGGATCCGTCAAAGACAAGCGCAATTAAGAATATGCCTCCTTCAACTAACGTTACTAGGTTACAAGCATTTCCAGGACTCTAATTTATAGTGTCAGTTTGTGGAAGGAGTCTTCCTCTACAAACTGACACCATAAATAGTTCGAAAAATCCTGCAAATTTAAAATTTAAAATTTAAAATTCGTAGGTGAAAATAACTAATGATATCTTAATTCTAATTGCAAAAAAATTATTTATATATATATATATATATACATATATATAGTTGCGTTGATGTGAGTTTGTGATCCTGGGTTTCACACCCTTTGTGATCGTCAGACAAACCCAGAGTCAAAAACTCACATCAACGCAAATAAATATGTTAGCTGTATCGCTGATATTGCTTTTCAATTAGTACCGCACACACAGACACACATATATATATATAATGTCATCCACAGACAGACTGTTTCGCTGTATCACAGCTCATCCGTGCGGCTAGACATCCGGTTGCCTCTAGCTAGGATCGAAACCCGACTGAATTGGTATCAGGCGGATATTCTACCACTAAGCTGTCGGCGCACGGTCGGGACGAAGGTGGATTTTTAGCGTATTTTTTGGGAAACACGCCCAGTGACCGACAGTGACTCAATTCGGCTTGCGAAGAGTCTCGCTATATAGCTATAATAGTCACTGTTTACAAACCCATACCTCATATATATATATATATATGTCAACGGTATATATACATGTATGTGTGTTTGTGGGATATATAATACTATCTGAAAAAAAAGTGAAGGTGATGAGACACAATAGAAAAATTTTTCATCATAAACGAGTTTTGCCCGAGAAAGCTTATGATTTCTTTGGCTTCATCAATTTGCCACTTTGTCTCATCAATATATATATATATATATATATATATATATATATATTAGGTTGGTGCAAAAATAATGACGCAATAATGTCGTTTTTTGAAGTTAAACAATACGTCAAAAAACGACATTATTGCGTCATTATTTTTGCACCAACCTAATAAAATATATATATCTATATATATATATATATATATATATATATATATATATATATATAGTATTACAAAACAAAATCCAAATTATTTCTTACACAGTTATATTTCTAATTCTGACACAAACTCAGTCTATACATCGGGGTTGAATAAGAACTGACAAAATTTTCGTCGGTTGAAATAAATCTATCCCTCGCATGAGGTCATTTTGGATTTTATTGTGCAATACTTTATATTAGATAATAAATAAATTGAGCTTTTTTTTGTGGATCAGTTTTAATTTTATATTACTAGGATCCGCTTGGATTATATACGAACTGATTTATTGCCGTTCTGTGATACAGCGAAACAGTCTGTCTGTGGATGATGATATTAGCTCTCGAAAAAATAATTAAATCGGTTGAGCACTGTCAGGAGACAAGCGCGAATTTTTAAACTGTCACTATCACTGCTGATAAAGCAAGACTGTCCAAATTGGATTGTGTCTCTAGGTCACTGGCGTGTTTACGAAAAAATAAAAATATAAAAATTCACCTTTACCTTTCTCTCTGCCGAGCATCGATACCTTACGGGTTAGAATCTCCGACTGATGCCAAATCGGTCGGGTTCTGGTCTCGGCTTGAAGCGATCGGATGTTTAGCCACACTGTGGAGCTCTGATACAGCGAAACAGTCTATCTGTGGATGACTGTATATATGCATACACACACACACACACACACACACACACATATATATATATATATATATATATATATATATATATATATATATAATTAAGTAATTCATCGAGTCTGAAAGAAACCTCAACAGAATGCAGAAAGCACTAGACGGCCGTTTTGTCCTGTATTTGGGACTCATCAGCAGTGCGCATTCACTACCGAGAATTGAAACCCGGACAGATAGGTTATCAAGCAAACGTCATACCAACTGTCGAAAAAATGTCTCCCAAAAGCTAATTAACGTATTAAGAAACAGGACTATTTCATTAGAAACAAAGAAAAGAGTAATGAAATGTTATGTAATATCACTCCAAAAGCTAAGCAAGTTAATAAGAAACAGGAAAACTATGTTAGAAACAAAGAAATGAGTAATGAAATATTATGTAATATCAATTTTCCTATACAGAATTCAATGCAGGGCAACCTCCTCACAGAGGAAGAAGAGACCTGAAGCAACAGAAGTTTGGTTCTACAGAAGGATACTGAGCATACCATGAATATTTTTACAAAAAATGAAAACAAAATGAACACTTATACTTAACATCAGGAAGAGACAGTTGAAATTTCTGGGATACATAATGAGGGAAAAAGATTGGAAAATTTGATACTCACAGGCCTGATCAAAGGTAAAGAGAGGTAGAGAAAAACGCCACATAACCTATCTATCGAACATGAGTAAATGGATAGTGGAACAAAGTTTAAGATAGGTAACAAAGAGACCACATTTAGTAAGACCTACAAAGGACAGAAGATCGTGGAGAGCCATGATCAGTCAGGTCCTTTGTATGAGAGTACAGTGATAGAATTCTTACCACGTTCATCATTTGAACCACGTTTACATTCTATCCCAACTTTCTTTTAATCACTTGGCATAGACGTAAAAACGTGACAAGTGTTTTTCTTGAATCAAAACATTGTTCAGGCTTGATCAATAACAATAGATCAATGTTTCTTGGCAGTTCTGTTGTATAAGAAGAATTATTAGTAGAATGTTTTGCAGATAGTTGTGCAAGGTAACAAGTAACGAACGCCAATACTTTTGACCCCCAAAGGCGAGGAAAATTGCAGACGACCGCATTTATTGCTTTGCTCAGTCGGCGAAATTTTTCTTAAGTGTCGTGTTGCTCAAGTAAATTGAAATATTGATATTTATAAAAGAGTCAACAATAAGTAAAGAAACGATGATGACTTAACTGAATATATAAATGTGCCAAATGATCTTGAGTTAAGAGTTTAGAGTGTCTATCAAGAACTGTAGGTAATTGTTGACTTTAAAAGGTAACGGTAAAGAAAGACATATTTAAATTTAAACTATTAAAAAAATATTAAACTGGACTCGATCTTAATACAAAAATGAGGTAGAGATATATCTAAGAGGTTTCCATGTCTCGATCTACTTTTACGAAAATCCCGAAAAAACGTGGCGCTGTAACACAGTGAACATTTTAAAGCAATCGAATGCATAAAAAAGAAAGCTGTAAAAATGAATGAAACAGATGATAAAACAAGCAATGAACGTTTCTTTGGTCGATAATTTTGCCCAGAATCTCGAGATATATAAAATCAATATACGTTAGTCTGAGAAGGCACAATGCGACTGGAGGTTAGAATCAGCTCTGTTGATGGAAGACAAAAAAAAAGAAGGGGGTTCTCTTAGATGATTAAAAGAGATTAGTTTCATTTTGAAAGTATTAAAATTAACAAGCAACTTCTTGCCCCATTTAACAATGGATTGTAGGTTATTTTTTTTAGATCGGCTGTTAATTTAACCTTATCAAACCGATCAGGCTTACTATTAATACAGGTAAATAGTTGCATCATCAGCATAGATACTGAGTTGGGAACTGATGACATCATATATATGATGAGTTCCAGACTAGATGCCCGGATGAATGGTGGATTTATAAACTTGAAAGGTAGATTTTGGTGAGACAAAAATATGGAGCGATACAGTAAACAAATTTTCCCACTAATAACTGATTCAATATAATCATTCTTGAGTCTATATTTATGTGATGAGGTATTATGTACATTATTTACATTATTCGGACTATTGTCCTCATCTTTGTCGCCATATTTATTACAACGTTTCGGCCGTTGCACACTCCGGCCTTCTACAGGTGGTTGGAATGTCGAACTGAACCCTTTACTTGCCATGTTTGATGGATGTCAGTTATCAGTTATCTCCTGTTAATCTCCCTCTGAAAGTTCTCCACTGCCTTAACCGGATATTGAACTCATACTCTTTGGGTCCTGTCACTGGATCTAACCAACGCCTTTATCCACTGTGTCATGTGTCCTTGAGGACATCTGGGTATGAATTTCTGGGTATTATAAACCTAATGTCTTCAGCAATCGTTTTTTTACCAGTGCTCATATCGCAATTTTTGCTGTTATCATTTCATGTTTTTTCCAGAGCTCATATTGCAACTGTTGATGTTATCATTGCTTTTCTCTGGCACTCGTTAGTACTGGTTCCCATATTGTATTTGTCCGGGACGCAGTTGTCTGGTAGGGGATTGTCCTAGAATCCTCTATAACTAATATCAGTATTTTAATTATCTGTCTTGGAACTATAATTATTAAAGTATTTACATGGCTTACCATTGACTGGGTATAAAGTCTCTACTATTCCCGATTACGGTCACTTTACTTATAGTTGTTACAGAGTAGATTAGTAACGTTGGGTGAGTGACTAGGATAAAGAGAGAGAGAGAGAGAGAGAGAGAGAGAGAGAGAGAGGAGAGGAAGGAGAGAAAGGGAGGCAAAGGATTAACAATTTATTTTTGTGAGCGTCCTTAAACGAACACTTATGTTCACTTCTTTCTAAACATTTCTATCGTACATAGCTCACACACTATCTATCTATCTATCTATCTTTCTATCTATTTTTGTGATTCTCCTCAAACAGACACTTCTTGGCACTTCTTTTGAATCATTTGTATCATCCATAGTAGCATCTCGAGGCGGTGTAATGGCTAGTAAGCTTGTCTCACTAAAACATTTACATCTGAGTAGTGAGTTCGATCCTCAGTGGGTGCCCCATACTTTCGGCTTTGTGCCACATCTAAGCTACGCTTTGAAAATCACTATATCATCCATAGTTCCGCACAATTCTTCGTTTCTAATTTAAATTAGTTGAAGAAGTTTCATGCCGGTCTGCCAATTGATCTTTTGTGATAATTTGTATCCCATGCTATAAGCTGATGGACAAATTCCTGCTTAGCTATGTCTACCAATGACTACTAAACATGACCCGGCTTTTACTGATTTTCTCCGTATTCGGTCGGATGCCATATTGTTCTACACTGAATATAGGTTGTAACGAGCTGACTCTTAGCCCTGTCCTCAATAGTACCATCTTATTTTTGCCAGTGATTTTATTAATGCTCAGTTTCATCTTCAAACATATTTTCATTGCTGACTTCCAAATGGTATTCATCTTTGACAGTACTTTTCGAACTATTGTAATTCTAACGTCTTTTTTCAGTTCTAATATGATCCCAGAACATTATTTAAAAAAAAAATTATCTTCTGTCTGTTCCTTTCGAAGTATGTCGAAAATTCGCCGTTCACATACGCAAGTGAAGAATGAATACAGTATGTTTTGTCTCTTGCGAGGACCGCTTCCAAAATCTGATATGTTCTATTGCTTTCTCGACAGTCACGTGACAAACGCAGCTCGGTTCCATCAATATGCTAATAGACGTCAATTCAATTTCCCATCTGACGGCAAGTTGTCTTTGAATTTTATCTAACAAACGAAGATTGAACGAAGTGTGGGGGTGATATAAGAAGCTTTTATTTGTTTGCCACTTTCTTCTTTCTTTTTCAATTCCGCTTTTCTCCTTGCTTTCTAACGGCTTCCTTTTCTGTAATTGCTTCTTTCTCTACTTTTACTTCTCTTTAACTGACTCTTTCTCTCCTAGCTTTTGTAATTGCCTCTTTCTCTCTCTTTGGTAACCGTTTCATTTTCTTTAATGGTTTCTTTCTTTTGCAAAGGCTTTCTACTTAATTGCTCCTTTCTTCCCTTCTTTTTTTACCGCTTTCTTTTCTTTAATTTCTTCTTTCCCTTCTTTTGCAATGATTCTCTCTCTCTCTCTCTCTCTTTAATTGCAGCTTACTCACTATTTAACCGCCTCTTTTTCTTTAATTGCTACTTTCTCTTCTTTTGAAAAGGCTTCTTATTTAATTGTTCCTTTCTCCCTTTCTTTTCTAACTGCTTTCTTTTCTTTAATTGCTTCTTTCTCTTTTTTTTTTTGAAATTATTCTCTCACTCTCTCTCTCTCTTTAATTGCTTACCCACCTTTTGTTGAGGTGTCCTCCCTCTAAATAGTCTATGTTGGACTGTTCCGCCTAATATAAGATTAGTAGGAGAGAAGGCCTTGCGAACAGTCGAATAGATTGAACGCTAGGTCAACCGACACACACTCCCTACTCGTGTAATACTCTTCTGTTGTACTTACTGTTTAATATATATATATATATATCTGTAACACTTGTTATTTCTTTAACAATTTACTTGGTCACAACATTTTTTAACCGCTCCTTTTTCTTTAAATGTTACTTTCTCTTCTTTTGCAAAGTCTTCTTACTTAATTGTTCCTTTCGCCCTTTCTTTATCACAAGCCAGTTGGCAAGTAGATTGAGAAGGTTTCACTATCAAGAATAGAGAACGTCTGGCTGTCAGCAAGTGGAATAGCCCAAGGTGAGCTCTACAAATTGGGGGTGTCGAAATCAACCAATTACAACAATTTAAAAAGCATTTTAACAAATTACGGACATTATGACACCGAAATCCGAAGGTGTATTGAAAAAAAAAAAACGTTAAGAAACTGGAAGATTTCATTAGAAAAAAATAAAAGAGTGGTGAACTGCTACGTAATACCAATCCTCCTATTGGACAATGTTTTCACAGATGAAGAGATCAAGGCAAAATAAACGTGGTTCTACAGAAGGATGATAAGAACACCATAAACGGAACATGTAAGCAATGAGGGAGTCTCAAGGCAAAATGACATGGTGTGTTAGCGGGGCATATACCTGAAGAATTTATGGCAGAACCGTGAGTAGGAGTAATTAGTAAAAAAAATAAATATTGCTCATAGGAAGTTGTGGAGGGCCATGTTCGCCCAGATCCTGAAAGGACATACAAGAACTTGTTTTTCAGAGTAGGACTCCCTTCTTGTAAAGGAATACCTAGAGAATGTGGTTAATACAAACGTGTGAACCTAGCAATACGGATCATGGCTGTAAAGGTCTCAGCTGGTGGCATTAAAGCTCATCTGACCATTTGCTATGGAAATATCGATATAATACCGAGAGGCATACAACGTTATGTCCGTGGGAAACAGGCTACAAAGTGGTGAATATGTCTTCCCCCACAAACCCGAGTATGGTCTGAACGGGTGGAAATAACGAATGGAACACGTCTGAACATTTGCCATTGAAATGGCATCAGCCTTTTGATGTGTCTATTGGAAATGGGCTCGTGAGGTGGAAATCTGGTTGGATAATATATATGTAAAATGGATAAGGACGGAATAAAATACAGTCAAATGTCGGTCAAATTGTACGTAGATCAAGAAAAACGCGAGAAGTACAGAGGCGCTTAAGCTTAGATTTTAATTTTAAATTTTCTGACGCTTGATGTGCCTAGCCGACCGCATTCAAATTGTTACTGCTTCTGTCTTTGTTTTTATCACTCACCAGTATGTTCGTGACTTAATGATGATAAATGTATTTATTATTCCCAGCAAAGATTAATTTTCAATATCTAATTCAGATGCCTAAATTTAAAAGATAAAAGAATGACAATCCCAAATAAAAAGTCAGCTCATAACGGTCACACAGCAGTCGTTGTGTTCATATATATATATATATATATATATTTGAATATACGCTCTTTTAGCGCTAGAGGGCGTCGTCAGTGATGTTCTAGAAAAGGATCATTGGGCAGTTTCGGGTCTTTCAAACATCATACTGACCTCACCAAATCGACCCCTTCAGAGCTGATCAGATCAAACGCCCTCTAAAAAATGCTTGTTAACACTGACTTTTATAAATATACCACGTAGTCGCACATTTGATTGGAGATTGACCAACAGCCAATCACAACGATTCAAATTCTTTTTAAGCTGTTCACGGCTAATTTCTTCTTTTTTTTTATTTCCCTCCTTGGTGGACATCCCCTCATCGGATACTTATATATATATATATATATATATATATATATATATATATATATATACATACATACATATGCGTTTCTCCCCTGAAACCCAGAATTTTTAAAAACGACCGTATGGAAAAGCTTATAACTATTAGGTTGGTGCAAAAATAATGACGTAATAATGTCGTTTTTGACGTTAAAAAATACGTCAAAAAACGACATAATTACGTCATTATTTTTGCACCAACCTAATATTATTACCTGACGATTGTAAAAACATGAAACTCTGTGCCGTACAACTGATATAAGTAATATGTATAGGTAATTATATACTTTATATCTCTGTTACACTACACTGAGCATTATTTTGATTACCCCCCCAAAATTAAACAAACATTAATTTGTAAATCTGTATATGAGCGTAATTGCAAGCATAAATGGTTGTTCATACTTCTTTATTTAATTCATTCATTCATATATATATATATATATATATATATATATATATATATATATATATATATATGAGAAAATTTCTCAAAGTTAACCTGTAGAAAAGACAATATCTATAAATATAAATGACAATAGGAAAACTGTAGTAGTAGCTGACGCATTTCGTCTAATGTGGACTTTCTCAAAGCAAAAAACGAAATTAATTTATTTGAACAAAATAACTAATAAGAACAAAAACAAAATGTCCTTAGCACAGCAATAATAACAATGTCTCCACACGTGACCGTAACTGACGTAATTTTCCGTGAACAGTATGAAAATAGCGTTCTCTAAATTCTTCCAGTTGCTAAGGACATTTTGTTTTTGTTGTTATTAGTTACTTTGTTCAAATAAATTCATTTTTGCTTTGAGAAAGTCCACATTGGACAAAAGGTGTTAGCAACTACTACAGTTTTCCTATTGTCAATATATATATATATATATATATATATATATATATATATATATATATATATATATATATATATATATCGGAATATGTGTGTAAAAGCGAAGAATTAAATTAATCTTCAATACAGATTTTAATTATTTTTATTTTTAATCAAATTGAAAGAAAAGAATTACACATTAAAAATATTTTATTTCTGTTCTTAACAGAGGAAATATTGTGTATGTCGGTGACAGAGAATGTGTCATTTCACGCTTAAAGACGTGTGTGTAGCTCTGTCGTTGTTCTATGTGTGGGGGTAGATTCTACTAGTAATTTCCAGTGCGAACGCACAACAGGCGAGTGAAAAGGAAAGTGAGAGTAGTGGGTGTGTTATATGTGCTACTGTTGACACATGTAAACAAATTAGAGGAATGTCGTCGCTAAATGTAATTTTTGTAATGTTGAATACTTTAAATAAATAAGTGAAAGATGAGAGTAATTAATGGCAAGAATTTCAGTTCTCTTCCATGACAAACGATCGAAAAACACCCTGGTCAAGTTAACTGAAAGACTAATTTTGCAAGCGAAATATTTTGATATTTTATTTAGTCTTGTGAATAAAAACGGGTTGGGAAGATCTTTTTTTTTTTTAAAAATTAAGAGCGTATTGTCTAATGAATAATTATGCTAATTTAAATATTCCTTTTTAGGAATAATAAATATTGTTGTTATATTCTGAAGTTGATCCTCCAAAATTTTAGATCTATGATATTTTACCGTCTGCTAATTCGCTGGTTGGGTAATATGAATACAAAGAATAAAAAAAAAAAATTAAATTAAAAAAAAAAAAATGTGAGTTACTTTCTGTGTGAAGAATTTTTAGTACATAAATCTATTAGCATTTTTCTACAATTCTGAATCAGTTTTCACAGACACACAGACACACACGCAGATGCACACATCAAGCTGAGGCACAAAAGAGGGACAAAATAAAATTGTTACAGTTTCTACAAATGTAGGAATTTTTGCGAGATTTTTTCACAAGAGATGGAAAATATTTTAAAAACTTACTGTTCAAAAGCATTTTCTAATTGATGAATGTTTAATTACTGTGATGGATGCTGGATGACGTTCGCTACTTGAAATTGTTCACGACTCTCTCCAACATATTCGGATTTCTCCTGATTTCCCTCATAATGATTTCTTTCAGCTTGTCAATTGTGTCTGGGTTTCCCTACACCTTCTCCTTTAGGTAGCTCCAGAGAAAGTAGTCCTGGGGGCTCAGACCAGGAGAGTAATGCGGCCATAGATTGTCGGTCCTCCTCGAGATAAATCGGTCGCCTGGAAAATATTACCCGAGGGGTATTGAAGAGTGCGCTCGGGGCATTGAGGTGGTGCACCATCCTGCTGAAAAAAAAACCCAACTTTGTTCAGGTGAAAACACCTTCGACTCTTTAATGCCTTAATGAAGCGTCTCTGAAGCATTTCAATATATCGGTGTGCATTCACTGTCAACCGATGACCGTCATCATCTTCAAAAATGTATGGACCAAAAATACCATTCTTTTCAAGTGCACACCATACCGTCGTTTTTTCTACACTCAGAGGTTTTTCAACATGTTCATGAAGTTGTTCACAGGCCCAAAACCTAGTTTTGCTTATTCGCATGTCCCCTCAAATGGAAGCGCGCCTCGTTGCTGAAGAGAAGACAGTCCAAAAGTTGAGGGTTGTTCTCAATACGCTCGCTTATCGTTTGGCCAAACTCGTAGCGTTGGTCTTATTGGTTTGAGTTTGCGCTTGAAGAATCTGCACTTTGTAGGGAAACAGTTTCAAATCACTGTGGATAATTCGGTGCACAGATCTTCTGGAAATACCCACTTGCTGTGACAGCTCTTTGGTGGATTTGCGAGGAGACTGTTCCAATTGGTCCCTGATGTCTTGAACTTAAGCCGGCGTCCTCCCTGCGAACTTTGGGCCATAATGGTCTTTGTTATTGTTAACCACACTTACAGTATTTCTTAACTTTTCTACCAAACGTGCGATTTTATGGCGCTTCAACCGAAAACTGCTTGTAGTGTTCCATCTTGGTATCAGATAAAACCTACAAGTATGCTATGCAACTCACCTGAAAAAGAAAAAGAAACAATTATTTCTTTAGAAAATATGAGCCTTTACTTTTGTCCCACTTTTTGTACCCCACACACACATATATATATATATATATATATATATATATATATATATATATATATATATATATAGTCATCCACATACAGGCCTTGTTTCGCTGTATCACAGCTCATCATTGTGGCTAGATTGCTTCAAGCCCGGATCGAAAACCTACCGATTTGGTATCAGTCGGAGATCCTACTCCTAAGCTATCGACACACGGCAGCGAGGGTGGAAAATTCTAATATATTGTATACGAATGTAAACAAACGCCAGCAGCCAACGGCGCTCAATTCATTAATAAAGAGCGGTGTGTTAATAGCGGTGGCGGCCACTGCTTTGGAATTACATTCCTCTCAACAGTGCTCAATCGAATATAAATATATTATTATTATTATTATTATTATTATTATTATTATTATTATTATTATTATTATTATAATATAACAGACAATGGATGTCTATTATGTCTGATCATGAGCCGTTCTAATGCGCGAATGTTTGCTTTAATTTCTGGTGAAAATAAAGATAAAAATTGTTCAACATTTGGATATTTTTTATTAAGTTGGTTCTAAGCGTTCAGCTCACATGAGCCATCCTCAGTGTGGTTATACAGACATGAAACAAAGATATCAACCGTCAAAGATAATATTTTATTTTGACATAGAAGATTGCTATCCAACGATAACGGTCGCGGAATAGCAGACGTAGATCATAAGTTCAAGTTGCGATTCTATGATGTCATACCACGCGATACCCCAGAATCAATGTCTAGATGTAATGCAATGTCTTGTGACTAGTTTGAAATGTAATTTTCTTGAGTTTTGTTTGCTTCGTTTGAATGTAGATTACCTCCAATATCTGAAGGTTATTTTTACTGGGTGTAACCAATGAGGAAGTTTTAAAGAAAATGTATACAAAAACGACACATACTTAAAATCGAAGGAAACAGTTGAAATTCCTAGGATACATAATGAGGAGGGTGGCGGCTTTGAAAATTTGACACTTACGGGACATATCGAAGGAAACAGGGCCATGGGGGTAGGATGGTCACCAACCAAGTTTATGTCAATGAATGGCAGACAAGGGTGGGGAAAGGTTAGTATAAAAGAAGAACATTGCTAGTGGATAAAAGGATAGAAGTTGTGAAGGGCCATTTTCGCCGACTTCCATAAGTGACAAAGAAAATGTACACTTGTTTGTCCGTTTCTTCTACTAAAATGCATGGATTTTCAATGTAAAAATGATCTTGAAAGATATGTAAATGTGGATAAAGAGGGATTACTATATTCACCCATTAACCTCTTAAGTGTATACCCTGACGTGACAAAAGTCACAAAATAGCAGTACGCAAAGGTAATAGTAGGTGGCACAAAAGACAAAAGAATGAATTGTCTTAAAAAATTAGCCATTTATAAAAAATTATTCTTAAATTTGAAACTAATGAAGCGTAATTTCGACCTCATCGGGTAAATCCTTGTAGACATGATGGCATCCTCTCGAAATATCCAGGTAATTTAAACATCTAACGGGAAGTTTAAGCTTTAGAGATTTAAACCGATGGGGAGATAATAAAACTATGTTAAGATCTTTGTGTGTGGAGATTAAGTAAATAACATCTGGTGGACACTTCCGTCGTATTCGGCATTTGAGGGTCAAGCAGGTCAGTTCCTAGGAGCTGATAGTCAGACACATAATTTGATTATAGTGGTGTAGGCTTTGTGCAGAACCAACCACACTTTTTGCCAGATTTTGAAATCAGAGTTTTTCTTTTCCTAGACCAGTTCCTATGCAAGGCTATAGTTTGCCCTGTTATTTACCTATATCTGAAGGGGGAAGAATAGGATTAATATCTTTACCAAGGGTATTAGCACGTAAGTGAATGTAATGGATTCAACTGGAATTGCTCAATCCAAGCCGCTACCCATTACTCCACCGTCCCTCCCCACAAATAATATCTATCTTCTGACTAATATATCTACTCCCGCGCTTTTGTTGAACAAAGAGTTGAAGATAAGATGGAGTGATTTATGTAACGGATGAATGCCGCGAAATGCAATGAAATCGATGTGGAAAGTGATGCTCAAAAAGGCGAAAAATGGAATATTAGTATGGCTTTAAATGATTCTACGGCCACCTCCGTAGAGGAACTGACACTTCACGCTTCGTTTCTTAAATGTGCAGCTGTCTACGTAGGCGCCAATCAGTGTCCGTTCATCTTTAGCCTGGGGCTTTTCTTTTTCCTCTTCTAGCCTAACCGTCCGCTTTTAATCACTAGATGTTCAGTATTCATTTCCTTTCTTTTTCTTTTTCTTTGATAATTTTTCTTTCTTTATTACATTCATTCAATTTTTCTTTATTTTTATGTATCCATTGTTTTTTACCTTTTCAAATCTTTGTTTCTATCTTTACGAAATTATGCCAGTATTTTTTTTTCTTTCTTGCTCGTGTGTTTGTTTCTTTACAATATTTTTCCAGCATTCATTTTCTTCTTTCTTTCTTTCTTTCTTTCTTTCTTTTCACATTGTTCCAGCATTCATTTTCTTTCTTTCTTTCTTTTTTCTTTCTTTCTTTCTTTCACATGTGCTTTCTCTCTTCGTATCGTTCAATTCAATTTTGGCCATTGCTCTATGAATTCATAAATCTTGCATGTGCCAGACATATGCCGTCGAATGAAACTCGAAGATCTTGACTGGTGTTAGAATGTCATTTTGTAATGTACTATTAAATCCTTTCCAAGTTTAAGCTGAATTCAAGAACTCTTTGCAAAATTATAAATATATGTATGTACATATGATCGAAAATGCAGGCGTGTGTGTGCATTTTTATGCTTAAAAAAACAAACTATATACAAATTTATTTATATGGAATAAATTAAAAAATATTAAAAATAAAAACATCCTTACTTTCTGTCACCCTGAAATGAGGGTATGTATATGGGAGGGGGCAAGGACGTAAAATGTACACAGGCATACACACACACATACACACACACAGATATATATATATATATATATATATATATATATATATTCATAAATGCATACACATTATACAGGGTGTCCGCAAAAATTTGAGACCATTTCGCAGGCCAATAATTTTGGCAATTCTTGTTGAAATAACTTAAAATTTTGACAATGTATAGGAACAGATCAAGATTTTATATTTAATGTTTTATTTTTGTTATCTTAATGAGAATAAGTCAGAGAGATGGATCAGGCGTGGTGGAGATGAAGACAGTTTTCTAATGAAATGGCCTCCGCAGTCACTGGACCTGTCCCCATGTCATTTCTTTTTATGGGGATAAATGAAGGGAATGGTCTATGTTCCCCGTCTTCCTGCTATCATTGAACTCAAGCAGAGAATCACTTCGGCACTGGATAATGTTACTGGAGACATGCTACAGCGTGTTTGACAAGAGCTTAACTACCTTGACATGTGCCGTGCCACAGGCGGTTTGTATATTGAAATATCATGAAATCGGTCTCATAATAAACTTATGATGTTCAATACCTAAACTGTTAACTTTCATTGAGCTAAACTTAGTAGTTTTCAAGATAATTGCTTTTAAAATGATATCAATTTTTTGGGACACCCTATATAGATAGATAGATAGATAGATAGATAGATAGATAGGAGTGAGTGCAGAAATGCTCACAGCCGAGTCTACAGTTAGATTTAAGAACTTTGCAAATACCTTGGTTCAGATGAAAGTTTTTCAGCTTACCACCTCGTATATACAGGACGAGATGGTTAAACTGCCGCCATTTTATCTTTTTAATTTCACGAATTTCATTGCACAGTATAGTAGGGTCATTTGGATACTGTGAGAAAAAGAGCACCATGACGCAAAGCTCTCTGCCAGAAATTTGAAAACAGCATGCTGTACTGCCTGGTATACTCCAATACGAACATTTCACTTTGATGTCAATCTTAGGACTGTGTAGAGAATTCGGAAAGTGTTGAATGAGTCTAATGTTGAATAAGGAGGTACGACAGCTCAGAAAACTCACTCTGATCGTTATGATAAGAAAAGAACTCCCGAATTTGTTGGTGAGGTCCTCAGACTCAACACAGAGGCCTACATCAAGTGTCTTGAGGAGGTAGTGCTACCCTAGGTCAAGAGGGTGGCTGTTATGTCTGGTAACAGGACTATGAACCATGCCACACAACCATGAGAACCCATCTTAATGGACCTTTTCTAGATATACGCCAGAAACTTTGCTAACAAAAAAGATAATTTTTAATTATCTAATTAATTTTCTATAGTAAAGCAAAATGAAATGTAAGACCAATTCTGTTTTAGAACGAATTATATCCCCCGGTTCGCAACCTGTTCCATGTCTTGGACAGAAATAAACGTTCATTCCTTGTTGCCTGTTCAGGATATAGTTTGCAGGTTCCCTTTTTTTTCTCTTACCAGGCTCACAATGATTTAACTGTCTTAACTTCTTGGTGATCAAACTAAATAATGTATGTGACTTAACATTAGGAGGGTACCGGGTTGGCAGTTTGCTAGTTGCTACTTCCGACTGGACGTTAGGAACCCAAACTCTTTGGTTGGGCTTAGGGAGGCTGCTCTGATCAATAGTCGCATAATATTGGGTTATCTATAGCGCTGTGTCGCTCATAGGTTGGTGTCCCAGCATGTATTTCCGGCGAGAAACCCTGAGGCCACATTATGCTCTGCTCTCAGCCACGCACTTGCTGGTTTGTATTACTATTGACGACAGATCATGACAATGATGGTGGTCTTTTTCCTCTCTCATCAAAACATATTTCATGGAAATCGAAACAAAAAGAAATAAAACTAAATCAGTTAAGAAAAAACACCTACCCTCCTCAATTTTTCTTTCTCCAATATTCGCGGTATCCATTCCAACTTTTGCAGCATAGAATCCTACTTCCTGGAACGGTCACCAGATATCTCTGCCCTTTGTGAAACCAACTTGAATTCTTCCATTGTTACTAATTAATTCTTGGTTTCAGGGCATATTCCTCTTTGCTGAAAAGATTCCAGCATTCACATGCATGGCTTTGGTGCTTACATCCGGAATAATCTTCCGATGGCCAGGGAATTGTCTCTCGGGACCCCAGATTACTCCTTGATGTGCTTCCGTCTTTCGTTACTAAACTCTTTCTTTTATCTCTCCCCTCTTCTCTTGACTACAGTATACTAGACATAATTGCTGACAGTATGGAAAATGCACTTTCCCACCATCCATCTGCGAACATCTTTGTCTTTGGTGTCTTTAATGCTCAATACATGTGGGTTAAACATTCTAAAGGTACTGATGTTACCAGTATACAGACATTAAATTTTTCCATTGCCCAACCCCTCAATCGTATAGTGGACTACTCGTTTCCATAGCCAAACTGAGGAACAGGCATCTCTACTAAATCTATTACTTATCTCCTCTTCTTGCCCTTGCCGGGCTTCACAATACTGCCTTGGTAAGTCAAACCACTCTGTGTTAGCTAATGATATCTCCTTCCAAGAATCCATTAAACAGGAAGACCCTCTCAGCAAGACATCTTTCCGTTACCAGCTTTCTTCCTGACGACACATATACTGACATCTTTAACCTCCCTATTGAAAGATTGCATCACTGAGGTTTCTTCTTGGGTCAAGGCCGGCATGGATGCTTTCATCCCCTCTCAGAAATGCCAGGTGAAACCGCAATTCTCTCTACTGTTCACACCAGAATGCTCGGCAGCCATAGCATACTGGAACGACTATTTCCGACTATACCAGCGTTTCAGCTCTCGTCACAACAGGGGACATTTTGCAACTGTTCGTAACAAATGTAAGCGAGTCCACGAAGGAGCCAAAGCCCTGTTTGCTGAGAAAATATAGACACCGCATAGCCTAAAAAAAAATTTGGTTCTCGTGATTACTGGCGTCTCTGTAATTGGGTACGAAAAAAGTGAAAGCTCTCTATTCACGCCGTCTTCAATCGATTTGTGGTGTTATCATCCTCTATTGATAAAGCTGAATGCTTTGCAAGTAAATTCTCCTCAAGCTCTACTCTTGACTCTTCTGGAGTATCCCTGCCTAACTTCCCACTTAGAACTGATTCTCTGTTTAGTGATGTGCATATAACACCTTCCATAATTTT
>OZ010610.1:34384334-34386834 GCA_963932145.1 Acanthosepion lycidas | reverse complement strand
AGCACGGAAAAGGCTATAAAAGTAAATCCAGACAGAAAATCCGAAGTGGAGCCCCGAAAGGCGTTTGGCTGTCAACACTGAACAACTTTATGCAACTCCTGTAGACAAGTCAAATGTAATTCCCTGTATTCCTTTGGATATTGTCCGTGCAACGGAGAGTCTGGGCAACGCACGGCCTTCATATATCATCACCCCGGCCTGCACCCTGGTGAGGACACTCGAGTTTCAGCACCAAAGGCTAAATTTTGACCAAACAGGGTTCTAACTTTATATTGTGAAATGAACGGATACCGAATGCTACGTATATTTATGACTCGTGCCTGATATATATATATATATATATATATATATATATATATATATATATATATATATATATATATATATATATATATATATATGTAATAAATAATATATGTAATAAATTATAACCATGGAATATTAGTGTTTGAGCCTTTTATATTATATTCTTATTCTGTCCTGGTCATTGAGTTCTACCTGGATTCTATCCTCTTGGCAATTTATATATATATATATATATATATATATATATTGACCACTAATATATATATATATATATATATATATATATATATATATATATATGCATATTGACCACTAATAATATCAATATATATATATATATATATATATATATATATATATATATATATATATATATATATATATATTACAGGTGTGTGTCCTAAATAAAGGTAGTTACCTGTTAAGCATGGAAAAAGGCCATACTCTTAGAGAAACCAATAACTTACATGTATAACTTTCTACTCTCAATTTGCTGAAAACAATATGTGTGTGTGCGTGTGTTTGTGGGGATGGGGCGTGTCCGTCTGAAACACAAAGGAATAAGTCTTTGGAATTGCTATTCGCAATTTCTCAAGAGAGTATCTCAAATGATGTAACAAATCTGTCTAACGTGTCTTTGATCGAGTCGGGATAGTTTTCACAAACTTTCTTTGATGTCATCAGTTTCATCCCATATGTGCAACCCAAAGGCATTCGTGTTGTATAAAATTTCTTTCTTAACAATCATTGTCATATGCGTGGCTGTTTACTTATTCAAAAGCAACAAAGAAACATGCATATATATATATATATATATATATATATATATATATATATATATATATATATATATATAAACTCGGGATGCGTCATGAAAATAAGTACAAATTATTATGTGAAAAAAATAAATAAAATAACGATAATCAATATAAAATTAATATATATATATATATATATATATATATATATATATATATATATATATATAATGCACACATTTTAAGCTAAAAACAAAGAAACAGGAAAAGGTTATTCAATGAAAGCGCCCTGTTTCAAGGATATCCTCAGAAATGATTGTACGCCTGTATTGCTGCGGTGTTACGGATAATGACCAAGCCTAGTTCACCATTACTACTGAGTGGAGATCGATCCTCATTGGGTACCTCGGATGTATGGACTGATGTCAAACTAATCTAAGTTCATCAAAAGATCAGATTAGCCCAGTTTTTAGTTCCACCTTCATAGCTAGGACTCATCATGCTACTTCTGCAGAGCCGAAACACCCACATTTCCCCTGTATTTCAATTGGAAGTTGGAAACTTACGCCGCTCGGAAATAACGATTTAATAAACGTAGATTAAATGTGGCACAAAGCCGAAAGTATGTAGGACCCAGTGAAAACCGAACACACTATTCAGACAAGCTTGCACACCATTACAGCATATCGAGGTGCCCTAAGCCTCTCCTGGATAGGGCACATCAATTTGTCGGTGTCGTGATTGTCGGTGTCATCAGATGGCTGGACGGAGTCAATATTTCCTTAAAACGACTGACCTTTTAGAATGTTTGTTTCTCTGATTAGGGTCGAGGACTTCAAAAATACACAGACACACACACATATATATACACGCACACACACACACACACACACACTCATGCATATATATATATAAATATATATAAGGAAATTGTGGATTTTTATTTATTAATCCAGCATATTTTTTATACTTTAAATGTTATTTTTAGTCGATACCCATATTTGTGTCGACGAGCCGTTTATTTTAAACGGTATTTTATTTCGCATAACTGTCTGAACATTAGAGAAACCTTAATCAAGAAAAGGCGTCCTTCAGCAGGTTTCGAACCTGCTCCCTCCTTTGCAAAAGAACGCATTTTCTTTATTAAGATTTCTTAAATAACGTAAGACGGGAATACCACTAGTACGCTACGCAGGGGGTCACTGGGAATGAAAGTGAAAGAGAAAATTGAAAATAGGGACGATTGAGGAAAGGAGTAAAGATGAACGAGATCCAAGCAGGCAGAGGATGGCGATTGATGTCTCATTTAAAACTTTGCAGATTGTAAAATTTTATCTGGGAAGCACAAAAACGGAAGGGAGTTCCACAGATGGGAAGTGCAAGAAAAGAAACTGTTGGAGTAGAAGTGGCGGTAGCATTTAGCTATTTCAACAGTA
>OZ010610.1:34366834-34376834 GCA_963932145.1 Acanthosepion lycidas | reverse complement strand
ACGTGGACGATTTTTAAAAATATTTTAGTATTTACTTATTGGTGTATGTCTCTCTCTCTCTCTCTCTCTCTCTCTCTATATATATATATATATATATATATATATATATATATATATATATATATATATATATATATATATTGAGAGGGAAGTATATAGTATTTGAAACAAAGTGAAGATAATGAGACAAATTGGAAAAATTTTTAACGACGCGTTTCACCAGAACGTCTGCTGACTTTGGCTTCTGTGTATGTATGTATGTATGTATGCATGTATGTATGTGTTTATGTTTGCGAATGTGCACGGTTATATATTAGGGTTCACATATATTTGTATATTTGTTTACAGGTATATATATATATATATATATATATATATATATATATAAAAGAAAGAACAGTAAGATATATAATCTGGTGTTCTTATATATATATATATATATATATAGAGGCGACAGTCTGTTTCATGCTATATGCAATCGTCAAGCCAAGGTGGCTTGACGATTGCATATAGCATGAAACAGACTGTCGCCTCTAAGTGTTGACTTCTATGTTCACTTTTATATTTACACACGCTCTATCTCTGATATTGAGCACTTTATTCCATAAATATAGCACACCTTAAGACTATATTTCTTTATATATATATATATATATATATATATATATAACAGAAATAGATGTATGCCGGCGAAACGCGTCGTTAATAAATTTTCCACTTTGTTTCAGATTTAATAGGCCAGTTAATATAATTTGAGTAATAAAACGCCATCAAAAGGATAACAATATTGACAATAATATTGATGATATTTATTATATGTTAGGCTTTTGACTAGATTGAAGCATGAAGTGAAGGATTTCAAAGTCGGAATTTTACTCCCAGAATATAATTTTCACAGGGAACACTCTAACCAACCACAACATTCCTCGAAAGAGTATGTCCCACTTTATTTATTCTACGTTTCGTTGCAAATTGATGCAGTTGCGTTCGAAAAATTTGACTTTAAAATATTTCTCTTCGTGCTTCAATTAAATCAGAACTCTAATATGTAACAAATATTATCAATTTTATTGCCATTATTGTTATCATTTTTTTGTATGTATTGGATTGTACATTTGACAAGTGAACCAATTATATTTGATTGTACATTTAACAGCGTCTACGTAAACTTTAAACTTAATAACTCTAAAATTAAGGAATAGCGGGAATATCTTTATACAGACTTTTGTCCTTGTTTTGGTGTGAAGGACCCGCACTCATAGTTTGTAAATATATATATATATATATATATATATATATATATATATATATAATGATAATGGCTTATGTAAGCCGAAAGCTTGGATGCCTATAATTGATGGCAGAAGACATCGGTTTATAACAACGGCTTCCCATACATAATACTTCTTGTTTTCACTCTCGCGTGGTCATGTGTGACGTCATGAGCTGCGGTGCGATTTTCGCTTCCCGCGTCTCGTATGCACGAGTTTGTCGTTGCCTGGAAATCTTCCATGTAAATAAAAACAGCCTATCATTGTTGTTTTTTCCATGTATAGTCTAATATGTATATATATATATATATATATATATATATATATATATATATATATATGTATGTATGTATGTGTGTGTGTGTATATATATATATATATATATATATATATATATATATGATTAAAGCAAAAGAGGGTTCACGTGTGCTTCTTATTATATGTAGATTTAATAGGCCTGTTAATGAAATTTGAGAAATTAAAAGATAACAAAATGATAACAATACTGACAATAAGATTGATAATACTGATTATATATTAGACTTCTGATTTAATTCAAGCACGAAGAGAAAGATTTTAAAGTCGGAATTTTCGGACACGCTTGTCACCCTTTTCACTGATACGAGAAATAAACAAAGAAGTGGGACTTACTCTTCCGAGGAATGTTATTGCTGTTGGTTAGAGGGCTCCATGTAGGAATTATACTCACTGAGTAAACCCAAATCCCTGTTTAATCCCAGGCCTATTCGAGAATTTTACCCTCCCCCTAATGAGTTAGGTTGGCTAATATCATGGACTCGCCTGGTCATATAAGGGTTCCTATTTTACAAACTACAGCTACCGACCGCCTGATTGTGTGAAAGCCCATGAAACTCTCAGTTGTAGTCGCTCACTGCCCATTTGAAATTTGACACACACACACACACACACACACACACACACACATATATATATATATATATATATATATATATATATATATATATATACACAAATGTTAAAGAACGAAGAGTAAGATTTCAGCGTTCAAAACATTAATTTAAAACAGAGCTGAATACAAAAGTAGAACCGTATATATTTATTTATTATGCAGTGTTACATTAGAACATGCACATACCCACTACAAAACTGTACATCTTGTTTCAAAGTAAAAAAAAACTTTTCCACATACAACGTGTGAACGCACGTTCGATAATATACCCTCATCAGCCGCAAACCAGGGGAGATAACACAGTTTCGGTGGCTAAGGCGGTACTGCCACTCCTGGCGCTACCAGTAGTTTTTGCCATCGGACAGCGTATTGTTTTTGTAGACGTGTCCGTCTCTTGAGATTTCTTTTTACAATTGCAACTGAGATTTTCAACGTTGTGTTAAAAGCGTTTGCTTTTGATCGTTAACCAATACACAATGCGCTCGTAGTGACTGTTATTAATGACGTAGAATGGAAAGTAAACGGATGTGTTTCACGTCGGAATTAGCATTCTGTTGCGAGCATCGTTCTATTTAACTTTGTTTATTTTGGATCTTAACTAGGCCTAAATCGATTCCTGTTGAGCTGTGGTCTGGAGACGATGTGAAGCACGCTTCAGGTCAGTGATGCCCACCTTCAAAAGGAAGGAGACGATTGAACATCCATGGAATCCACGGCACCTGACCTCAATAGGTAGCACATGACAGTCGGTTCGCAAGCGAATCGTAGCGGTTTTTCTTTCGTTCGTGCACCACCTTTCTGTTCTCCCTCCATGGAACGATTAATTTTCCTAGGAGGACACACTTCTTTGAATCAGATAAGGCAACAATGTCAGGGTGTGCTATGTGTGAATCATGAGAGTTTTAATTTCTTTCTTTTCTGGACGTAAATTATGTAGAAATTGTCCGAATGTTCTGTATGTCCGAGCGCTTTTGGCTATTTTTTAGCCATTGACAAGGATAATTTTATTTTTACTTTTAACTGAATCTATGTATTTTTTTATTTATGTATCGAGAGTTACATGATTTTTTTTATTTTCCAAACACGGTCGTAACATAGTTGCCATGTTTATAGTTGATGTTTTTGAATGTTGGCTTTTTCTCTTTTTTATTAATAATGCTTCCATTATTTTGAGCCCTTTTTACTTGTGGCTGAGGCTATTGTATTTGTATTCTCTAAGTGTATGTTGCAGATAATTTTGCTTAGTGAATTACAATACACTGGTATTCTATATATGCATATCTAGAAGGCAACTTTTGAGTCAAACAATCTTGGAAGGCAGGGAATTAACTCATGACATATGATGAAAAGAAGGCAAGCAGAAAAGTTTCAGAACCACTGCATTAGCCATTTCCAAGAATTTTGGCGTTGAATTTGCTGAGAGGTAAACATATTTTTAATTCTCGAATACGGCTTGTACATTATGGCCGTGTTCGTAGTTGATGCTTTTAAGTGGTGTTTTTTTAAGGGTTTATGATATGTTGTATTGTGTCTGCAGTTGGGGGCGTGTTTTACTTTTTTCGACCAGTATGTCGCGTATTGAAGTTGATTGGTTTTAATGTTGGTCTAAATGAGTCCTACTCAGTCGATTTTACGGCTCATCAACATTTTACAGGATATATAAAGCCAGAAGAAATGTTTGAAGATAATAATGATTTATTGATAAAAGTCCTACTAATTAACCCATAACTGGGGGAGAGATGAATTCATGCCTTTACCATGGGTATTTGCGCATAAGTGAATAAGAACGAACCTGACAGGAAATTTCAATTTCGATCCGTTATCCATTACACCACCCGCACATCCAAACTTACAGCACTTGATATTCTCAAACAGTCACCCAACTAGAGAGTGATCAGGCTCGACGTTGCTTAACTTCGGTGATAGTACAAAAACCGTTGTTTTAACGTAATATGATGGTTGGGCTGATGATGTAAAAGTACGAAGCCAACAGACGGGTGCCAAGAATACCATAGACTGAACATATGACCGACGAGGAAGTTTTGAAGGCAATGTAAACTAAAAGGTCACTCTAGGAGACGTCATGAGGAAAGAAGGCGCTGAGAATTTAACACAAGATACGTTAAAGACGAGAGGGGAGCGGGGGTGGGACAGCGAATAAACTTGCCGATGAGTTTTGGCGAATGGATGTCAGAGCGTTGGACAAAAAGGTATAGTAAATAATTAGACGTTTTTTAATGCCACAGGGGATAGGACGTTGTGGAGAGTCATGATCGCCCACGTCCTGAATGGACAAGGCACATAAAAGAAAATTAGTGTAAAAGCAATTCATATGTGTCAACTGAAATCATGACGTTATATTTTGAGAACTGACACCCACTGTAAATTGTTTTCGTAAGGAAAACAGCAAGACTCAAAGAAATAAAAATCGTTCATGGAATGTTGATTTGTCTTGAAGATGGCTCCGGAAAAAAAAAAAAAAGAAAAAAATACCCCAAGGGAAATAACTCGCTGAATTAAGCCAACATCGAGATAAATCCTTATGTTTTGAAAATGAAAATACATTAACTTTTAGTTCATTTTTTATAATTTCCTTTACATTTTGGGGTAGCACATACGACATTTTTTTTTTTTTTTTTAAATTATTTCATTGACAATATTTACAAAATATATGATAAAACAAATAAAAGTCAAGACGAATCAAGAAAACTTAAACATAAAAAATAATTTATTCTCGTTTGCCCTAAGTATAGTGACGTCAGCGCATAAGCGTCGCCCATCTAACAAGCCTTTTATCACGGTGGTTTTGGTTAAGTCATCTCCAGGAAGGCGAACGGAATTCACATTTTGTTTTTCTTTGTTCTTCCTATTATTAATGCAATAATGTGATCGAAATAAACTGGAGAAAGAAAAGAAAGAGAGGGGGTGAGAGATGGAGGCGAGAAAGAGAGACGAGGAGAGAGAGGGAGATGGAGAATCATTGAGAGGGAGAGAGCTGGGAGGAGAGAGAGAGAGATCAATATGCAAACACTTGATGAATTCAAATATCTAAATTTTTCTTTTTGGGTGTCGATATGAGATATTATTTTTTCTTTTTTCGTTTTCGTTCACATAAACGTACTCAGGGAGGGAAAGAATGATTTCTTAAAATGTGAGTAGGTTTTTTATATATTGTGTTTGACAACATATAGAACACACATTTTTCCCCACCCAAAAATGGCTTATAACTCACCCTGCATAATATATGAGAAGTTGATGCCTCACGTAAATGAATTCTATCTGTAACGCTATCAGCCTTGGACTATCAGCACTTCTACCGAACCCGATCCCATGTCGTTATTTACTTAAATATATTATTATTATTATTATTATTATTATTATTATTATTATTATTATCTGATTTCTGTTGTATGCACAGTACCTTCTGGGTTCCAACCAGAGACCTAAGGTCAGAAATGGATTCATAACATTTTCCACTTATCATTTGTATATATATATATATATATATATATATATATATATATATATATATATATATATATATATAGTTAAATTCCCAGATCAATTCTGTAGACAAGACAGATTGGTATAAATAAAATGACAATTGGAAAAAAGATCTTAGATTTTGCCGACGCGTTTCGTCTTCCGACTTTTTCAAGGCAAAAATGAAATCGAAATGTTCTTGTTCTTGTTGTTATCAGTTACATTAAAAAAAAATTCAAATTTAAAAAGATAGACGCTTCTGTCTAAGCCTATTTTTCTGGTTAATGTAAATTACCTTTATACTAAGAGATTTTTTTTTTCCATGTCAACAATATAGTTAAATTCCCAGATCAATTCTGTGGACAAGACAGATTGGTATAAATAAAATGACAATTGGAAAAAAGATCTTATATATATATATATATATATTATATATATATATATATATATATATATATATATATATATATATATATATATATATATATATATATATATATATATATAAACAATAATACTAAGATCACACATTTAACATAGATAAAGCTCTTGGTAATGTGTGAACTGCACTTACAATCTTTTTGTATATGTTTAAGGCATGGTCTACCAGGAATCCCTTCAGTGAATCTGTAAGAAATTTTTTACAATCAAACCGAAGGTTCCATCTACAACTGGAATTATGGATTCCTTCACGTGCCACATTTTTTTTTTTTTTTAGATTTCCACTTCAAGATGCTTGTATTTTGATAGTTTTTTGAAGATCTTCAAATATACATCACAGTCTCCAAGGACTACCATGTCAATAGGAAAGCACATGCTGCTTTTGTGGTCTTTGATCACGATGTCTGTGCGATTAGCATTGATTGTTCTGTCTGTGTGTAAAGTTCCATAAAATTCTCACAGGTCGTCTCTCTATAACTGGGTCTGGATGGAGTTCATACCAGTTTCTTTCAGTTTCCTTCTCGTAAAAGTTGTATATTTTCCACTGCAGATATCCGTCACGCCAAGTTTTATATTCAATGGGTGCTAATAATGTGTAACTTGGTACAGAATGGTCAGTTATTTCTGAATATTTGTCAATTTTTGGTTAACACAGTTTTTCAGTAAGTGTGCTTGGTAATTTCTAGTTTGTAAGCATTGGTCATGTACAACAAAAATAAAACTTTTGATTTCAGCTTTTAACCTTGCACTACATAACACTGATGGGTAAAGAGTTTGTCTACATCAGCTTCTTTGGTATGGACAGAGTATTGACCATGAAGAGGCTTATCTTGTCATCGATTCTGCATTTGGTACATTGCATTTGCTATTCCTTTCTTTTTTAGGTTCGTTTCCGCTGCAGTAAGTGTATTACGGCTTATTTGCACTTCTTCACCGAATTCAAATTCCCTTTTGAATTTGTTGGCTTCATTTATTACTGAATAATGTTTCTTATTTCTTTCATGTTCTTTGACACAGATCAATCACCCAGTCTTCTGTAGTTTCCGGGTGTTTTTGAAGACCGATTGTTGTATTTTTTAAGACAGCTCTAATAGAACTAATCCTCTGCCTTCTTCGGATTTGGACACATACAAACGATCAACATCAGCCTTGGGGTGGTGCATGCGGTGGCAAGTGAAAAGCTTTCTTGTTTTGACATCCATTCGCTTAATGTCAGCTAAGGATGTTAAAACTGCATTGCACCACAGAGACAGCCAAGATGTTTATGGCTGTTATTCTGTTTTGTGAATTCAACTCTGTATTTAACACCAGGCGCACACATCTATAGCAGTCCTTTCTTCCTCCTTCATTTGAGTATGCTCCATTCCATCTCCTTCGCTGACTCATATGTATTTATAGGCTTCTTCTTGTTTCCGTAACCTTTGTGACAAAATCTAGATCTATTGAATGTGTTTCTGTAATTCTCCCTTTCTTGAATGTTACTTTTGCACATTTATCTAATCCGAAATCCATACTTATGTCATCACTGAAACATTTTACAGTATTGAGGAGACCCTTTAACTCATTGTCATCTTTGACAAACAGTTTGAAATCATCCATATAGAGTAGGTGAGTAAATATTTTCTTTTTTTAGTTTGTATCCATAGTTATTTCTGTTTAGGGTTAAGGGCAGAGAAAACAAAAACGGTAACAGGAGACTCCTTGAAAGATTGCTCGCTGGATATTCAGCCGATTGGAAGTGGCAGTGCCTTTGGTGTGATTTAAGTGTAATATGGTTTCCCACAGTCCCATGCTATATTTAAGGGAATTTAATATCACCGAGGAGACTTTGTACACTTCAAAAGCCTTAAGAACCCAAGAGTGTGCCGCACACTATCAACGGCTTTACGGTAATCTATTGAAGTTGTGCTGAAATTTTTACATTTTCCAACAATTTTCCTGGATTATATTATTTATCAGTAGTTGATCTTTGCATCCATTCGAACCTTTTCGACATCCCTTTTGTTGCAGGGGAAAAATGTTGCTTTCTTCGAAAAAAGAGTAAGTACAGTTCGCTGTGATTAATTTATTTGTGGTGTACATCATGTTATTGGCCTATAATTTCTTTTGATTATCTCTTTCACGCATTTTTTGTCTAATACCTTCAGTGGTTCATTCTAGAATGACATTGGGGTTATTAATTAGCATTGATAAAGTTATTATTATTATTATTATTATTATTATTATTATTATTATTATTATTATTATTGAGTGGAAGCAAACGTTCATTGTGTTTTTAAGTGAATTTCAAAAACAATATCTGGATACTTATATGAAGATTTGTTCAAACACATATGTGTCATTTTGTTCCACTACCTTTCGCTCTCTTTTAGACAGCTTCATGATTCCATCCTCCCTGAACTTGGCATCTGTCTGAGTGATAAACTGCTCTAAGAGCTATTTAACAGCCTTCCAGAGAATTGAAAAACATTTTGTAGGGATCGAGACAAGTAGCAATCCGAAGCTACAAGTCCAGGTGAGTACAACGGATGTAGTAGGAGATCTCATGGAAACAGTAGCAAAGGGTCTGCTGTTGTTCTGATGAAAGACAACACTCTCCCGAACGCTTTCCATCAATTGCGGCGTTGATTGATCTAAGTGGGAACAGCATTTTGTCTGAATTCAACGTCTGATTTTACGGAAGAAGCTCGCCATACGCTACACCCAAGAGTTACTCAGTAGCATCATCTTCGAGTGCAGACCTGATTTTGCAGTGGTTTACACTGGTGCATTTCTTTTTCCTCGGGACTATTCCCATTCCGTATTGTTGCAAACAAAGTCCATTTTTCTTTAATCAACAGTGTCGTATCTTTTTAAAATGCGTTTGAACAGTTGAATCTCGGACGGAAATGCTTTCATTTAATTATTTTTTCTTAAATCGTGACGCACCCAAACATCCTAATGATCCCCGCATTCAAATGTTTTCAAATGCTCTACAGCGCTCATAAAACATATGTGGAGTATCTCTGCGATGTCCCGTATTGCGTGACTGGGATTATTTTTTAATCGGTGCTTTGATTTGGTCATCAACAAGGACTGCAGGCCTGCAGGAACGTTTTCGGTTTTCCAGATAAAAATTTCCACGAACCATTTATGAATATTCCCCTCAGCGACGACACCATCTCTATAAACGGCGCACATCTTTTTTACTGTTTGTACTACGGTTTTTCCTTTTCGAAAATAAATGACCATCAGATAGATAAAAACAGTCTGAGATAGATACATTTGATTTGTTTGTTTAACGGCATATCAATTCCTTATGAGTTATAAATAACTCATAAGGAGTATAATAATTATGCTGAAATTTAATTTTCTTGAGAGCTTTGAATTAATACATAGTAGATGTGCAATATACATATTTGTGTGGACATAATTACTAGAGGCCTGGATATATGTGTTTTATGATGTAGTTTTGTTGAAGTTATATTTTGGAATGTAATTTGATATTTTTTTTAAATTGTAGTATATTATATGGATTAATGTCATGCAAAAGTTCTTTCATGTTAATACCAATGTTTTAATTTCATTCTTGGTAATCCTTCAAGGTATGTGATATTTTAAAAAAAAACTGAATAAGTAATTACTTATATTAATAAATACTTATGTCGTATCTTGTCGGCACTCCCACATTTTTAAAAAGGCCTCAAATTCCAAAAAAACATGCTTTCCGTGGTCAAGTTGACGAGTATCAAAGTGTAGTATCTGTGCCAGCAGCAGCCGACAGCTAGCTATCAGCAGCATTTCCAGCTAGCTAACCATCTCCAGTAGACCTCTCGCTCCTACCGCTCTAGACTAGCTTCAACTTGTTTCTCGCTCCAACCATTCTCACGAGAAG
>OZ010610.1:34196834-34361834 GCA_963932145.1 Acanthosepion lycidas | reverse complement strand
GTGTGCTGGAGACATGCAAGGGTATATATGGTTACTTGAAGTTCTAAAGCCCATTTTATTTTCTTGTGGTCGATCCTTACTGGGTTGATCTTGTGCCAACTTTAGTTCTTCTGTTTATCCCCAATTATTGGGCAATGACGCTGGATGGACAACAAACAAACAATAGATAGATAGATAGATAGATAGATAGATAGATAGATAGATCAATATCTCCATATAGACTGCGCGTCTCAAAAAAGGGTTACTTACTCTTATACACCACTGGTGACTGAAGATTATTAAAATCGATATTGTTATATCCCAACAGGTGTGTTAAAAGTAAGAGAGAAGGACAGACAGATATGTCCAGGCTAAGATGGTTATAATTGAAACGCCTTACAATATGAACAGGCTAAGAAAGAAAGAAAGAAAGAAAGAAAGAAAGAAAGAAAGAAAGAAAGAAAATAATTGAACGAAATAGTCATGTTCAACTACGCATGAGTGCATACTCTTCACATATACATGCCATCATTGTGCAGCCATTTTCAGTATTCTCCAACGTTTAAGCCCTCACAGAGTTTCCCTACTCCTTGCCTATGTTAGCCAACGAGTCAAACCATCAGCATACAAACATGTTTCTACTTAATAACACACTTCCTTATTTTGCTGGTGAACACAACACAGACAACGAACGAAAAACAGCAAAATCTACCTGCATACTTTACTCACTATCATCAGCCTTGGCTAACTTGAATTGCAACTGTTGTCGCTTCCAAGTCGATAAGATTCGTAGATCTCCGAAGAAGTCAAAAGGAAAATAATAGAGACAGCCAGACGGAGAGACAGGGAGAGATATACAGAAAGAAAGACAGAGGGGTGAGAAAAAAATGGCAACAAAAGACAGAAAGAGAGAGGAGAAAGGTCAAAGGATAAAAAATGTGTGGTTTAAAGGAGAGAAAAGGCCTTGTAAATAGACTGAATACGCATTAACTACAATACATCAATGAATGAAGCTAACAGCAGACACCTTTTTCATATCACGTGATGGCCGGAAGAAAACAATAATAGCGAGGCTGGTCATGAGGGGGAGGAGGTATAAACCTTAAGCAAACATCGGCAATGCCATATAAAGAGAACAGTTGATATAAATATATCTTAAATGAATCGACGCTTATGTTTTTGGCAATGTTTAACCTTTGTGCCACTTGTGACTTGTACCTTTGTGTACACTTGTGACTCCCTCGGCAATGTTTTTTAACAAGATTATACAAATATGGGAAGCAAGTGCCATTTGAGATTTATTATTTACCTTTTATAAAGAAATAAATGTGAAAAGAAATATTTTGATTCAAAAATTTATAAAAAATGACAAAATTACCTAAATATTTAAACCAACTGAATTATCGATCGGTTCACTCTGCTTCCCTGTCTTTTGAACAGGAGTAGAGGTCTATTCCTTGTTTCCGGTTTAGAGATGGGTTTCCGGTTCTTTCTAAACATTTTTCATTCTCTTTCACTTCCAATAGCCGCTTATGTTTTAGTAGCATTATCGCCTTGCTTGAAGTGAACTGATTAAAAAAAAAAAAAAAAACTACAACGCAATATTTATCATTTACCATTTTATAAATATCTATTCAATCTAATAAATAAATAGTATTTAACATCTTTGCTGTAAATTCACAAGCACAAAGAAAATGTATAAAATCATTTTCTTAATATAGGTTTTATTAAAATTATAATAATCGCTTTTTAAATCAATAAACATTGCCGAGGAGTTAAGGTAGCTAAGACAATAGCGGTGTTAAGGAGAAAAAAACATCTTTTTGAACACTCCATTTTTATTTTTTTTGTTTGTTTATTTTGTCTTGCCGGAACGAGGTCCAAGTTTGCCGAATTTATTTCCTTAATAAAATTAGTAATACTATTCTACAAAAGACATACTAAAATCTATGTCACCTGGTAAATTCAAGTCAACCAGGCTCTTGGATCCCTTCATTGTCTGGTCGGATATTGAGTGCCAATTTTTTTTTTCTGACAAGACATTGCAAATAATAATAACATAAGTTGACGCCTAAAAGACTGAGGAAGTTGAGACGCGCAAACTGGTCAAAAGCACGCAAACTGGCCAAAAGCGCGCAAACTGGTCAAAAGCCCTGGGTCGAAACTCTCTAATCTATCGAGTATGTCCTAATAACGAATCAAAATATCATCAGTTTGAAATGATGTAGACACCAAATATCTTGAATGAAACCTTTGTTAAAATCTGTATCATTGAGTATATGGTTCTTAACTATTGTGTTGACAAGTTCGTATTAATCCCGATGGCAAAATTTAATTCAAAGCGAAGGACTTCCAATTCAGTATGGCATAGGTTTATATAAGGTAGATTTTTAATACAAAACAATATAATAACAACCCAAAATCTGAAGCAGGATTTTACATTATAAACTGTAATAATTGTCAACAGAAATACATCGGAGAGACTTCAAGAAATTCAAATAAAAGTTTATATAAACACATAATGAATCATTGTAATAATTTCTATTTAAAAAATACTGCTTTAATTAAAAGAGGAAGTAACACCATTATCGACTGTGGATAAAAGCGTTGGTTAGATCCAGTGACAGGAACCAAAGAATGTGAGTTCAATACCTAGTTATAGCAGTGGAAGACTTTCAGAGGGAAATTAAAAGGAGATAACTGATAACTGACAACTATTAAAAAACAGGAGATAACTGATAACTGACATCCATTAAAAAACATGGCACGTGGAACTAGAACAGTCTACTCCAGTGAGCGAAATAAAGGGTTCAGTTCGACATTCCATCCACCTGAAGAAGGCCGGAGCATACAACAGCCGAAACGTTGTAATAAATATGGCGAGAAAGATGAGGACAATAGTCCGAATAATGTAAATAATGTAATTCATATCTATAAATATATAGAAACTGCACTGATTTCTGAATAATCAGCGGTAAATTTGAGTTCACCTTTTTACGACATAGCCTAAATCATTATTTACATTTTTATTGTTAGATATTATTGGTGTTCTCTTTCTTTAAGAGTCTAGTTCCTTCAGGACTTATGGGATCATAGCTCTCCACTACTTTCTTTTACTTAACATCTGTAAACTGTTTATTGTCAAGACTGTTCTTGGAAAGATAGTGAATGTTTCCTGTTGCTTTCTCTACCGTTCTGAATTTAGAGTTGTCCTTCTCGACTTATGGTTAAGCAAATCTAGAAAGACCAAACTGTCAAGTTATTTAATCCAGAGCTGAAGACAGTAAAAGGTGGAATCATATTTTTCTCTTAGTGGCAAATAAATATAAATTGTTTCCATAAGATACATGATCGCCTAAACGTGTATCACGCATTGCACGTAACTGACTGGATAAAAACTAACTTTTATTTCAGGATTTTGGTCGCCTGTCGGTGTGTGTGCGCATGTCAGTGATGATGACCGGAAGTATGTCAGCTTCATTGATGACGTCGCAACACTACCAAAACCGATACAGACTATATCTTTTCCTATCCATGCATACACGGGAGAAAGTTTAATTCATAAAATAGGGTCAATAAATTATTAACAACAAATAATAAACAGCAAATTCTGTGTGTTCGTGTATCTGAAACAGCTCTACCTGGGTCCAGAGTTGCTCTACATAAACATATTACACCTTTTTGGAATCTGCTCTTCATCTAGTGTTTGAACATCCAGCATTGGGATTTGTGTCCAGATGTGGACGGAACAATTGCAATTTTAAAATAACTGAAAAAAAAAAAAACAAAAAAAAAAACGCTGCTGAAACTAGCTCTTTCGGGGCTTCGCCGTTGCCGGGGGTCCTGCGTTGTACGCACCGCACTGGCCATGCAGATACACAATGTGTATTATTAGTTGTTGACTGGCAATGTAACATCAGTTTTAAAATAATTTTAAAAAATGGCAGATGATTATAAAACAGTGCTGAAAAAAAACAAAAAAACTGGCAGTGGCCACAACGGGGCCCCACAAAACGTGCCCTTCCCGATTGGGGTTAACATACGCCGGCCCTGGCTGTCGCCCACGTAAATTTAAAGTTGAAGCTCGTTTGAGACACCTTTAAGAGTATATAAGAATACTGGTCAGCGAATGAAGGCAGAAGGAAGCAGCCTGGCTGAAGAGAGACAAGAAAAGGTACTTACACGTCAGATGTGAATGAAGCCAATTTGTCGCGGGGAGTGGAAGGATTTTTGACGTTAACTGACGCTAGAAGAGAAAAAGGCTAAAAAATGATTAGATTTTATTTGATTGACTTTTATTTGATTTTGCGACTTACTGATCTTTTGTAGGTTATTTAAAGCCAGAAAATATTTTGTAAGCCTTTTTTGTTAGATAGTAATGACTTACTAGTAGAAAGCGGGCGCGCACGACCTCGAATCCCGTGATGAACCACATGTACTCCAGTAATGATGTTTCTCGGGCAAGATAACCTGAGAGAGCCCAATCCTCTTCAAGACGAGTTACATTCTCCTAGACCTGTTCCAACCAAGACTAAAGAACCAGTTTGTCCTGCTATTTACCCATAGCTGGTGGTGTCCGAGTTAGCTCCTTAATTCCCAAATTGTCACCAGGGGTCATGCTCCCTATACTATAAATACTATGCGACTTCTCGTCTCGTTCTCTTTTTTATTTCTTCATTTCAGCGACTACAATGTAAGCACTCTTAGAAGATCCGTGTCTTCCCATTTGTGGGAGACGCCATGAACATTATACACACATACACGTACGTACGAACTTTCACCAAAGAACAGACAACAAAGTTTACACACACACAAATGTTATTGTCCGTTGTAAAATTGTTTTGTTTAATACATATATTTGTTCATATATATATATATATATATATATATATATATATATATATATATATATATATATATATATATATATATATATATATATATATATATATATCGGTTTTGTTTGTCTTCTTTACATCTTCAATTGGACTTAACTTGAGTCCGGCCATTTTCTTTAGTTGCACCTTTTAATATTCTAGCAGGAGTTACACACGTGTTTCTAATACAGTACGCAAACCCACACAGTCCTCTACAGTGGGAGAAGAAAAGGAGTCGTACCTTTCCTAAGTGTATTAGCACGTAAGTGAACGTAATGGATCCTACTGAATTCGAACTCGGCACCATTTGTACTGCAGCCAAAGTTGAAGTGGTGTTTCTTTGGCAAGATAGCCTGACGGAACTGAATCTTCTTCAGGACGATTTTGAATTCAGAGTTACGTTCTTCTAAACCATCTGCCAGTCACTCTTATTATTTATCCATAGCTGGGGGGAAGAAGAAAAGGTTTCATATTAGCACCGTAATTGAATGTAATGGAACCGACTGGAATTCGAACTCGGCTCTCCCATTCCTCAATCCAAACCGCTATCCATTACTCCGCTGTGTCTCCATACAAGACCTACTCATTAACAGATAGCTGATGTAAGGGTGAAAAGAGGTAAATTGTAAGACTGGATGTAATGGATAACGATTCGGAATTTTTCATCAGAGAACCGAGTTCTAATTGCCGTTGGGTTCTTTATATTCACTTACTCAACCAAATAACCTTGGGAAAGGCATGAACCCACCTCTTTTTCCCAAGCTAGGAGGTTTGATGGATAGAAGAGACTTGTATCACTAAACCATTATTATCTAAAAACAAAATTCTTACAATCTAATTCCTGGCTTTAGATGACCTTCAAAGATTGATAAGCTGTAAAAAAAAAAAAAAAAAAAAAAATAGAAAGAAAGAAAGATTCATTCAAATCAAATCAAAAGCTATGTGACGAATGGAAGATTCGTTCTTCGGCACAAAAAGGGATTAACAACAATAACTAATAATTAAATAGATGTTCTTTATTTCTGATATAAACATTAAACGCTACAAAATGAATTTCTCGAAATTTCATAAAATTAACTAAGTGATGGGTAACAGATGAAAAAAAAATTACCAAAATTTTCGAAGAAAGAAACATTTCTAAAATAATTTCAATCATTCGTGAATATGTCCTGAAATTTTCATCAAGATCCGACAATTATCTGATAGTGTAAGAAATTCCAAATCAATACGGCTTAAATTTCACATACAAATTTATGGTCACCCATGGCGAAAGAAAAACAAAATTTACGAAGATTCCAAAATGGATTAAAAAAATATAATTCAATGAAAACTTGCCTTTTAATAATAACATACAGATCTTGACGATAAAATTTCATTTTTATTGAGTCATTTTTTCGTCATGTATGCTAATTTTTTAGCGAGTTTTTGAAGGTATCTAGTTTAAAGTAATAAGCAATAGCGAATATTGTGCCACTAGATTTTTAAAAACGAATGCTTAAGACTATAGAACGAATTTAAACCGAACAATCTGTTTTGATTTTTAAGAAATTTATATTTTAAAAAATTATTGGCATTGAATATCATTTGAATTCTTCATTTATCATTAATTTTATTAACTAAAAAAAATATCTTCTAATACGAAATAGATGCAAGGGGAGCTATTCGTATAATTACTTCAAATTATTTCCCTTGAATCAAAATTTCTAACTTAAAATAATTTAATCGGAATTTTTTTTCTTTTTTTTTGCATTATTACTTGTTTTTTTCTCATTGAATTTTCTCAGAAGTTGTATCTGGTGACTTTCACTAGGTAAATACTAGCATTCAATGCTGAACAATCTGATCACAGTAGAAGTAGAGAATTGAGGTGACAGAAATGTAGGTTTCTCCTATAATTCTCCGAAAAACAGTTGAGTAAAGCATTATGGAAAAAAGGTCCCAAATTTAATAAAAACAAAATTTTATCATCAAAATGCTGATGTTACTATTAAGAGGAAAGACCAAAGTATTTTTTATTATCTTATTAATTTTTTCACTCTTTCTAGTACGTTCGAAATTTTAGTTAAAAATCTTGTTATTTTTTTCACGTCAGCATACTTATTTTTTAGCGCCCTTTGGCGTAAAACAAATTAATTTGGAAATTCTTGGATGATATTATTTTAGACATTTTTTTAGAAAGTCATGGTAAAAATATATTTTTTACATCTGCTATCACCACCACCCTTTAATTAATTTTATGAAAAGTCAAGACATTCGACATTGTTCCCTTTAGTGATTATATTTTTAATTAAAAGCAGAAGACTTTAAAGAATATAAATCATCGATGTTTTGTAAAATCGAAATACATAGCAACAAAAAATTCAGCTCTGAATTGTAAAATACAAAACCTAATAAAACTAAGACATCATTTAATTAGAAAATCCTTTAATGAGTTTTATGTTTAATATATGTTAAGAAAAATAGTCTCAAGCCAAAATATTTTTCCGATGAAAAATGAATTTTTACAAGAATTGATTTCTGTTTTTTTTTTTTTTTTTAATTTCAACGGCAAAATGTGATAAATGTGTTAAACATTTTAAAATTAAGTTTCAATCCGTGCCCTTTAGAAAATGCTGTTATTAAGCAGATCTATTTTTACAGATCATAAATTTAAAAGCTTATTACGATTTGCGAGACGTAGTTATTTTAAAAAGAATTTTACACTGTTTTTGAGTCCTTTTTATCCAAATATATGAGTGATTTTAATGTCACGTGTTATAAGAGTTGTTTCACTTGACGACAATAAACTGACCTCAGAAAATGAAAGTTACTTTTCATATTGCGAACATGTGTCGAATTCTCTGACTAACTTTGACCACCATCGTGACATTTTAAAAAGTTTTATTTTTTACGCCCTATTTCAATAATTTTTTTTTTTTTTAAATATAATTAATTTGTTGTTTTTCAATGAGAGACATTCTGCAATTATTACTTATTTTCTTTTTTAGTTTTAGTTCTAGGAATGGAAACAAAACAACAAAAAAATAAGGAAAATTAAAAATTAACACATTAAAAAAATAACATTAAATGTCCCGTAAATATTTACTATCCAAAATGTTGATTCCATCAACATAATGGCGACTTAATATTTACTCAAACAAACAAGCATACCCATTTCATGTGGACTCAAAATTCCCCTGTAAATGGTCATTTTTTTTCTTAGGACCTTCATCGTTGAGCTCGCCAGAGTTTATTTATAGACTACATTTTGACACTTGGATCTTCGGATCTATTGTTGCTGGTTACGAAGGGGCCCCCTACAGTGGGTTATTCTTGTTGACTTTGCTAAAAAAAAAAAAAAAACAAAAAAAAAACAGAATGGGGACTAATTTATAGACAAACATACAAGCACCCCGCAAAAAGTTTTTGGAAGACATTTTTCGCTCATCCCGTCCTCCTCTGAAACACTTTCCAGATATTTAAATTGTTGTACTTGTCTGATTTTGGTATATCCAATTTCTAAATCGCATGAGAACCGTTGCACCATTCGAGGGTCACTACATCGCTTATGTCTCGGGATATCTCGTCTAGTACTCGCCCTATTACTACGGAGTTCAAGTAAACACCGTCCGCCCAAGGGATTGATCAAACAATTATTAACCTAGTGAATTCAAAAATTGGTTCGTGAATTTGGTGACATAATAATTTTCAGTTCAATCCCTGGGCCAAGTAGTGTGACCTCCCTTCCCCCGTATTAAAATTAGTATTGATGAAACCATAATACTTTGTCCCAGAACAAAGCAGACTTCTTGTGATGAAGGTGGACAAACTGTAGACATGCCTTTATGTGCCTAGATATCAACAGAGAGGTCATTTTAGGATATCAGTAGAGACGTCATTTTAGGATATCATCATTTTAGGATATCAGCAGAGACATCATTTTAGGATATCAGCAGAAACGTCATTTTAGGATATCATGATTTTAGGATATCAGCAGAGAGGTCATTTTAGGATATCATGATTTTAGGATATCAGCAGAGAGGTCATTTTAGGATATCATCATTTTAGGATATCAGCAGAGAGGTCATTTTAGGATATCATCATTTTAGGATATCAGCAGAGAGGCCATTTTAGGATATCATCATTTTAGGATATCAGCAGAGAGGTCATTTTAGGATATCATCATTTTAGGATATCAGCAGAGAGGTCATTTTAGGATATCATCATTTTAGGATATCAGCGGAGAGGCCATTTTAGGATATCATCATTTAAGGATATCAGCAGAGAGGTCATTTTAGGATATCAACATTTTAGGATATCAGCGGAGAGGCCATTTTAGGATATCATCATTTTAGGATATCAGCAGAGAGGTCATTTTAGGATATCATCATTTTAGGATATCAGCAGAGAGGTCATTTTAGGATATCATCATTTTAGGATATCAGCGGAGAGGCCATTTTAGGATATCATCATTTTAGGATATCAGCAGAGAGGTCATTTTAGGATATCATCATTTTAGGATATCAGCAGAGAGGCCATTTTAGGATATCATCATTTTAGGATATCAGCGGAGAGGCCATTTTAGGATATCATCATTTTAGGATAATAGCTGAGAGGTCATTTTAGTATATCATGGTTTTAGGATATCAGCAGCGATGTCATTTTAGGATATCATGATTTTAGGATATCATCGGAGATGTCATTTTAGGATATCATGATTTTAGGATATCAGCAGAGAGGTCATTTTAGGATATCATCTTTTTAGGATATCAGCAGAGAGGTCATTTTAGGATATCATCATTTTAGGATATCAGCAGAGAAGTCATTTTAGGATATCATCATTTTAGGATATCAGCAGAGAAGTCATTTTAGAAAATCATCATTTTAGGATATCAGCGGAGAGGCCATTTTAGGATATCATCATTTTAGGATATCAGCAGAGACATCATTTTAGGATATCAGCAGAGACGTCATTTTAGGATATCATCATTTTAGGATATCAGCAGAGAGGTCATTTTAGGATATCATCATTTTAGGATATCAGCGGAGAGGCCATTTTAGGATATCATCATTTTAGGATATCAGCAGAGAGGTCATTTTAGGATATCAACATTTTAGGATATCAGCGGAGAGGCCATTTTAGGATATCATCATTTTAGGATATCAGCAGAGAGGTCATTTTAGGATATCATCATTTTAGGATATCCGCGGAGAGGCCATGTTAGGATATCATCATTTTAGGATATCAGCAGAGAGGTCATTTTAGGATATCATCATTTTAGGATATCAGCGGAGAGGCCATTTTAGGATATCATCATTTTAGGATAATAGCTGAGAGGTCATTTTAGTATATCATGGTTTTAGGATATCAGCAGCGATGTCATTTTAGGATATCATGATTTTAGGATATCATCTTAGATGTCATTTTAGGATATCATGATTTTAGGATATCAGCAGAGAAGTCATTTTAGGATATCATCATTTTAGGATATCAGCGGAGAGGCCATTTTAGGATATCATCATTTTAGGATAATAGCTGAGAGGTCATTTTAGTATATCATGGTTTTAGGATATCAGCAGCGATGTCATTTTAGGATATCATGATTTTAGGATATCAGCGGAGATGACATTTTAGGATATCATCATTTTAGGATATCAGCGGAGAGGCCATTTTAGGATATATTCATTTTAGGGTATCAGCAGAGAGGTCATTTTAGGAGTCTAAGCATGCAATCCTAGCCAGTTGAATATCTGACTAATTGTATCCTTGCTTACTTTTCTGTAGATATTTTTGATGGTCTGCTCGCTTTATGAATGATTTGTGTATTAATTTCCAAGAAATGAATCTATCTGTTCATTCAGTTTATGAAGACATCCTTTCTGAGCCAAATATTTTCAAATTATAGCTCTAAATGTACTGATAGGGATCTTGAAATTGTTGAAATGTTTTGTTATACCATTTTATAATAAAAAAAAAAATAATGACCAATGACAGTAAATCTTCAACATCAACAATAAGAGAGAAAAGCTTCAATGAGTGCAGTCAAGCATGAGGAGCAGTAGCAGTATTCATCAGCAGGCAGGTTAGGTTTAAGGCTCCAAATTCTCCACAGAGAACTGTCTCACGGAACAATATCCTAGTGGATTAAGGTGCAGGTTAGTCATTTTGAGCTCAGTTCCTGGGCCGGGCAGTGTGTACTTGGACTCAAATGAAACAGTGAGGGCGATAACTGAGCAGTATTAACATAAAATCTAGATGAGATATCCCTAGGCATGAGCAGTGGAAGGAGAACAGTCTTCCTCGCGTAGATTAAATAAAGGGTTCGTTTCAGAATTTTGTATAGGTTACCCGGATCGATATAGAACTGATGAAGGCACAACGGCCGAAACGTTGTGATAACAATCAAAAAGATGCGAACAGTAACCCGAATGTAAATAGTGTAAATAACAATATACAATAGTTTTAGGCAAGTTTAATTAAAAGAAATATCCTAGAGTCTGAATGAAAATAATGATAATTAATGATAACTCTTAATTCCAGAAGGTCACTCAGGATTCAAAATAATCTGTTTAATTAGATTTTCTTAAAACTGTATTTAATTATTTAAACAAGTAAAAATAGTCAGTTTGTAAAATGATTTGTTATTATTATTATTATTATTATTATTATTATTATTAGTAGTAGTAGTAGTAGTAGTAGTTATAACAATAATAATAATAATAAAATCATAATAATGAAATAATAATAATAATAATAATAATAATAATAATAATAATAATAATAATAATAAACATTAGACAATTATTAAAATGCCCCTCTTCAACTCGATGTAGTTATGACCAAAGCAGGAAATTCCAGTGGACTTAATGAAATTTATAAAATAGATATCTTATGGGAATTTGTGGGGAGCTCCATGTCTACATTGTGAAGGAACACGGCACACAGAGGAATTGAAATAACTTCTATGGCTATAACATAGTTTTCTCTATTCGTGGGACGGGTATTTTGCTAGTACTTGAAATACAGGGTGCCCAACAAAAAAAAAAAACAAAAAAAAACAGGAAATTTGGTATAGTATATTTAATTTTTGGAGGTTTTGCTACAGTTGGTTGAAACAAAAGCAAAGAATAGAAATTTAGTCGCTTAAAACAGTAGAAAAATACAAATGTCAGGTGTAGTGTTCAAACTAAAGAATTATGGTAACATTTCTTGGCATTTTGTTCAGTACCCAAGTTAGATGTTCTCTCTTAAAGAGAACAATCACCTCGCATTGAAAATTTTATAACTGCAGCATCCTGAAAAAACAAATGGTTAAAAAATTTTATTTAGTTTAGTTAAATTTTTTAGTTCATTCATATAATAAAATAAATAGTTATTTTTATATATTAGATATTTTTTTTAGTTCATTCATATAGTAAAATATATAGTTAATTTTTTATCATATAGTAAATCTAATATTTCCTTTTTTTGTGGGGCACACTGTATATACAAATACAAGTGTATATAAACTAATGTGCTCGAAATTGGAGATAAGTAGCGAATAATGTTTAGCTTCCACCATCATCTGAATAATGGCGGCTACACACAATGGTGGCTAAGATATGCCAGAATCATTGGATGGTTAGGTCTGTCCAGTCAAGTTTGAGAGCTGTGTTTTGGGGTCTGTGGTTGAAATTAATATAGTGAGGTCTGCAATATATCTTATTGGTTTTTGTCAATGGAATACATTGAAGTTACCTGAGCGTCCCATTTTCAAAAATCCTTTGATAATTTTCTCTCGTCCAGTCTGGTTCGGATTTAGCCTTAAGAGTCCACTGGACTAATGGAATTTGGGGGCCCTTTCGTTACGCATGTTTGCCCCCTTTCTCGTGTCCAGTATTGTGCAATGTTGATCAGTTTTGCACTTATTACGTCTGTCGTGTAACATTGAGAAAAGTAGAGAAAATTATGCAAAACTAAAAAAAGATACACCAAAGATCTCTCTCTCTCTCTCTCTCTCTCTCTCTCTATATATATATATATATATATATATATATATATATATATATATATATAATATATATATATATATATATATAATATGCATAAAAATCTAAATGTGGCCTCTTGAAGAGACCTCAAAGAATTTCAAAACCCTCTACGACTAGAAGGGTCCAAATATTCTAAATTATTTTAAAATACTTCAAAGGATCCCCATTAAATGTGAAAATAAACAAATCTCCTCTGTTCATATATCTCTATTCTTTTTAGTTTTATCAAGGACCCAAGATTATAAAGCCCTAATATTTCCTTTTTTTGTGGGGCACACTGTATATACAAATACAAGTGTATATAAACTAATGTGCTCGAAATTGGAGATAAGTAGCGAATAATGTTTAGCTTCCACCATCATCTGAATAATGGCGGCTACACACAATGGTGGCTAAGATATGCCAGAATTTTGGGGCCCTTGGGCTTCAACCCACACTAGTCCATATGTAAATCCAGCACTGGGTTCAATAATTGAAGTTATGATATCATTAATAAAATTAAGTGTGTAGTAAGTTGACTGATGATTTGAGTGGCAGCGACGTTGTATTGGAATGGGATAGGATGCAACACCCCACTACATTGTGTAGGTAACATATTTGTCAGTTATTGGTACGAAGTTTTTGCATGCATCTGATATCTGTCCGGATTTTATGTATCTATGATATGTTCTTGCAACCGTATATTAGTTTCCACCCCATAGATATATCACCCCATGTTTCTTGTCTCAGCAGCGATTTCACAATTAAACTGTTCTGAACCCTACCGGCATCTTTAGTTCACCGTAGTCACACTACCTTTTTACTTATTACGTCACACACGCGTTATCTGGCTGGGTTAAGCGGAAGCAATCATTGTATTACAGTTTCTGTTTTTGGCATTTTGCTTGATGTCAGTTATCACCTCATTCTGCTGCTAAGTCAACACACTTCGACAATTTCGTTCTTGCCACCTACGCGCGTTAAAAAAGAAGTCTTTTATAACGTGAAACAGCAACTAAAATAACAGCTGTAGACTGTACACCTGTGTTTTCATTTAATCATTCTGTGGCCGACTTTTGATTAGTTTTTTTTTTCATAATATATAATGCACCCTACAGAGTTAGAACTGTTTTGCGTGTTAGTACCCTATGGCGTTTTCATCTCACAGCTTAATTTCACTGCAAGTAAGCAGCGTATATACGGATCAAGTTGCGATAATCAGACAAAAATTCACTGAATCTGTCTTGAGATATTTTTTTTACTCTCTTCGTATTTGTCTTTGTTGCTTATTCGTCAGCCAATAATCCTCAGCCAATAATCCTCTGTCTATTCTTTAAATGAACGTGCAGAAAAACTTCGAATAAAAGAGTTCTACAGGGAGTAACAACTTTAAGAACATCGATAACATTCATTTTTAACACTGTTTATAATGCCTGGATTTTGGAATAGGACATTATTATTTGTCTAAAGCATTGACACGTTAAACGAACAGAAAATACAGGAAAAGACATGCCATTTTTAGTTAAGAAGAGAATTTATATAACAATGACAAAGAAATGACCCAAAAATTAACAGTGTGTATCTGTAGATAAATAGTTAAAGTAGAATTATTTCAGTCTTGTAGAAAAAAACGTTCTTTTTTTGGCAAAAATTATTATTTTAGTCTCGTAAAAATGCTGGATTTATATTTTTAGAGACCAAAGTTGTTAGAAAAGCAAGAAGCTGGAAGAGAGTTCTACAAACAAGAAGTGCAAGTGAACTATTAGCATAAAACGTATGGATGCACCTGGCTATTTAAACAGTAAAAGACCTAGCTGCCAATCTAGTACTGCGTTTAAATAAAGACGAGGAAACTAGTACGAATCAATAATCGTTTCAGAAATCCAGGCAAAATAAAATCAATAAAATAGATACAGATGTTCAAATTTAAGAGCGAATTCCTGAAGTAACAGCGCAACATGATATGAGTTTTGTAGATTCTAATTGGATGCGTTGATTGATGCAAATTGAACAGTTAGTCTCCCCCCCCCAAAAAAAAAACAAACACTATATACAGGGTATGAAAATATATACTTCTCTCTTTCACCCTATATCTATCTATCTTTATATATATATATATATATATATATATATAAGTGAACATTGAAATCAACACTTTGAGGCGACAGGCTGTTTCATGCTAGACGAAATCATCAGGCCACGATTGCGTTTAGCATGAAACGGCCTGTCACCTCTAAGTGTTGACTTCAATGTTCACTTTTATATATATATATATATATATATATATATATATATATATATATATATATATTCACTTTTATATTTACACACGCTCTGTTTCTGATATTGAGCACTTTATCCCATAAATATAGCACACGTTAAGAGTATATTTCTTCACACACACACACACACACACACACACACACACACACACATATATATATATATATATATATATATTAGGATATTGGTTTACTTTGTATTGAGTCCTCTTTTAAATTAAATGTTACGAACGATGGAATTGTACTCTATTCATTCTCATCTTACCTCTGTGTGTGTGTCTGTGCGTGTATATATATATATATATATATATATATATATATATATATATATATATATATATATATATGTTTCACTAAAAACGACTGACTGACAATGTACGGCGGTTAAGTTTTTTATTTAATTTTCCTTGTGTTCTTATAATTTTCTTTATATCTGAGCGTAAGTTATATAGAAATTGTCTAAATGTTTTGTATGACTGAGCTTTCGACTATACTTTTAATCATTATCAAGGATGCATCTAATTTTTGTAGATTTTTTTTTTCCAAAAATCAAATGCATAGTAACTATAAGCAAGATGAATCATCACTTACAAACATTATAAACTCCAGTCGACAAAAAGAAGAAAATTAGATTATCTAGTATAAAAAATTTAAAACTGCTAACCTCATCGTCAAAAAATAACAACTCACCTGCAAGATCCAAATTACAGAGAATCAATATTATTTACGAATTTACATGCACATTAAGGAACTGCATTCCTGATTAATCCAAATATATCCCCCACTGATCCCCGAAAAAAAATAAAACTAATTATATACGATTCTAAATTTAATACAACCAATTTAATCATCCGCAATGAATCTTCTCCGTCAACTAATGTTTTGCAAAATTTCAATATTGTATACCAATTTAAATATCCTTTGGTTGATTGTATCTCTGACAAAAACGTAAATATATATGTTGGTTTCACGACAACAACATTATCGAGGAGTCATACATTACGCATGTCAGATTCAATTCTATTGCACAATATTTAAAAGAATATTCCTGTCCACATTCACGATTCAGAGAAGTATTAATTAACAATACAAGTATACTCCACCAAGAAAATAAAAACAATAAAATTAGCATTTTCTACAAAAATCCAATGCACGTTAACTATAAGCATGACGAGTCTTCACTTACAAACGTTATAAAGAAATATACAACTCCAGTCGACAAAAAGAAAAAAAATTAAATTATTTATTATAAAAAATTTAGAACTGCTAACCTCATCGTCAAAAAATAATAACTCACCTGCAAGATCCAAATTACAGAGAACCAAATATTATTCACGAATTCACGTGTGCCTTAAGGAAATATGTTCCTGACCTATCCAAATTTGTAAACAATTATATTGGATATACTGCAACAAGGTTAACAATAAGACTCACGTTACGTCTATCTGACCGAATTTAGATACACGTGGAAACCTACCAAATTTTATCCATAATATACTCGTTGATAATACAAATATAATAGCATCATCAACATAAAAAAGACTAAAAATAATGAAAGAACTATTAATAAAAAATCAGAACGTACTGACCGTGTTTAGAAAATAAAACATTCCTATAATTCTAGATATATACATAAAACAGTCTATACATTCAGTTAAAAGTAAAAATCAAATCATCTTTGACAATTACTAAACGAATAGCCGAAAGCACTCGGATATACAAATCATTTGGACAATTTCTATATAATTTCCATCCAGCAAAGAAGAAAATTATAAGAACACATGAACAATTAAATAAAAAAAAAAAACTTAACTGCAGTACCTTGTCAGTTAGAATTTACACTTTTCAATGGATGAAGGTAAATGCTTTATTAAAGATGGGGGATGATTCAACTTCGGGTGGATATATAAAGGATTGCTATTAGGTTTTTTATAAGATTGCTATATATTTTTCATTGTCTAATGTTATATCGAGGACGTTTACCTTTTTTTTTAATTTTGTATTAATAGTAATTTTCAAATTTAGGCATTTAAATTCTCTATGTATTAGTTTTCTAATCTTATCAATTTTGAAGTTTGTAAAATTCCGTAATCCTTGTCTCCCTCCAACTTAAATTACATAATACTATTTAGCTTAAAAAAAGCAAATCATTTTTTTTCGAAAGTTATTCAAAATCGCTTGAGAATGGAACAAAAACAAACTTTAATTTTAATATAAAGTTTAGTTTTTAGTTCCGAAACATCGTAAATTCTGTGTCGCGATGAATACATATTTTTAAATAATAATATATATCGAGTATGTATGGAGCACTGGTTTTAAAAATAAATGCTAAAGAACTGTGGATTCTAATTCTAACTGCTCTTATATATATATATATATATATATATATATATATATTGAACAATAAAAATTAAAAAATTAAAATCCTCAGACACACTGGGTTGTAGATTAATATTCTTTCGTTTTTTTATTTTTTATTATTATTCCATTTAGATTCCTCGACTAGTTTCGGCCGAAATGGCCATCATCGGGAGGAGAAATATTTCTGCTTGCTGCTAGCACTAAACTACAGAAATGAATGTCTTGATGGAGAAAATGAACTTTTGTCTGTCAACAATATATATATATATTACAATGACTCATTCATACAAAAAGTAAATTAGTAAGGTTAATGAGATAAAATGGCGAATTCACTTCGCTAACAAATTTTTAAAATGCATTATCCCATTAACCACTCGATGAACGTTATTATCCTTGTTTTTTAAAATTATAAACTGTATTAGGTCTTCCTTAAATATGGAAGTAATTTTGACAGATCCTTCACTCATCAACAGGCAAGGAAACTATTTTCTTTTTGGTAAAATTCGGGTAGTATACGAGACGAAAAATATAATAATGCAAATCAAAATATTTTTTGAAGTTTGTTATTGATAACAGATAAAACTTGTGGGGCGTGCAGTTGCAACACTAAGGTTGGATTTTTGAAAATTTTAGTGACAGCGTTTTTTACTAATAGGACAATTTAAGAATTTTTTTGTTGTAGGTGTCAACTTGCATAAACTATATATATACATATATATATATATATGTGTGTGTGTGTGTGTGTTTGTATGTAATATTAGAAAAAGGATGAGCAACTCTAAGAAGAATCTGTCCAAATGTTGCTTACTGGCAAAAAAATGCTCGATGCTATAAGAAATGGCAGAGATGCAATGTTAAATCAAAATCCAGGTAGGTACTGACCGGCCACGACTGCCAGTTTCACGCGTTTGCACGCAATCGTCAGGCTATTTTCACTTACATCATAGAGCACTTTTCCGGCAAGCCTTTCCCGGTAGAACTTATTTATTTGTTATTTTTCGGCTATTTTTGTTTATGTCCGGATGGTTTTACCCTTCCATCGGGAGGATTTGGTTTTTCCGTCGTATTGAAATCACCTGGTGGTATATACCCATTTTGCGAACTACAGTCACTGCCCGACCGCTGTCGTCAGTGTGAGCTGGCAGCGCAGTTCTTTTCGTCTGGAGTAGTAGACAGACACGACCCCGTGTACGCAGTGTCTACGGGTAATTTTTACCCGAGCTTATGGATTCGGATTTGCCCAACATAAAACTTGGCCTTGTGCCACATCCTACCTAGTGGTGAGGTTGATAAATACCACTAGCCGCCTGATGATTGCGTGCAAACGCATGAACCTGGCAGTCGTGGCCAGTTTAATATATATATATATATATATATATATATATATATATATATATATATGTGTGTGTGTGTGTGTGTGTGTGTGTGTGTGCGTGTGTGTGTGTGTGTGTGTGTTCCCATTTTCAATCCCTTTAATTTCCATCTGTCTTTTCTTACTCGCCTGGGGGTTTGCCAACGAAATAAACTTGTTAGCAATGATTTATTTAGCTGCCACACGCTTCTTTGTGCCAACAGAAGGATTCAATTTTGAACGTAATTTTTTTTTTTTTTTGAGTTTTAACTGGCTATTTACTGAAGAAAAAAAAATTCTTTTCATTCGAGATAGTTTTTAAAATGCTTGAATTTGTGTGTCTACAACCCCCGGCAAAGATGATGGAATTCGCACATTTAGAGGAAGCTGACGTTGTTCATTTTGATTAAAAAGTAAAAACTAACAACATATGACATATTATTAAATATTTGAACATTCTGGCTTCAGAAAATATACCCTAGACCAATGTTTCTCAAACTATCTGATATGGCGGACCGTATTTTTTTCTCAATATGTCACGTACCTGTAATATTTCGTGGTAATATTAATTTATACCGGAAACGATATATATATATATATATGTATATATATATATATATATATATATATATATATATATATATATATATATATATATATATATAAGGCAGGATGTGTGTGTGTGTGTGTAACGAATGCACACCCGCAATTTTCGACGGATTTGCACCAAAATTTACATGCACATGCTCCAAGTTAGTGGGAAGGCCAAGACCGACTTTTCTTTTCCCAACTCCCATCGGTAGTGGAAATAATCGATTTTTCATGCTTCTACGGCAGTTTTCATGTAATTTGCGGCCATTTTCTACTGGCCAGAGTGAGAGCCTATAGCTGGCTGCCACGGCTAGGCAGGAAGATTCTATTGGCCAGCGTGAGAGCCAACAGCTCATTGACACGAATGTTAACTAGCATGCTAGCATGCAAAAAAAAAAAAAATCGATAGCTGCATTCGTCACAAGTGGGAAAAATTTAAATCTGCATGACACTTTACTCCAATTGGCTCATTCACTTGCTTAAACTCAACGTTGATTCTGATTCCACAGAACTGGGTTGGGTGTGAAAAAGTATTTGTTGTTAACATTCTTTTTTCATTCGGTTTTTCCAGTTACTAGTCCTTTTTTAAAGCTGATCGTTTTGTGTTCATTTTGTTTAGTTCTTTTTTCGTAACAGATTTGATGTTTAGTATAGAGCTTAGAAAAAAATTGCAGTGTGAAATAGGCAAGAAGTAAGGCATGTAGCAACATGAGCACGGCAAAGGGCACTCCTTTAAAGGCAAGGAAGGGCAAAAATATTTTAAGTCAAGTGATAGCGATTGCTGTATGAGTCGTATGATTTTTTTAATCAAGCCCGGGCAACGCCGGGTCATGCTGCTAGTAATGAATATAATAAAAGATGATTTTATTATCTTCTATTTGTTTTGCCAAAAATAATTCAATATATCAAAACATAAAAAGTAATATAAAAATAAGCAGTTTCTTAACACAAAAACAAAAATTATAAAACCTTAATCTTTACAAATGATTCCTCGGCATAACCTTGTAGCGGACCGTGGCGGTGATGAGTATGTAGAAGAACACACGTGGGTTAAAATTTCCTGCTAGCCGGTCCAACCACATGAGAATATTGGACTTTAATTAAGTCCAAAGAAAACAAACAAGACCGATAAATATATGTAAACAAATATATGTATTAATAACAAGTTAGTAAGAGAGACTAACAGATTGTAACAGAGTGAGACGTAAATAAATAAAGTTAGTTGGATAAGATAGATAGATAGATAGATAGATAGACAGACAGACAGACAGACAGATAGATAGATAGATAGATAGATAGATACATTGACAAACACGCTGTAGCAGAGAGTGAAATAGATATAGATAAAATCACATAGATAGATAGATACATAGATAGATAGAATCACATAGATAGATAGATAGATAGATAGATAGATAGATAGATAGATACTGTAACAGAAACATATATATATATATATATATATATATATATATATATAGATAGATAGATAATATGAACTCTGGTACAAATATTTCCAAATCAAAGGGACACGACTCTGTCCTACCTTTTCTTTGCATGTTGTACACAAACCTAAATAAATCTAATTGTTACGTTTTAAAACAATTCAGTTGAATTTTGTATTTTATTTTGATGTTAGTGGAAATAGTTAATTGACACGCAACTTATTCTCAACAAATATTACCACATAATTAACCCATCCACTACAATACCGAGTAAAAATAAATAGGAAATAAAATTTATTAGTTTAGGCCCAGGCTTAACAAGTATAGAATCGAAATAGATTTTAGAATGAACCGGTAAAACCAATCCTAAACAGGAAACAGGATAAACAAATTCACCTGTTCAAAATACCTAGAATGAGTGTGAGCCGTGAGATAGGCGAACCTATCCGCTGCTATTGAGTTAAATAAATAGTAAATAAAATTTCAGAGTTTAGACTGTAGTGGACCGTGGAGTAAAGATGGGAAGACGTGAGTTAAAATTTCCTGCTAGCCGGTCCAACCACATGAGAATATTGGACTTTAATTAAGTCCAAAGAAAACAAAGAAAACAATCAAGACCGATAAACATGTATAAGCAAATATATGTATTAATAACAAGTTACAAGCACATGGACAATTACATGGACAGAGTGCGTATGGTGAATATTATGTGTGTGTGCGTGTGTGTTGTGGTGAGTGTTCGTACGTACGTGTATTGTTCTTAGCGTGGGAATTTGGGAGCTCATATATGCGAGGTGGTATAAGGCTAAAGGCCTGAGGAAAAAAAAGAGATCGAGGCGAAGGGTCAGCCAGTATTTACAGCCAGGGGAGAGAGACTCCTGGTGAAGGGTTAAGAAACTAAAGGAGGAGCTAACTCCGACAACCTGAACACTGACTGCGAACCGGTAGCTGATGGTTCGCGTACCGGCACCGGTCCGCGGACCGCCACTTTGAGTAGAAAAGATAAACTATTTAAATTAATGGTACAATTTTTTTCGAATTAATGCAGAGGAAAATACGGGGTTAACCAATAATAAAGAAAAAGTTATGCAACTCAACGACAAAAAAATTAATGATTTTTTATCGTCTAAGAAAGGGATGTTTGTAATATCGATACAGTACAAATCGATCCATGACTTTTTCAGAATTATTGACCGTAGGCTAATTTACTAAACTGTTAGTTACAAATGTCAATATTGTAAATGTGTTAACATAATTGTTACCGGCATGTTTCTAAGATTTTTAGATTTTTTTAAAGAATTTTTAAAGAATGTTTTATTTTTGTATGGGATTTTTTTTTCAAAAACACATGGAGAAATATTTCAGGTTCTTAAATGAAGAATAAACGGATACGTAATTTTATTAATTTAGGTAACTTTAAACTTTCCGTTTGTTTTATTTTTCTTAAAAAAAAGAAATCTTTGTTTTAATCGCACCTCGAAGAAGTCTGTCTTCATGCAGTTAAGTTCAGTAACACTGAAAAAAGTCGGAATCGATTTGACGGTGTATCTGTATAAAATGAACCTCCTTATAAATCGATAACAAACCAATATTTTTTTAAACTCTTAAATACCGGGTGTAACAGTAAAATTTATCAAATCTGTAACAGCATGCGATAATTGTTCATCCCGCAAAATGTGTAATATCTAAAAAAAACTATTAAACTAATTGAGTTTCTTTTCCCCGTGTTTTCAGATAAGACGTTTAGCCATCTTGACTCCATGTGTTGTAAGAATCACTGAAAAACCGTTTGAGTTATTTAGCCAGAAAGAACCGGATAAAATCGTTTTGTGTCAGCCCTACTATGTTTCCCCAACTGAGCAATCGTGAGAGGATTAAGATCATTCAGTCCTTCAGTAATGATACCAACATGCACACTCTGACTTCCATCTTCAAAGTGCATTCAAGAACCATCAAGAGAACAGCTAACAAGTTTAAAAAAAGGGGCTACAGTAGAGAGGAAAACTGGATCAAGAGGTTACAACAGCAAGAGGGATCATCATTTCAATTTAGAGTTAAATACATCCTTATTGTTCAAAGTAGAGTCCAATAGTGTTATAAAAACCTTGTAGAATTCCAGTAAGATATCATTTCTAAGATACAACAGTTCAAAGCTTAATCTAAAGATTGAACAATTTCGCTGTTACACGATTTGTACAATTTTGCTGTTACACCCAATTTATATATATATATATATATATATATATATATATATATATATATATATATATATATATATATATATGTCGGGTGTAATATATATATATATATATATATATATATATATATATATATAATTATTTATTTAAAAAATTTATAACATAAATATGTTATAAAATCACTACAAAAATAGCCATTTTGTTTCAACACCCTCGGTGTCTTATCAAGTGATGATGTTGAATGTAAAATAAATGGTTTTAAAAGTTTCAAATTAATTAACAATCCTTCGCAAGGGGAAAACGTTGTTACAAAAGCTAGATGGACCAATCAAAACACAAGTATAGGAAAATTCAAAATATATATATATATATGTCGTGTGTAATATATATATATATATATATATATACACAATATTTTTCTCTCTTTTTTTTTAGTTTTTACTTTTTTCGGTTATATCTAAAATGATGAATCATCACTTGGGGGTTCACCAAGGGAAATTTCCCGGTACCCCAGTACCCCGGTTGGCCAGCACGTCAATGTAATGCTTAATGTGTACGTTTTGGTGCGTATCGTTACTGGCAGACTAGCTTTGCAGATCAATTCTCTTCTAATCTTTACCGGCTTTCCACGATTGATTGATTGTTAGAAAAATTGACACATGAAAAAATATACTGTGTCAGTATCATTGGTTTTATAAAAGCACTAATCTACTAGCTGCTATAAGAAAAGGAAGATTGTGTTGCGCACTCGGTCTCACGTTGACTGCTGACCTGAGATGGAACAAATACATTGAGTCAATTGCTTCGTCCACTGCAAGGAAAGTTGGCTCCCTGTTCCGCGCAAGGAAAATTTTCTCCCCGGAATCGATCCGCCAGATGTACAAATCAACAATTCGCCCTTGCATGGAGTATTGCTGCCATATATGGTCTGGAGCCTCTACTCTTTGTCTCGGTGTTCTTGATAAGCTCCAGAGGCGGATATGCAATATAATTGGCCCTGTTCTGGCATCTCGTCTACAGTCGCTCTCTCACAGACGCGCCGTCGCCTCTCTCTGTCTGTTTTACAAATACTTTCATGGCAATTGCTCCGAGGAGCTGCATTCGCTGGTTCCCAGACTTCATGAGTTCAAGCGCCCTGCGAAGCTGGCATCCCGCTCTCACCCTTTCACTGTCGAAACTACTAAATGTAGCCGTCTCTTCTACTCCAATAGCTTCATGTCTCGCACCTCTCGCCCGTGGAACTCCCTTCCCTATTCCAGTTTCCCTGAGAGCTATAATCTCCAGCTATTCAAATGTAATGTCAATCGACATATCCAGTTGCCTTGATCTATCCACTACCCTTCTCCTCATACTCTCTTCTATCCCTCCTACCTGATCTTGCTCCAAATTTTCTGTAACCCCTTGCGTCCTAGTGACTTCTCGCCTTGCTTGGGGTAAAACGCTTAAAAAAAAAGAAGTCTACCCTGTACAAATGACATAACTATTTTGAACATCGGCATTCGAGCGTAGTACTGAATTGTTAGGTGATATCTGTCCTCCTATATGGCAATGGATGATGGAAAATCTCTTCAAAGATGAAGAAAGACTTGAAGCAACAGAAATGTGGTACTACAGAAGGATGTTGAGGATAATATGGACCGAACATGTGAGTAACGATGGAGTTTGAGAGAAAATAGAAATAAAAAGTAAACTTATGCTTAACATCAGGAAGAGACACTTGAAGTTTCTAGGGCACATAATGAGAAAAGAGGGCTTGGGAATTCTGATACTCATAGAACAGGTTGAGGGAAGCGGCACAAACGAAAACAACGCATAGATTACTTAATGAGCTTGAACAAATGGACGGCGGAACTAAGTTTAAGATATGTAACAAGAAGGCAAAATTTATTAAGACCATCGAAGGACAGGAAATTGTGGAGAGCCATGATCGCCTACGTCCTGAATGGATACGGTACATAAAGAAGTAGTATCGAAAAACGATTACAAGCATTGAAGGCAAATTATCAACTAACATAGACTGATAAAGCGTTAGAACTGTCCCCTCATTGAACTATCTGACTAGTATTAGGTTAATTAATACTGACTGGAGGGCAGATAAAAATACAATAAAACTATGAATATTCGGCTGTGTAATGACTCGGCTTCAGAACGAGAAATAGGAGAGTTCGAATTTCGGTCATGATAATGACGTTCACTTTCGTGCAAATACACTTGGGGAAGGTATGAATCTATTTCTTTTACATATCTATTCTGGTTAGGGTAGACTGGGCTTTTCAGCCATGTTTGATAATAATTCCAGAAGGACAACTAGCAATCCCATCACGTGAAAAGCGTAATTGCTATGGACTGTATATGGTTTTATATATGGTGAGTACAAGAGGTACTTGAAGACATAGGTAATTTGATAAAACATCTCTAATCTAGTGTAACACAAATATATTTTTATAAAAATTTGTGCACATGTGTAATCCTTCTTATAAAATTATTCAGATTCGATGGCTGTTTCATTACTGGACCGGAAGCGTTGACATGTCTGCACTAAATGGTCCTTATTGCTATCAGAAATCGCTTGTACAATGGCAGCCTTCGGTGAAGCTATGGTATTGTAATAGTATCGATTTGTCTCCCTTTCAACAACTCTCCAAATGTAGTAGTCAATGGGGTTTAAACTTGACGAGTGCGGAGGCAACAACTTTTGGCGTTACATGATCGTAAAATTCCATTCTTGGGTGATGTGGGCTTTGGGAGAAGGTGTTGTCTTGTTGAAACAGATTTGGCTTTCCGCTGCGTACTTTATCCAGGGATTAACAACTGTTTCTAACACCTCAACGTATCCAGCAAAAAAAAAAAAAAAAAACAAAAAAAAAAACTCATTCAACACCAAAAGTCCTCTGTCCTCAGAGTGATTCACACTGAGTAGTTGTGGTTGTTTTCGGAGTGGTAAGTAGCGAAGGATATGTCATACCGTCTTACATCTTTTCACGGGGTCTTACGATTGTATTAAAGAAAAGATGAGATGCGGTATGACATATCCTTCGCTACTCACCACTAACGAAAACAACCACAGCTATTCAGTGTAAATCACTCTGAGAGCATAAGAAGGAATTGCAGATAAACATCTGTCATTTCTCGTGTTAGACTTTTCGTGTTGAACGAGCTTTTTTTTTTTTTTGCTTTTTTTTTACATCAGAGACATACCAAACCACACCATGCTTGTTAGAGATTTAGCCTTGTTAAGTAACCGCTCGGCACGGATCAAACGGTTTTCAAATGAATTTGCCTCTCTTGGATATATATCGAATACATATCGAATCTTCTCATACAAGGTAGTTCTGATCATCTATAACGCCATCTGAAGTTCTTTGGCAAGGACACTCATTACTTTTTCCGCATCATCATTGATAATGTCTCGAACCCTTTGGATGTATTGGATGTCCTTATAGTGTCCGAACGTTTAGAATGTTTTTTATTTTTTCTCTTTGATACAGTTGAAACATCCCCGCCAGAGACTTATAAATTATTATTAATATAGTGTACAAAAGCGGTTAGGCAATTCGATGTGGTGTAATGGTTAGCAAGATGGCATCGCCAGATCAATTACGACTGAATAGTGCGTTCGATCCTCAGTAGGTGCCACATACTTTCGGCCTTTTTTGTGGCTGTGTGTAAAGATTAGCAAGCTTGTCTCGCTAAAACAGTTACGACTGAATAGTGAGTTCGATACTCACTGGGTGCTCCACACTCTCGGCTGTGTGCCACGTCTAAGCTACGTTTAGAAAATCATTGGGCACCTCGATGTGGTGTAATGGTTAGCAATCTTGTCTCGCTAGAACAATTACAAATGAATAGTGAGTTCGATACTCACTGGGTGCTCCACACTCTCGGCTGTGTGCCACGTCTAAGCTACGCTTAGAAAATCATTGGGCACCTCGATGTGGTGTCATGGTTAGCAAACTTGTCTCGCTAAAACAGTTACGACTGAATAGTGAGTTCGATACTCACTGGGTGCTCCACACTCTCGGCTGTGTGCCACGTCTAAGCTACGCTTAGAAAATCATTGGACACCTCGAGGTGGTGTCGTGGTTAGCAAACTTGTCTCGCTAAAACAGTTACGACTGAATAGTGAGTTCGATACTCACTGTGTGCTCCACACTCTCGGCTGTGTGCCACGTCTAAGCTACGTTTAGAAAATCATTGGGCACCTCGAGGTGGTGTAATGGTTAGCAATCTTGTCTCGCTAGAACAGTTACGACTGAATAGTGAGTTCGATACTCACTGTGTGCCCCATACTTTCGACCTTGTGCCACATCTAAGCTACGCTTGGAAAATTACTAGCGTACAAAAGAGGTTGCAAAAGATATCCCGCAACATAAGACAGTGGAATGAAAATACTCTACCCTGTCGATTAAATAAAGGGCTCAATTCCTTATTGCCTGTAGGTCACTCGGATCGACACCTGAAGGGCACAACGACCGGACAACGAAGATAAGCACAATAATCCGTATGCAAACGGAGTAAGGCACAGTGGATTAATGGATAGCAGGGGTAAATATTAGGTTGGTGCAAAAATAATGACGTAATAATGTCGTTTTTTGACGTTGAAAAATATGTCTAAAAACGACATTATTACGTCATTATTTTTGCACCAACCTAATATCTATGCGTTCCGTGGGCCATAGACTATGATCAAAGTGTAATATCTGATCCGCGGACATGATCTACTAAGACAAGCTTTGTGCCCGATCTCGCGTGGGCGAGGATGGGGTAAATTTTAAACAATGACCTGAGTGTACGCGCTCGGGTTCTCCACATTAAATAACTGCCCTTCTGTCGTATCCCACTTCAGTAGGGGCGGGGAGCCTGGGTAAATACCCATGTGTTTCACGTCCCAGATGACTAGGATCAACGTGTAACCATTTCAATAATAGCCGGCCGCCTGTCCACGACTCTTTCGTGTAGGCAAAGTAGGCATTATGGCAGCAAAAACACACATAAAGTAGGCATTATGGCAGCAAAAACACACATAAAGTAGGCATTATGGCAGCAAAAAGACAAAAATATCACACCAACAATAAGTTGGGAAATATTGAAAAAAGCCCCTGCCTACAGCAACATTACAAAAAAAAATGACTACTATTATCAGGATTTATACCAAAATAAATTAATACATATAACAAAATAAAATAAAATAAAATAAAACACCAACAACCAGTCTTTAGCTACCACCACTATAACTATATTCATGGTTTTATCATTCCCCCACCACCGTTACTAATCATTTCTACCAATTTACAATTTCTACCAATTTACAATAACTATTAGCTAATTATATTATCATTGCCTCCAATCCCTTGCAACATTACTATCACATCATATCATATAGACCCGTTATTAAATCAAACTATATAATTGCTAATTAACTAATTACTGAGCATTACTAACAAGTTCCTTGCTAAAAATGTCCTCAGTAATTGTTATTTAGTAGTAATTTAAGCTTCCACATGTCCGCCCCCAGTGGTAGACCCCAGTTGCATGGTTGCCAGGCTTGGATATAAGGATCGCCTTGATGTCTACGCAAAATGCTTCACTTACTGGTAAGTGTTGCATAACTATTTCGAAATATGTTTGACAGCATTCGGCTAACTTTTAACTTTTTTGTCTATCTCTGGTGTCTGACGAATCAAACTTTGCCCCTGCTTATCTTTTAGACAGCAAATGAATTCTTGAAGGTTCCTGACATCTACACAAGATGGGGGTGTTTAAAGATAAGATAATCCGAGAAAGGCTTGCTTTAGATACGAAAAGAGAATCGTATCTATTTGTTTATTTATTTATTGGGTAGGTTGTGTCTACGTGTTAGTCATAGTCAATAGTAATATAGTCAGTTGTCTGCAAGTGCGATATCAGTTGACCGGCGGCGTTTTGTCTGAGCTTTCTGAAAAAGAAAATCGTCTACGAAGACCTGTTTTGATTTATAGTGTATGTTTTTAAGCAATCAAATCTGACAATGTTTTATTCTTATTAAGAGGTTTCTGGCAACAAAAGAAAAAAAAGAAAGGAAAAGGTAAATGAATAACTAAAGTAAAAGAAGAACAAAGCAAAAAAGAAGAGAAAACGATGGAAAGAGCAAAGAAAAATAACCAAGTAAAAAAGGTAATAATAATAATAATAATAGAAGAAGAAGAAGAAGAAGAAGAAGAAGAAGAAGAAGAAGAAGAAGAAGACGTTTCTGGCAAAATAAAGAAAAAGAAAGGGATGGATAAAATAAAAGTAAAAGGGAGAAGAGAATAATAATAATAATAATAATAATAATAATAATAATAATAATAATAAACTTGAGTTTCAAATGGGTGCAGAAATGCAAGTAAAACACAATACACCGACTGAAGCTGCAAAATACTTAAAAAAGCAAAAGTTGAATTCAAAAAACAGAATATCAGCCATAAACACCTTGTCTGTTCCTGTGGTGCAATACAGTTTCAACATCTTTAAATGGGTCATAGCTGACATTAAGTGAATGGACGCCAAAACGAGAAAGCTTCTCACCTACCACAGCAAGCATTATCCTAAATCTGATGTTGATCGTCTGTATGTGCCCTGATCCGAAGGAGGTAGAGGATGAGTTCAACTAGAACTGTCTTTCAAAACTACAACAATTGGCCTTCAGAGTTACCTGGAAACTACACACGACTGGATGATGATATGCGTCATAGAACCTGAAAGTCGATTTTATTCAGTAATAAAGAGAGCCAACAAGTTCAAAATGGCGTTTCAAATGAGTGAAGAAATACAAGTAAAGCACAAGACATCGACTGAAGTTGCAAAATACTTAAAAAATGAAAGTAAAAGCAAATGCAACCGACCAGATACAGAAACGATGGCAAGATAAACCGCTTCACGGTGAATACTCTGCCCGTACTAAACAAGCTGATTTAGACAAACCTCGTACTCAGCAGTGGCTACGTAGCGCAGGATTAAAAGCTGAAACCGAAGGTTGTATCCTTGCTGCTCAAGACCAATGTTTGTTAACTAGAAATTATCAAGCATACATACTAAAATATTATGTTAGCCCAAAACGCAGATTCTGTGATAAATATACAGAAACAATTGATTATCTTGTATCAGGCTGCAAGGTATTGGCACCCACAGAATATAAAAGCCGGCATGACAGATGGGTTAATATCTGCATTGGAAAATCTGCAACTTTTACGGAAAGGAAACGGCAACAATTTGGCATGAACACCACGCAGACCCGGTTACTAAGATAGGACCTGTAAAATTTTATGGGACTACACAATACACACATACAGAATAATCAAAGCTAATCGTCCAGGCATTGTTATTAGACACCGCAAACAAAAACAAACGCCTCCTTATTGATATGGCAGTCCCTGCAGACTGCAATGTATCTTTGAAGATCTTGAAAAAGCTATCAAAATACAAGGACTTTGAAAACGAAATTTCAAAAATGTAGTACATGGGAACATCAACAATCCCTGTTGTAGTTGAAGCCCTCGGATTAGTTGGAAAAGATTCCAGTAGACTCATTGAAGGGATCCCTGGAAAGTCCATGCCTTAAAGAAATACCAAAAAATGTTCTCAAGAGTACAGCCCACATTTTGAAGGGTTTTATCTATGTAAAATGTGTGATCTTAGTTTTTTTGTTTTTTGTTTTTTTATATAAGTGGAAAATATTATGAATCCATTTCTGACCTTAGGTCTCTGGTTGGGACCCAGAAGGTACTGTGCATACAACAGAAATCAGATAATAATAATAATAATAATAATAATAATAATAATATATTTAAGTAAATAACGACATGGGATCGGGTTCGGTAGAAGTGCTGATAGTCCAAGGCTGATAGTGTTACAGAATTCATTTACGTGAGGCATCAACTTCTCATATATTATGCAGGGTGAGTTATAAGCCATTTTTGGGTGGGGAAAAATGTGTGTTCTATATGTTGTCAAACACAATATATAAAAAACCTATTCACATTTTAAGAAATCATTCTTTCCCTCCCTGAGTACGTATATGTGAACGAAAGCGGAAAGTTTTTATTTATTTTTTTTATTAAATGGTCAGTGGAAGATGGTATGATGCCATTTCTGACCTTAGGTCTCGAGGCGGGACCCGGAAAGAAAAGTGTACACACCAGAAATCAAAGGAAATAAAATAATAATAATAATAATAATAATAATAATAATAATAATAATAATAATAATAATGATAATAATAATAATAGCTCACACACTACGATCTATATAAAGTGTGAGTAAGCTTAGCTTTTTGTTTACAAAACTGACCAGTGGATAATGTCATGAAGCCATTTCATAGATAGACAGATCTGATATAACATGATATGACATGATATATGATATGTGAATGTTTGTATCTTTAAAGTAAATGGATGATGACAATACATTTCTCTCTGTGATATTCTCAAGCAGGAGAAACCAGTTCTGGCTGTCAGACAACGTCTGCGACCCCATCATCCCTTACATCTGCCCCCGCCTAATTCCCCATATTGCAACCCTCTTGATTATTATGTGTGGGGTGCAGTTGATAAAGAGACCAACAAAACCCCTTATAACACCAACTGAAAACAAGGATTATAGCAGTATTCACCAATTTAAACAAGGAGACTGCCCAGAAGAGTTTCAGGAGATCCTATTAAAAGGAGATGTCAGCGTTATTTTCATTTTTGCGTAATTTAGACGACAATTTATCCATTACACTCTGTACAACCCAATAATCAATCAAAACTAGAGATTTTGTGTCGTCTTTGTAGAAAAGAATGTAAATGTCTTGTAAAATAACGTAATTTATCGGTCGCTTGTACTTTCTAACCTGCTTCATATTTAGTTTTATTTATGTAAAATAATATTTAAATGAAATTACTATATAGCAATTTATTTTATATATAAATTTTAACCAAATGTGCTTTTGTGACGCATATGAACGATTTTAGGTAAATTTCGAGTAACTGTAAAAACTGTTCGTATAATATATCTTTATATGTTCATGTGTTAGACATATCAATAAATAATCAATTAACAAGTCAATAGTCATCATATATGTAGATATATTGATTGTCAACTTCATCTAAGATTCCTTCATAATCTCCTAGTCTCAACACAGATGCATCGCATCCTTTCTTAATATACTTTATTATGCATATGATGGCGTAAACAGAACAACATAGTTCTTCATTAATCCTCACTTTAAAGGATTTTAAAAGAACAGGAGAATAAGGAACAACCTATTATCAATTGTATAAGTTTACGTTTTTCTTGCTATGACAGTAATTTTCCTCCATTTTCAGGTGATCTTCTGTCGATATGACATCATGTCACTTCAGTTTTAGTTTCATTAATGAAATATTTTGGATAACCTTCCTCACATTGTCCATTTTTCATACATGGTGATTGTCGGTTCATTGTACAGCAAGTACCATGAACCATTTGCGTTGTGATAATCTCATATAGTTCAGGATCTAAGTTAGGATCAGGTATTTCAGCACTAATGAATGTATCAATATCCTGAGGATATATCCTGGTCTCTAGCCAAAAGAAACTGTGTCCATGTGGTAAGCCTCTCTTCTGCCATTTAACGTGAGGGCTTTTGTTTTGCGAAAGATTCCACCATTTCTTTCAGTTAGTGCTTTGATTAATTTACTCAATTTGATTCTGAACACTGTCGCAATAACATCAAGTTTGGCTTTTTTATGTTTTGCAAAAAAAAAAAAAAAAAAAAAAATTTGAATTATTTTATTAAAATTTCCTTGAATTTTTTTGGGTCTGAAATCTTTTGGATTTTTAATTAAGAGTTCTTACATATTTTTATTCTGAATGTTTTTTTATCTTCCTTGTTAATGTTTTTTGGAACTTTTTTTTTCATTATTTTCTTTAATGAAAATTATTAGATTTTTTTCATTAAGATTTTCATTTTTTCTGTTGGCGATTAAAAAAAAAAAAACAAAGAAAAGAAAAAAGCCCGCTGAAATATGTTTTTAACTGTAAGTGTATTGTCAACTGAAAATGATATAAACCTCACCTCAGAACAATGACATTCTAAAACATAATTGAAGAGGCAGCACAGAATAAATAATGAAAAAAAGAACTGAAAAAGAAAGGCATTTCTCCACTTTAGCTGTTCAGATGGCAGAAACACGTGTTCGTCATTAAAGGGCAGGTAATCCATGTTTGACATATCAATTAATGTCTCCTTTTCTTCCTTATTTCTGCTGATTTTCATCTCATATTCTTGATTTTAAAAAATTGGAAATAAGCTATTTAGAAAAACAAAGCCATCATATGCATATTTATTATGCATATGATGGCTTTGTTTTTCCAAAGACTCCGTCATTACTTTGAGTTATTGCTTTGATTAATTTAGTCAGTTTGATTCTGAAACACTCACACAATAACATCATGTCGAAGGAAGGGAAGGTAATCCATATTTGACGTATCGGTTAATATCTTCTCCCTTTCTTACTTATTTCTATTGATTTTCATGTCTTATTTTCTTGATTTAAAAAATTAGGCATAACGTTTTAGCTATTTTAAATCTTATTTTTATTGTTGGCTTATTTAACCGAGATCTTAAACGTCGTTGCATATTGTTTTTATTTAAAAAAATTTATTGTTGGTATATTTAACCAAGAGACGTCGACGTCTAGAGCGAAGTAGCATAAAGGTGAAGGTCAATTTCCTTTCATTGTCGAATAAAATTAAAATCGTATTTCTTCTATAATATTCATCATATTTTATAATAATTATTATTCGAGTCTAATTTAAATAAAAGTCTAAATCAGAATAATCCCACTTTCGAAAGTGTCTGAAAACCATACCATTATAATGTCACTGTTAACTGATTAGACGGAACAGTTCAAAAGCTGGTGGTAGTTGCGTTAGCACGAAGTTACAAGTCATTGTGACCGAGGGTTTGAACGTATCGAAACTTGTTCAAACTGTTTATCACGCCAGATTATGCTGTAGCGGGACGGGAATTTACGTGTAGTTAAATTAGGAACACGTATGTTTATTCCTGCTAGGAATGGTCCACTACAAGAACATGACGGACTCAGAGATTGAATCCAGCATAAAGAAGTGTAAAGAAAACCAACAAGACAAAATGGGAAGACGCAATCTTCTGCGAGAGCTTACATTGTAGAAAGTGTTCGCTGAAATGCAAATAAAATGAGAACGAGGCAAGAAATCGCCCAGTATTTATAGTGTAGGGAGAGCGACCCCTAGTGAACAATTTGGACAATTAAGGAGGAGTTAACTCCGACAATGCGATCTCTTCCAAAAAGCAGTAACTAAGGTCCACTCAGGATAGTTGTAGTATAAACCACAGGTGGACTCCGTGGGTGTCTGCAACAGGGATTTGCTTGCCGCCATAGCAAACGAATTTTCTCTCAAGGAGGCTCCGTACCTTGAACGTGTATGGGGAGTCAAGCTCACACCAGGCATCAAGTGGAACTCATGTATACGATTTCTTGCTAAAGATGCTGGAAAAATGTTTCATTGTATCGCTCCAGAAAGTATCTGACTTCTCCTGCTAAACTCTATCTTTACAAGAGTCAGATGAGACCAAAAAAGGAGTATTGCTGACCTCCCAATATGTAGACGTTTAAAGTAAGACATTGATTTAAACATAGGCATGTGAGCGCGGGTTTGTGTGTGGATCCGATAAGAACTTTATTTCTACTGGCCTTACGCTGAATTCGTTATGCAAACATTGTTCGGACTTTGGATTGATGTAAGTACTCAGATAAAAAAAAAACAAAAAAAAAACAAAAAAACAAAAAAAAAACAAAAACAAGAATAATTGAATGCTAATTTTCAAAATCGGAAAAACTTACAGTTTAGAAAAATTGGTGCATTACACTCATTCGGAGAGCCGAGATCGAATTCCAGTCGAATCCATTACATTCATTTACGTGCTAATATATTTGGGAAAGCTATGAATCTTCTTCTTCTAATCTATGGGTAAATAGCAGGACAGACCGGGTTCTATAGCCTTGGATGGCAACAGGTCTACTGCAGAAAGAAATGGCAACCTACTGCGGGAAAAACCTCGTCAAACATGTCATTCGTCGAAAGATACATAATCACCTAAGCGTGTATCACGCATGGCACATAACTAACTGACTTTTAGAATAGATGATGTTAGTATAATTTATTAAGACCGGTCAACCACAGGGACAACTTTAATGGAGTCTATGCTAATGTTAGCACACGCGCGCACACGCACACACACACATGTATATATTGATGAAATTAGCAACCATATAAAAATAGTTACATTTTGAAACGAGAAATGTTCACTCGAAGCTATTTTAATTAGGTGCCTCTACAAATTCTCAAAAAAGGGGGCTTAAGATGTTGAAAAAATAAAAACAAAGTTTTATCGACAAAATCTTTCTGTTATTACTAAGATGAAAGACCAATGGATTTTTTAATAAATAAATTATATTTTTTTGATTGATTTAAAGAACGTTCTAAATTTTGGTTCAAAATTCTGTTCTCTTGCATTAGTGACGCGGAGTTTTCAAAGATTAGTATAAGGAATTTTAGCGTCTTTTTTCGGCAAAAACATCGATTTGGAAATTCTCGTAAAAACATAATCGTCGGATTTTAATGAAACTTTCATGATTTATTCATAAATGAATGAAATTACTTTTGTAATATTTCTTTTTAAAAAATCTTTGTAAAAACTTCTTTTTTTTTTGCATATATTACCTCCTACTTACTTACTTGAAATTTCAAGAAATACATTTTTGTAGCGCTTAATAATTATATTAGTTATACGCAGGACTACATGGAAAATTGAAATCTTTATTTTTTTGTAAAACAGGATCAACACTTACCGAACATCTGCTGTGAATCTTAAAATAAAAATGCAATAAAATTAAGATATTATTTAATTAGAAAAACTTTTAATTTCTTTTATGAATAAAATATATAATGGACACTATTGTCAAAAAAAAAAAAAGGATTCGATGAATAATGAATTTCTACAATTGTTTTTAGTTTGGATTTAAATTTTAAATCTTATAAAATTCTGTATTAATTTGTACCGCTTAGGTGATACTGTTTTTAAGTAAAACCATATTTAATGATCATATATGAAAAAGCTTACCACAATTCAACGACCCACAATATTTAAAAAAGTATTTTGAATTTTTCTGGTGCGTGCAAACGTGTCTATTTTTGCAAATACAGACGTCAATACAAAACATCAGAAAATAAGAGTGGTAACTAAAGTAAATTTAAAACCAAAGTACTTAAAATTCAATAAAACATGAAATTACAGAAAATATTACCGGGTAGTTAAGAATTATATAAAAGGCGCTCACGTTATATTCATCAAATAATTTTTACAGATATGTTCCCCGTAGAAAAAAATTAAATAAACTTCGGTTGTCACTTTGTCAACACTAAATCAAAACAGTTGCCTTTGTGCTAAAAAATTAATTTCTGCAATATTTTAAACTAAAAGTAAAAAATATTTGTTTCAAATAAGATTAATAAAACTTTAAATCAGCTAATATTCTTCAAATAAATTTTCAGAAAATTATATTTTATTTTTGAAAGATTTTTTTTAATAAAGCGAATTACATTGTGCTGACAGATTGCTAAAAATTACTAAAAGCAGAAATTAAAGAAAGCTCATTCTAGTTAATTTAAATTAGATTTGAAATATAGTAAAGTATTTTGCTTCTTGGAAATATTAAATTTAATCTATTAGCTTGATATAAAAAAACGCAACACAGACGCCAGGTTTCAACCCCATCCCAAAAGAGAGGTGTTACTTGGGTGGACGGACCGCTAGGATTCGAGCACTATTTTATATTTCACCTCGATGGAGTTCTGGCTGGGCTAGGAACCCGTAGGCTGAATTTTAAAACGTGTTATTTCTTGAGAAGACATGGTTAATACACTCTTCAGAAGTCAGAATACAGCTTTACTTCTTAAATATTTAAACAACTAATTTAATTTGTCCTCAATTCCACTTTTGTCTTGCGGGAAAAGCCAAGCCGAGTTTAGACACAAGGTAAAAGGTCTTAAAGCAGTATTTTACTGTGTTCTGTTTTTGTTTCTTACGCCTGTGTGTAGGAAGTTATCTGTTATGTAAAACCTTTGGAAAAGGGATTGGCACTTGAAAGAGGAAGAATGAACGGAAGGCGTGTCATTAAAAATTCAACGGTTTCTTTGAAAAATATTTTATCTTGATTAGGTAAGAAAAATATCAGTGATAAGGCGTCAAAAATTATCTTTGTAAAGCAAATTCTGAGTGGAAAACATATCTTGGCTTAGAATAAAAGACTATAAGAGAAGAAACTAAAAAAATGAAAGATCTACAGGCTGATTGCCTATAGTTCTCTGCAGTTGAATTTACTGACTAAAAATCTTTACATATAAAAGAAATCTAGGGATGTCCGAAGAAGTTTGAAGAGAGGACGTGAGGCTTTGTCAAAACTATTATCGTTTAATTATTTATTAAAAGGTCCTTAAATATTAATCTTCATTTTGTTTTTTATACAATATAGAAAAATTAAAAGTACAAAATTGTGTTGTTTAACAGTAGCCTTCGAATATGTTGGAAAATGTTTAAGCATTCATTATATATGCATAATAGGTATAGGTATTGATATGCCCCGAAAAGGGATACATTTGATCGAAGTATTTTCGTATAATGTCGTTTTCTCACATATGATACTATGTGAGAAAACGACATTATTTTTGCACCAACCTACTAGCTAAGTGGTTTTGGCTACTGTAACCAAGTAGTACACGGTAGCAGTAATCGACTGGTACTCGTGGTAGTCGCAAGTAATAGGTATAGACCAATAGGATATCCAATGGGCGTCGTCCAATGGGCGTCGTCATAGACTTAGACTCTGTCGTACCTACACGTCCGTCTATATTTATGACGGGCAACAGCCCTCTATTTATGACAGACACCAGCCAATCATATTCTAGTGAGGGGGAACACAGGTGTATGAATATTCCATTATATCAGGTATATAGATCATCATTAAATTAACACATATCATTAATCAAAAACAGGTTTATACATGGACGACGGCCTAATAAAAAATTGCAACGGAAGAACTATAGGAAAAATAAGATTATAGAAACATTGAACATATTAGGATTTAAAATAGACATAAAGCCTGACCTAAAAATCGTAAACTTCTTAGATATAACATTTAATCAAAACAACAACACATACAAACTATACAGAAAAGTAAACAACTACCCTATATACATGAACAAAAACTCTAATCATCCTCCTAACGTATTCAAGCACATACCCATATCATAAACAAAAGAATATCAATAAATTCCAGCGACATAAAAATATTTAAGAAAAACATATATATATATATATATATATATATATATATATATATATATATATATATATATATGTATGTATGTTTGTATGTATGTATGTATGTATATAACAGCATTAAGAAATAGTGGTTATTCGAATATACAATGAAAACAATAATATACAAATGAAAACAAACCAAACAAACACGATAGAAAAAGAAAAATAATCTGGTTCAACCCACTCTACAATAATACAATAAAAACAAAAATAGGAAAACTATTCTTCAAAATAATTTTTTTAAAATTCCCCCAAACTATCAAAAATCAACAACAAAATACAGTAAAAATCAGTTACAGCTATATGGATAAGATGAACAACATGGAAAAAATAATAACCAAACACAATAAAAATACTCAACAAACACAATGACAACCACAAAAAAAACAAACCTGCAAAACAACAAAAATAAATACAATTGTCGAAATAAAGGTAATTGCCCACTTAACAACAAATGTCTAGCCAATACCATAATATTTAAAACCACCATAACAAACAATACAAACACGGAAGAAAAAACTTACATAGGAGCTACAGAATCAACTTTTAAAGAAAGATTTAATAATCACCAAACCTCATTTAATGCAGAAAGATGTAAAAACAACAAACAATATAAAAACACATACGGTGCCAGAAACAAAGTAATAATATTACCAAGATTAAATGGTAAAATATAAAAAGGCAACCCCACAAACTACCAACAGCAGAAATTGTGTCTAGAAGAAAAATTAACAATCATCACCGTTAAGAAACAAAACAGCTTACTGAACAAAAGGAATGAAATAATGGGGAAATGCAGACATTTAAAGAAGCATCTACTTAGCTGCATAAATACTAAAATAAAAAGAAAAGAAAAAATACAGCACAAAATGCAACCCTATCACAAAAACCCACCATACCTAACATCTAATTCATATCAATCTCAAACACAATCCACCCAAAAAAGAGTAATCACGATATCAATAAATAACAATTAACAAAATAATAATCAACAAAATAATATTCAACCATACAAAACGCATACAAACCCAACGTCCAAATCACCACAACTACACCCCTTACAAAACGAAAAAATACACACACGCTCTTCAGAACATCAACAAAATAATACCCAATCGCACAAAACACAAGCAAGTTACAACTACACACTTTACAAAACGCAAAACCACACAAACACTAAATAGAAAAAAGCGGAAATAGAAAAATATATAAAAAATCAAGAATGCATATAGAGGCACGAACGTACAAGCACACCCATATAAAAATACACACAGATGCACACACACGAACACACAAACGTACATGTGCGCGTACATGTATACATGCATATTTCTATGTATGTATATATGCATGCATACACATGCACATTCACACACAACCCCCCCCCCCAACTCAACCATAACCAAAACTAAACGGTCAAAAGAAAAGCAATAAAAGAGAGATCAACGGAGAAAAACAAAGTTAAAGGGCTCAGTAAACATAAACCAATGGAAAAATACAGAAAAAACAATTAATTGGTTTAATGACATCACCAACACAAAAAATTATTCTGTCATACAACTAAGCATAAAATATTTATCAAGCGGTAAATAACACACCCATACTAAAATAAATGTATAAAACAAGTGCACACTAAATAAAGTTAGATAATAAAACTTACTAAAAATACATATACAGTTAACGCAAACACCCACAAACACACAGTTAGAAGCACACACACGAACACACAAGCACACACGCGGATGAGGGTGTGAACACATGTTTGTATGAGTGTATACGTACATGCATGCACATATATAGGCACACATATAAATACACACCCGCACAAACATAGACACAGAGAAATCCAACTATGACCTAAATTAAATGGTCAAAACAATAGCAAAAAACAACAGATACCAGCGGAGAAGGCGAGGAAAGAATAAAAAGAAAATTTTTTTTAAAAAATAAGGGAAAGGAAGAGAAACCAATCAACACCTATCAAGCGAAAAGGAAAATGATGGACTCACACCAAAATAAAAGTACAAAACGATCGAGAAATATCAGCAGTTCAACTCTGTTCTGACGAATGGTCGTGTCTGAAAATTCGAAGTAAACATGAGTTATGTGAAAAAAAAAACTTCATTTTTAAATAATTAACGCTCTATACCTTTGATATTGAGCACTTTACCAAAAAGCCTTCTTGCTTCCTTATCAGTAAACTACTGAAAAACCCGCAATTTTGGCTAAAAAACAGTCTTTCAAATTAATACTAATAATCTTATAAATATAAGCAGCTATACTCATCCGGTAAAACCTTAGGTGTTTTAGCTTGTAAATGAACAAACCAATACCCAAGGGAAAAAAAGGGTAAAAGAAGAAGGAACTAAGAACATGTACTTCCGGCGAAAATAATCGTCTAGAATCAAAGTTCAGAGTCCAAAGAAAAAAACCTCCGACACGAGTAAAGTAAAAATAACTAAGCAAAGTGCTCAATACGCTAAGTAGAACAAACTAAGTAAACCTAAAGAGCCAGACAAACCTACCTAGGTTTCACCTACGCGGTTCGTCAGAGTAAACTGGCTATATATATATATATATATATATATATATATATATACGCGAACTTGATAGAGTTCAAAGGCGTCTGTGCGGACTTGTGAGTGATTAATTATTTTCCACCCTACAACCACTTTTCCAAAGACGCAAACCTCGTGCTACTCTATTTGTATTTTTATGACAACAGTTCTGACGATTTACATTCCTCAGTCCCATTCCCTCTGACTCTTATAAATTGGACCCGCCATGCCACGCCCACAAATGTGAATCATCCCGATTCCCTTCGTATTCCATTGATAAGAATTAAGTTTCACTCGGATAGATTCTTCCCAATAAATGCTGCTTTGTCTCGGCAGGATGTTTTCCCAATCACTACAATCTTGACCTCTTCAAGTCTAGGGTAAACTGTTATCTTTCCTGCGTAACACCATAAACTTGACTTCTTGTCATTTCTTATGCATATACAACACTGGACGGTAACGCTCTACATTGAGTGGTTCTTAAGCCTTGTATTGGGTGGACATTAGTATAGAAAACGGATGTGATCAAAAACAAGTAACCGGCCATTATCATATATGTAATTTTGAGCTTAGAATAAATACGATAACAAAACAAGAGAAAATTGGCTCTCTGTTTAAGGTATGTTATATTTATGGGTTAAAGTGCTTAGTATCAGAGATAGAGCGTATGTAATTATAAAAGTGGACACCGAGGTCAGCACCGAGTGGCGACAGTCTGTTTCATGCTTGAACGCAATCTTCAGGCCATTCATGGTAGATAGATAGATAGATAGATAGATAGATGAAGATTTTTAGATCGAATGAATAGAAGTTAGATGAACAGAAATACAGATAGATACATTCATATATACATATAACTGATCATTTTGAGATAGATCGATTGGTAGAAATTTAGACAAATAGATGGATAGTTACGATCAGATTGAGACAATAAGAACAGATTGAGTTAGTTGTGAAGAGGCTGGAGTAGATGACTATGAACAAAGTACCATTGACAATGAACTAGATAAGTTACAGAATTATATATATGGGTGTGTGTGCGTGAGTGTTTGTGTATGTAAGTAAACATAAGCTAATATACATTATATAACATATAATAGAAATATAGTTATTAGGTATGCTATATTTATGGGTTAAAGTGCTCAATATCAGGAGCAGAGCGAATGAAATATAAAAGTGGGCATTGAGGTCAACGCCGAGCAGCCACCTTCGGTTTTATGCATAAACTCATCTTCAGGCTTGAATATTGTACTTAAACATTATACAGACTGTCGCCGCTGCATGTTGACCATAGTGACCACTTATCTATCTATCTATCTATCTATCTATCTATCTAGATAGATAGATAGATAGATAGATAGATAGATAGATAGATAGATAGATAGTCTGACGACTGCGTTTCAGCATGAAACAGACTGTCACCTCTGGGTATTGACTTCAATGTTCACTTTTATACTTACTTACGCTCTATCTCTGATATTCTTCACTTTAACCCATAAATAAAGCATACATTAAAACTATATTTTATCTTTTTTTAAGAACTTCACCTTTGCAAGGCGGGAGTGCCACTAGCACGCAAGGAGTTACAAGGGCCAGAGAACGAACAGTAAAGCGGCGTGATTGGGGAGAGGATAAAGAGAAGGACGGGGAACAAGATCAAGGTATCAGAAGATGTCGATTGACATTACACTTGAATATTTGAAGATTATAGTTATCAGGGAAGCAAGTAAGAAGTAAAGAATTTCACAGACGTGAAGTGCGAGAGAAGAAACTGTTTGAGTAGAAGAGACGGTTACATTTAACATAGTTTTCGAATTTTAAATACAGTGATTACAAATTGAAGAGGCCACATAAGAAAGAAAAGAACTTCTAAAAATATCCTAAATTTCTATGAATTTTAGAAGTCTTTTATGCTTGGTCATGTTTCTACAACATTCTGTTTTCCATGAGACTGAGAGGTTTGGTAAAGATTATGCTTCTTTGATGATTGTGAACCGATGCTACAGATTCGCAAACAAAGAACAATACAAAATAACAGAAACCACATCATTTGAGGACTTCCAATAGCAGCAACAACTAAATTGGATACCGCATGTAATTCGAAGAGAAAATAATGACATAATCAAGATGTTGATATTCCACACTACTTCAAAGAAAAGGCTACGAAAGAAACTCCAAACCATACCGGAAAGAGCGATAACAGTTCCTGGACTTGAGAAGAGAAAATAGTGACATAATCAAGATGTTGACGTTCCACACTACTTCAAACAAAAGGTTAGAAAGGAAACCCCCATCAATACTGGAAAGAGCGATAACAGCTACTGGACTTGAGAAGAGAAAATAGTGACATAATCCACAAAAGGTTAGGAAGGAAACTCCCATCAATACTGGAAAGAGCGATAACAGCTACTGGACTTGAGAAGAGAAAATAATGGCATAATCAAGATGTTGACGTTCCACACTACTTCAAACAAAAGGTTAGAAAGGAAACCCCCATCTATACTGGAAATAGCGGTAACAGCTACTGGACTTGAAAAAGACTAGTTCTTCTGAAAACAGTGTTTTAAGAGAAAGATTTATAAATTCCAACCGAAAGCAGCACTGACTGCTCGGTGAATGAACGCATAATGTTTCCTTATAGGGAAACGGCTAATATTACCATTACCATGACTAGGGAATTGTCCTTTGCTTCGAGTACCAACTTTTACTTAGACATCCCTTAGATTAAAGAATTTAAAGAAATCGCACTTAAATAGCAGACCTTGCCAAAAAGAAGCTAAAAGAAAGAAAGAAAGAAAGGAAGGAAGAAAGGAAGAGACAGGGAGAAAGAAAGAGAAAGAGAGAGAGAGAGAGAGAGTGTGTGTGTGTGTGTGTGTGAGAGAGAGAGAGAGAGAGCGAGAGAGAGAGTGTGTGAGAGAGAGAGAGCGAGAGAGAGAGCGAGAGAGAGAGAGAGAGAGCGAGAGAGAGAGCGAGAGAGAGCGAGAGAGAGAGAATGCACAACTACGTACACATGTAATATTACGTACCTACCAAATAATCTTTCATTTCTGCTTGCATTTTCTTGTAAGTGTGTGTGAGTCGATATATCAGGAAAGGTGTAAACCCGGATATTTTTAAACGCTTTCTTTACTACTACTACTGCTACTGCCATTTCTACTTGTACTACTAGTACTGTAATATCAGCAATAGTAGTAGTAACTTAGCTGAAGTGATTAAGTATTTAACTTACAGTTATACAACTTTTTCGGCCTTGTTACATTGGACTTTTGACGTCTCATATTTGTTATTCGTTGACGCATAAAGAAAGAAGAAAAAAAAAACACCACAAACAAAAAAGTTTTGTTTGTCAATCAAAGCACATTTTATGCTTAACTTACAGATATTTAAATTTGCACACGCACACATCAACACTTGCCAAGTTAAAGCAACTTTGGAACAAGTTCATGCAAATAAGTAGACGTAATTAGTTTTATATTGCCTGCTCCAGGCTGATTACGGGCATTGATTGATTTGTTTCTTATTGCAGGTTATTTAAAGTCAGAAAGTACTTTTAGATTGTAAATTTATTTTTGCAGATAATAATGGTTTAGAGACATAAATCTTACTAATTAATCCATACTTGGGGAGAGCAGGTTGATTCATACGTTATCAGAATTCGATGTACAAACAAGAAATTATATTTGGATATAAAGTGGAGGATCAATTTAATGTTACAATCAGTATATAAACTTATCCCTCACTTTTTGCCAGCGGTAGTTTCTATACATTTATAATCCAGAGAGTGTAAATAAATCTAAAAGACATGCTTGTGTAGCTAATCAGCATTTGATTGATTGATTCGTTTTCTACGGTTTATCAACCCTTTCCAGGTTATTTAAAGCCAGAAATATATTTAGAGTGTATGAATCTTTTCTTGAGATAATAAGGATTTAGTGATACAAGTTTTACTATTAGGTTGGTGCAAAAATAATGACGTAATAATGTCGTTTTTGACGTATTTTTTAACGTCAAAAAACGACATTATTACGTCATTATTTTTGCACCAACCTAATAATTAACCCATATCTGGGGGGAAAGGTTGGATCCATAGCGTTATCAAAGTTATTTGCACGTAAATGAATATAAGGAACCCGACTGGAATTGAAACTCGGCTCTCTGATTATAAATCCGAGCCATTAACCATTACAGCGCCCGCACATACAATCTTACAGCACCAGGTATTCCCGTGTGGTCATTCATCTGGGTAATGACCAGGCTCGACGTTGCTTAACTTTGGCGGTCGTACGGGAACCAATGTTTCAACGTGTTATGGCCTTAACCCGGATTGCGGAAATGATAGTGTTTTAGGCCGTGTGCTGGCCTAGTGAATTCGAGCTTACTTTGTCGCCTTATTATTGTTCATGAATGTTAACCATATTAAATGGTCGCAAATATACGTTGTGTGTGTGGGTGGGGGGTGTAGAAACACATAAAAAACACACGAAAAATAATAATGTCTACATATTCAGGTTAGAATCACTAAGATATTCCTATCAACGGAAACAAACAAAGTAATCTGATAGTCACAAGTGAAAACACATACTTATACGCGTATATACATATACATATATATATATATATATATATATATATATATATATATATATATATATATATATGTGTGTGTGTGTGTGTGTGTGTGTGTGTGTGTGTGTGTGAAGTGTAAATATTAAACAAAATGACGTGCCCGGCGATTGATTAGGGAGTAGTGAATATATAGGTAGAATGCAAGTATTTATACCTATTCCTAAAGATATAAATATATTGAACTAGATAAAAACAGATAGATAGATAGATAGATAGATAGATAGGCAGGGAGAGAGAAATAGGAAAAAACTGTGATAGATAGATAGATAGATAGATAGATAGATAGATAGATAGGAAAAAATGTAATAAATAGATAGATAGATAGCGGCGAGAGAAAGAGGAAAAACTGTGATATATATATATATATATATATATATATATATATATATATATATATATATATATATATAGAGAGAGAGAGAGAGAGAGAGAGAGAGAGAGAAATATGAAAAACTGTAATAGATAGATAGATAGATAGATAGATAGATAGATAGATAGATAGATAGATAGAGGAGGAGGGAGAGAGAGAAATTGGATAAACTGAGATACACACGCGCGAGCGCGCGCAGGCACACACGTATATATATATATATATATATATATATATATATATATATGAACAGTCTTAGATAGATAGATAGATAGATAGATAGATAGATAGATAGATAGATAGATAGATAGATAGATATTGTGGTTGTACATAAAGGACAAATTATATACATATAGTGGATGCCAATTCATACTCAAGCACCATAAATTAATCCCCTTCTCATATTATCATTGTCACAGAATATACATACATACTGATAGATAGATAGATAGATAGATAGATAGATAGATAGATAGATAGATAAACAGTCAGGCATTCTGATACACGCACATGCGCATATACACATAATTAGAGGACTACCTCCATAAACGCGAATCCAGCGCATCTTGCGCGCAGCCTATACCCATCTGTTTGTACGTGCCACGCGAATCTTATATTTTTCAGTATCCAGTAAACGTTTATGCGTGTACATATCTATATATTTATCTATATTGCATATATATAAACATGAAAAAAAAGTACGCTGCCGTTTTGAGGAGACACGAGGGTACAGACCAGGAATCCAGATAACAGGTTTTATTTATTTGTTCGTGTCCGTTGGGTGTCGATATTCACTTCTTTTTTAAGAAAAATCAAATTCCTTACTAAATGACAACATAAAATTCGACGTCTTAAAATACTTTACTAGCCCGAAAAGCAGACCAGTGAAAATGATAACAAATTGACAGGCTTGAAAGCAATATAACTTAAAAAAAAAAAAAAATAAGCAAACGTTTTAAGGAATTCTTTTTAAAGGATATCCTTAAAAAAAAAAAAGAAAGCAAAAAGCATTGAATGGATTTTGTGTATTTGTTTTAAAGATTGATAAATAACTCTAGATTGTGCGGTCTATTGCTTTTATAAAATGAAAGAAAGATTAGTAAAAGCCAGACCCCATGACTGGATTATCTCTAAAAGGATTATTCTTGGATTATTAATATTTGGTATCGTCATCTTCCTTCTTGGAATAATGTTTATTTCGATTGGAAGTCCAAGGTAAGTAATTTTCTACCAGTTATTTTACAGCGATGGTTTTATATATCGTTATTTGAAACCAACCATTAGGTGGTCGTTTATTTTTTTATACTCTCTCTCTCTTCTTTCCATGCGCTTCTGTGTACTTCTAAACTTTATCGATAAACATGTAGATTTCGCCTTCCTGAAAATAAAAAAAATACATTATATATTTAAATGTTATATGTAAGGTTGAGTCAGAAATAATTTCCGTTTTTGTTCATCACCTTTATTCTTTAGAGAATAAGGTCTAATTACATTTTCTTTAGTTATATATTCACGATTATTTGCAATGAGGTTGTTGCCACTTATCAGGTAACCCTTGGATAACTGCTGAGTAAAATTCTGCAGGTTTTGATGCGAAAATTTTATCTACGAATTCTTGAAAATGGTTTTCATTAGAAAAGAAGTTTTCTTCGTCAAATCATTAAAAAAAAGGTAACAATCAGTTGGTGTAAGGTCGGGTGAATCTGGTGGGTTGGCTAGAACAGACCAACCGAGTTCGTTTTTTTTTTTTTTTTTTTTTTTCCTGTGTTAATCTTGATGCATTTGGAGAAAAACGTTTTTCTACTGATGAGTGCATAGAGGTTTTAATATTTTATTGTTTTAAAAACTATAAGTCTTCTATTGGTCCAGGCATTGAATATTACTGCGACATATGGTATGTTGCACCTGCTATATATTTAGAAATCACTGATGAAATCCAAAGAAGAATCTGCAATATTATCGGTCCTGATTTGGCATCTCAGCTTCAGTCACTTTCCCACCGCCACAATGAATCTTCCCTGTGCCTTTCTATAAATATTTTCATGGTAATTGTTCGGAAGAACTTTCCTTTATGGCACCTAAACTTTATGAATATAAGCGCAGTACTAGACTGGCGCCAAGGTCTCATCAGTTTACAGTTCAAATGGCTGATGTAACTTTAATTTCTATGCTAACAGTTTCTTTTCTTTGATTTCTCACTTGTAGAACTTTCTTGCGGCTTCTTGCTTTCCAGCCAAATTTGATCTTCAATATTTTTTACAGTAAGGTTCACCCTGTACAAAGCCCGGCGGCCACTTGAGGTAAATGGTTATGTTAAGGGGTAATTTACATGGATAACAGGGGGTTGACTCTAGAATTGAACAGGTTAAGATTGTAGTGATCTGGGAAAAAATCTATTTGGGTGTTTGTTCCATAGGGTAGTGGTTGGCGAGAAGAAGCTGCTTGAGTGGAACTTACTTCTCGCCGATGGAATACGGGAGGTATGTGGTGGTGTGCTACTATGTAAGTAGCATGGCGGGTCCTAGCCGTGAAAGTCAGATTGATGGAAACAGGAGAATGTAGTTCATCTGAGCACTTTCCATGATAGTAGCGATACAGCAGCGAGTGGCCCCTCCGCATCCCGACTGTGAGAGCGCGAGTATAAAGCGTGGAAAATAATTCTTCTCCAATAAGGGCTCTGAGATGCTTTTGAACTTTATATTTTGGTAGGAGCTGCCCAAACCTCGCTGGGTTCTTCAATGATCTGGCTTAGATCATATACGATGGAGAAGTCTCTGCAATATCTGCTTTCCACATCGATTTTGTTAGAGTGGACTAACCATTCTTTGTATGGAACATTGAAGTCACCACATACGTGAAAGATGGCCGAGGAAAATTTGGTGAGGATATTGTTAATCTTCTCTGATATTCGATCGAAGATTATCGACCTTTCATCCTGAGGACAATACAGCGTAAAAACGAATGTGGTAGGATGGATAAGTACCACGTGGAAACACATATATGGGAGATCAGGGTCTTCGATTTTTGTATCGCTACACCAGAGAAACCCGCCCTTGATGTAGGAACCAAGTCTGTGACCGTAGCAATTTAGGTGATCGTATTTTGTTATAATGGGTAAGTAGTCGAGGTTTCGGAGTTCCCGCAATGGAATTGAGTCATTGATACCTGTTTCAGACAGGAACAGGAAGTCAGGTTGAGCTTGAAGAAGATGTAGTTCTACTTCTGTAAAGTTGAAACGTTACAGTGTTGTAAGAGAAGGTATAACTGGGATCTACTTTTTTTTTAGGATGGGTTTGCTAGTTTTGTTCATTTTCAATTTGATTGCTTTAATGTTTGTTTTGGTTGGTTCAGTGGATGACAAGTAGGTAGTAAAACGGAAATCCATTGGAGATGAACGTATAAATAACCTGATTGACTCGTCCGGAAATACTGCCGTAACAGTACCCATCAAAATGGCATCGAGCGACCCCATCGGAGACAACTGCACGGTACAGAAACCATTCACAGAATGGCATTACAAAAGACTCGATATTATAAAGCTACTGATAGCTACTGATTTTACTCGAAGGTTCGGATCGCTGATTGTCAGGCAGATAAATCCCAAACTTCAAAAATGTTTACCTCAAGCAAATTTAATGAGGAGGAAAATAACACAGGTAAGATTCAGGCGTGATATTTCGAGTTTATGTGTCTTGTCTGCCTAAAGGTCAGACAAACAGAACTTCTCTTTGGGTCAGAAACATCGCACCGGCCAGAGACGTTGGGTAACAAGGCAAGCTCGCTCATATACGCGAGGACAAAAAGACCCATTGGTGGAAGTGGCGGGACGAAAGTTGTTCAGGGCTGCATGTGCATCTACCGTCATTTGAGTTAGTATCAAAAGGATAGTTGTTAGGCTGAGGGCATACGTAGGGAAGTTTATTATTGTATTAGAGAGAGAGAGAGAGAGAGAGAGAGAGAGAGATAGTGAGAGAAGTTTAGAATTAATAATAGCAATTATTTCTGTCACAGACACATGGCGGGAATTAACATTTGTCCTGATAATTTATTAGAATCTGCTAGCCAACGGGACATGAGAAAAGATTAAGAATGCGCGTGATAGCCAAAAATTTACGTTCGTAGTCCCAAGATCCACTCTTTGGAAAGCGTCGATATAGGCTCACGAGACTGTATACTACAGTAGATAATCTTCAATTAAATATAATGTGATCGACAATTAATAATAATAGCTGGCCATTCGTATTCGAGGATGTCGTCTACTAGGGTGGCTAGCCAATCCCTATTGCAGATGCTGGCTCAGGCGCTGGCTCAGGCGCTGGCTCAGGCGCAGGCTCAGGCGCTCGCTCAGGCACATTTGTGTTTGTTCAACACCCACAGAGCCAACCTACGGTTTATAATGCAACTATACTGAGCAGATCTTAGTAACAGTTTCTGGAAGAGATCATGATCAACAATCTGAACAAGGCCAGCACTCTCCAAACCTTGGTCACGGTGACTTGTGACTTCGTGCTAGTACAGCTGTCGACGGCCCATAAGTGTTCCGTCTACTCAATTTCGCTCACAAGGCTTGGGTCAACCCGTGGTATGGTTTTCAGGCACTTTCCAAAGGTGCCGCACCCTGGGATCAACCCCTCCAGTCCGATGACATCAGGAAGTCTTCTTCCTGACAAATCAACCGTGGTGAGATTCGAACCTGGGTCTCATGGTCAGAAAGCGAAACATTAAATGTAGGTAAACAGTACAGACATCCGTATATATATATATATATATATATATATATATATATATATATATATATATATATATATATATATATATATATATATACATATACACTTGCTTCAAAGAAACGCTTCAGTCAGTAATTTATAGAAAATAAAACTGGAATTTAAGGAAAAAATAACAAAAATTTAAGGAAAAAAAAACAGAAATTCAAAGAAAAATAAATAAATGCAAAGTTAATCGTTATATTCTGTCTTTTTATTTCCTATTTTATCGTTCTCGTTTCTTAATAATGTTTTTCTTTTTCTTATAGTCTCTCATAATCAATAAGCTCCTGAGTCTCAGTGGCTTTATTGCCTTACTTGGGGTTGAAATTATTACAAACAAATATGGATAATACCTAGGCGATCCAACTACACAAATAACATTATCTTTCATTTACTTAGCTCAACTCCTGCCATCGCTTCTGGAGAGTTCCTTGTCAATCCACGGCGTTTTATGTTAAACATTAATCTACGCAGGGCCGATGCCATGGTATCGTGGGCCCCCACCAAATCTATGATACGGGGCCACCTGAATCTCTGATACGGGACCGCCCATTCTACTACATCTCAATTTTCATAAGGTAGTACTCATATAAAATACACATTTTATTGTAATCTAATTATGTACAATAAGGTATCATATGCAATATAGGTGAACAATTCAATTAGAAAAAATTGAAAACAAATACAGTGTAGATAAATACATATTACGGTGATGTCATAAATTGTGAGACATGTCATAATAAATGGGGTGCAGAATTAATTTCAACTCGGAATTAATTTCTACTCGGAACTAATTTCTACTCGGAACTAATTTCAACTCTGGTTAGGAGTTAGGGGTTGAGGTTAGGGTTTTTAATTCGAGTTGAAATTAGTTCCGAGTTGAAATTAATTCCGAGTTGAAATTAGTTCCGAGGCGAAATTAATTCCGAGGTGAAATTACATCTGAGTTTAAATTAGTTGCGAATTGAGATTAGTTCCGAATTGAAATTACTTACGAGTTGAAATTAGTTCCTAGGTGAATTTAGTTCACAGTTCAAATTAGTTCTTTCACTCTAACAAATCATATCATGAATAATTTTTAACACCAACTTGAGATTTTCCTTGTTAAAAAGTTGAAGAATTTTAACACATTCAACATTATGGATAAATAATAGTGAATTTTATATAGTCTTTTTTTCGAGGCTTAACATGAGCAAAACAAATTCATGGATTTGGACAAAAAAAGATCCCAGAATGACGTGAAAATCCGCGGAAATTTTTCATCGTTTAATACACAGTTGTGCTGAGTTTAATTTGTAACGTATATAAATGTAGTTAGAAAAAAGTAAATGTTGATAAGATGGAGATGGTCACAAAGCACTGCGCAAGATTCCCAATTAGGCTCCCTCCCAACACTACCACTACAGTGGATCCGGCACTAGCTGTATATTTGTGCATTCTAAATTTATTTTTAACTGCCACATATGATTAGTTTTTAGGGCGATACATTCGTCATTACTATTGGTTAACAACATAGGAAATTACATAGCCATATATATGAAATTGGTTATAATTATCTTTATTTCATTTTATTTCAACATTTCGACAATCTTTTTATTTATTTATTTATTTATTTATTCTCTTCGAGTTCCAAATATTTTCACGTTCCGCGAATTCTCCATTTTCAAATGATACCGCCATCTTTCTTTTTCCGTCCATATATGAAAACTTTTCATGAATTACTCTTTACAAAATTCTCAGAATGCTTATTTTTTTATCATTCTTATCCTATCGACCCTCACTGAGTGCCCCTCATTTTCGGCTTTGTGCCACATCTAAACTACGCTTAAAAAATCATTTGGGCACTTTGACGTGGTGTAATAGTTACCAAACTTGTCTCGCCAGATCAATTCCAACTGAGTTGTGAGTTCGATCCTCACAGGGTGCTCCATACTTACAGCCTTGTGCTACGCTTAGAAAATCACTATATATATATTTCCCCAGTCGTAACATAATATATATAATTTAATCGGTATCGCCCCAAGCAACGCAGTACAGCCACTAAGAAGCAAGGATTTAGAGGGTGTAAAGGAAAACAGAAAGTTTAGCAATGAGTAGAAAAAGAAAAGGGCAATCAGTTGGGGGAATAGGTAGCTATTGTGTTATAGCGGAACACCCCTATTCTACAGTTAGTAGACTCTCCCACCTATAATAAGTAAGAATAGTAAGAGTAACGAGTGAGTCAGTGAGTCGATGTCGGACGACAGTTAGTCGAATACTAAAGTATCAGCGACCACAACTAGATTACTCTGCGTTATATCTATTATATCAAATTCCTAACGTTTTGTACGTCGAACCTATTTTAGGACCGACTTAGTACAAATACAAGCCTCCACTTTGAAATCACTGCACAACATATTGGCATAGCATTTCAACTTTTCCAGATTAGTTGGTTGGAAAACATGGGGCCGGAATGGAGATCCACAGACGAGAGGTGCGAGAAAAGAAACTGTCGGCATTAAACCTTATTAAGTTCTAAAAGTTTCTTATCATTACTTATTGAATTAGTCAGGGGAATTCAGAAACAGAGATCTCTACTGACCTATGAGGCCGTCGAGAAGGATTAAAGTGTACACTTTTCATGAAGGTCTTAAACATCAAACTTACTCTTAAAGAAAAAAGAAAAAGAAATAACTTTTGGAAAATTTTCAAGAAGAATAAAAAGGTTATTTTGTCCCTACCACAAATCAATTTATAACAAAAATTTCATGAAACTTGGACACTCGTGTCCGTCAAAAAAAAACAGTGTGAAAAGGACGGCTTTCCCTTGGCACCGCTATAATTTTAACTACCTTCATTCATCGGCTATGTTTATTGTTTTAAAAATCAATGATTAGGATTACAATAAACATATGATAAACCTGAATTTATACATTTTTGTTCTTGAGAACAGTAAAAATATTAAACAATTAGATTGTTTGTTTACAAGAATAATTTTATATTTATATTCTTGAAGCTAATACAATTAAAACTAATGCAATACAATATGTATCATTTGTCAACAATATGAAAACAATTTTTTATTCATAAATTTATAAACATTCACTAAATTATTAAAATATATGAACCAACTATAAGGAAATCCTTATTATTTACCATTTTATAAAGTTCGAATCAATGGGCAATTAGCTAATGTTTTACCAACCATTCCAATGAACAATCTAATAAATAAATAGTGTTTCATATAGATTCAATTCATTCATCATTCATCGTCATAGGCCTGAATCTAATTTCGACTGCATCTAGAAATGGAGATACCTGTGGGCTACATCCGCTAACAAGAGCGGGAAAAGTAATATTCTCTAAGCTCAGCGTGACTGTTCCGTGATTGTTATGTAAGGAAGGCATCTATCGAGTTCATCGGTATCTTTTTCTGGCGTGTTCATACATCTAAAAAAAATACTCTCTCTGGAATCAGAGCATCGTTATATAGAGCGGTCATGCAAGATATTAATAGGGATTTCTCTCCCTTGCAGATACCTCTGAATCCTGTCCTTCTTGAACCAAACTTAGCTTAAGTCTGTCAAATTTCACTCACAATGCTTGGTCAACCCGTGGTATGATTTTCAGGTACTTTCCAAAGGTGCCGCACCCTGGGATCGACCCCTCCAGCCCGATAAGATCAAGAAGTCTCATTCCTGACAAATTGACCATATTGAGTTCGAATGTTCAGAATGCGAACTTTCTAACCATTCGGCCATGTACCCATATACATATACATATACATATATATATATATATATATATATATATATATATATATATATATATATATGTATGTGTGTGTGTGTGTGTATGTGTGTGTGTGTATATATATATGTGTGTGTGTGTGTGTGTATATATATATGTGTGTGTGTGTGTGTGTGTATACATTGTAGGCATGCAACCATATATGTAGGCATATATATATATATATAACCATATATGTAACCATATATGTAACCATATATGTAAGTATGTAACCATATATGTAGGCATATATATACGTAACCATATCTGTAACCATATACGTAGGCATGTAACATATATGTAGGCATATATATAACCATGTGTGTAACCATATATGTAAGCATGTAACCATATATGTAGGCATATATATATATATATGTAAGCATATATGTAGACATGTAACCATATACGTAGGCATGTAACATATATGTAGGCATATATATAACCATGTGTGTAACCATATATGTAAGCATGTAACCATATATGTAGGCATATATATATATATATATGTAAGCATATATGTAGACATGTAACCATATATGTAGGCATATGTATATGTAACCATATATGTAGGCATGTAACCATATATGTAGGCATATATACATATGTAACCATATATGTAACCATATATGTAGGCATGCAACGATATATGTAGGCATGTAACCATATATGTAGGCATATATATATGTAACCATATATGTAATCATATATCTAGGCATGTAATCATTCGGCCACGTGCCCATATCACGAGAATAACAACTGCCAAATTTATTGTGAACCTAACAACGATGACGTGCATGCTGGTCCGAACGGTAAATAATATATGCGTCATATTTAAAATCCTGTCTGGCATGTTCATTGCGATATTTATTGTTTTTTTTTTTCAAACTCATCTTTATACTAAGCGTCACACAATGATTACCAAATGAAACATACACGTGTTGAAGGATGAAAAATGCATCGATCGAAACGGTTTTTATTTTTATAAAAAAGCGGAGATACTAGTCTTAATTGGAAATATAATTTCTATATTCAGTAAATTTTCGTTTACAGGTGAAATAACAAAACAATTTTCATTCACAGGTTGAAGTAACAAGACCAGGCAATAAACATAAAAAAGGCGGAATTCTATAAGGAATTTTATTTTAGCCGATAACTTTATTTTATTTTACCCTTCATTTTCTTTTAAATTAAAATGCCTGAATTGCATCGTGTTGCCTTCCTAATCTTTATGGCTCATTTTCTTTTTTTCTTGCGTACGATAAGACTAACTTGAAAATAAGATAATTTAGGAGGTTATCAATGATATCCCAGATTAAAGACATAATCTGTTCTGTCTATATTTCTGAGATGAGGTATTATGTACAGTATTTACATTATTCGGACTATTGTCCTCATCTTTGTCGCCATATTTATCACAACGTTTCGGCCGTTGTACGCTCCGGCCTTCTTCAGGTGGTTGGAATTTCGAACTGAACCCTTTATTTCGATCACTGGGGTAGACTGTTCTAGTTCCACGTGCCATGTTTGATGGATGCCAGTTATCAGTTATCTCCTGCTAATTTTCCCTCTGAAAGTTCTTCACTGCCTTAACCGGGTATTGAACTCACACTCTGGCACAGTGGATAAAGGCGTTGGTTAGATCCAGTGACAGACCCAAAGAGTGTGAGTTAAATAAAGGGTTCAGTTCGAAATTCCAACCACCTGAAGAAGGCCGGAGCGTACAACGGCCGAAACGTTGTGATAAATATGGCGACAAAGATGAGGACAATAGTCCGAATAATGTAAATACTGTACATAATCTGTTATATACTAATTAATAGATTATGATACTTACAGCCATATCACGTTGAAACACCGGTTCTCGTTCGATCACCGACGTTAAACAATGTCATTTCCGGTCAGTCCCTAGGTGGGTTATCGCTTGTGAATACCTGGTGCTGTAAGCTTGGAGTGGTGTAAGGGAGAAATGCTCGGCATTAGAAATCGGAGAGCGGCGTTCCAATTCTAGTCGGGTTCGTTATATTCACTTACGGGCAAATACTCTAGCGTAAAGAGTATCCACTTCTTCTCTCCCTAACTATGGGTTAATTAGTAAGACTTGAATCAGTAAATCATTATTATTGTCAAACAAATTTTTAAGATCTAAAAAAATGACGCGTAAAGGGTTGATAAGCCATAAAAATAAATCAATCAATTCAATAGATTAAGGAATCGTAATTATTTACATTGTTCGAACAGTTGTCCTCATTTTTATTGCTATATTCATGACGTTTCGGCTGTTGTACACTCCGGCCTTCTTCAGGTGAATGGAATTTCGAACTGAATCCTTTATTTCGTTCACCGGGGTAGATTGTTCTAGTTCCACGTGCGATGCCTCTTACATATATCCTCCTTTAACTCCACTCTCCAATTTTTTTCTCCACTGCATTAATCAGGTATTGAACACGCAACACTTTGGGTAAAGTCACTGGATCCAACCAACGCTTTTATCCAGTGGGCCATGTCTCCTTTACATGTCAATAAAGATGAGGACAACAGTACAATACTTCATCTCAGAAATATAGGCACATATTAAGGAACTGTAGCTAAAGAAATGTTTAAAAACCAGTTTAATAAAATACTTTGCATACTAATCAAACAGCAGTAAATCAATTTTTATTAACTTGTCATTTTAATTCAAAATCCTTCACCATTAAAAGCAACTTTTCTTTTTTAATCATCAAAGATGCCGAACTAACATCTTTATCAAATGAGCAACATCAGCTTAATAAGACACATAACTCTGCTACATCGTCTTTTCAGTCAGGCGAAATAATATATTCCCGAAGAAGCTTATAAAGTTTTGTGATAATGTATATAGAACATGTTCCCTGAGGGTGAACACTGCAAGACGGAATTTTTGCCTTAGAACCCCAGCAGTCCACACTGATAGGCAGACAGATGGGATCTTGGTCACAAAGGAGTACGTTGTGGATGTAATTGCGCATGCGTATTTCGACCTCATACTTTGTTTTGTAATGATTTCAAATCTGTTAACAGACAAAATAATATGAATTCACTGTAGGTGTATCAACAGAGAAAACGGCGCCTTTGTCTATAAAAGGGGTGTACATATTATATACATGTGGGGGTGTGACCGAATCGTTTGAGCGATAGCATTCAGACCATGAGACAGGGGTTCGTAATACCCATCACCGAGTGGTGTAGCTAAAAGCGGGCAGTCCACCCTGGGTGGCACTATTATACGGCCGGAATTTTTGTGTCTGCTGTAGGCTACAAGCCTGTATAGGCTGTACTGAAATAAAAGTGCTTTGTCGGAATAGTACTCCCAGATAAAGAATCTTTTCGATTTCGACTAACTTAAACTATGGCATGTATATATTGGCCTATTTACTGTTTATAGAGCGACAATTGATAGATGAAATAGGTTTTGACGAAGAATTTGCCAACGAAAAAAGCAAGAAAAGATACTTGTAAGAAAGTTGTAATTTTCATTTTAGAAATAAAGATAGTTTTAATTTTGTAAACATTTTCCCTATATGTCTTTTTCGCTCTTTAACTTTTATTGATAAAGATTAAACGTTTGGTGTGTATTAAAAGCATACTGTATTTGAGTATGCGAAATTAATATTGCAATTGTACACAAATTAGTTTTATAATTTTAAGAGTGAATCACTGTGCAATTTTTGTGATGGCAGCAAACTCAAAAGCTGCCCCGGGAACCACACACTCTAGCTATGCCACTGCCATCATCGTTGATTTGTCAGAGAGATTATTGTATAGCCCTCTCGTTCTGGGGTCTCTTGGGCGACCATAATAATGTTGTTTTCCTATCTTTTTTCTCTCGGCTGGTGATCGCTAGTTGGTTTGTCCGGAGGTAAAATGAGAACTTCAATAAAATGGATTTTGACTTAATACCTTATTAACACATCGACGTTTATATTTTTAAGTAACAATTTATCACCCCCACTGTTGAGCAAATTCTCTGGGACGCGAAATAACCATGTCTGATCCTTTCGACGTGCAAAAACTTAATCCCGAAAACATTTTAACATTCCTACAATCGGCTCAGCCATTAAAAAAAAACTTATTTTGTCTAACAGATTAGCTTCAGAAGATCTGAGCCAAAATACACTGCCATTAAAAAATAACAGTCTGAAAATATTATTTAAGATTCCTTAACTAACCATAAAAAAATTCATCTATGAATTTTATTTCAACTACATTATATTTAACAAAATGACGTTAATATTAGCATGGACCCCAGCGTGCGGCGCCATTGGAAACGATTGAAACTTGTATCGCGGATTAACTCAAGGTTTGTAAATGAAATTAGGTATGGTCACCTCAAGGTGGTGTAATGTTAGCAAGCTTGTCTCGCTAGAACAATTACGTCTGAGTAGTGAGTTCGATCCTCACTCGGTGCTCCATAATTTCGGCCTTGTGCCACATCTAAGCTACGCTTGGAAAATCACTAAATGAAATTAGGTAGGGAAAAAAGAAGACATTCTGGAAACTTTTGTAAGACGTTCTTTTTATTGTTATGTACACTGTTCCATTTGTAAACACTTTATTAAAATTTGAAAACTATGTATAGAGGTATGGAAAGCGGCTGAAAACCATATCACATGGTTGAACCATGTCTTGAGAGGGAAATTGGGGAGACGCAACTTCTCAAAAACCACCGGTAATTTTGCTAGCACGAAGTCACAAGTCATTGTAAGCGAAGGTATGAGCGTACTGGCCTTCTTTAAACTGTTGATCACACAAGATGATGCTCTCTCCCTCTCTCTCTCCCTCTCTCTCTCTCTCTCTCTCTCTCTCTCTCCTTCAGAAATTGTAACTAAGATCCACTCAGAACAGTTTCGGCATAAAACCAGAGGTGGGCTATGTGGGTGTTAAATGCGCCTGAGAAGGTGGGTTTAACAGAGATTGGTTAGCCGCCCTAGCTTCGGGTGTACCCGAAAGACGAGGGTAACTAGCTATTATTTCTGTATGCATGTGAATGGATCAGATCCTTAACCTCGAGTTCGAATCTCACAATGGTCGATTTGTAAGGAAGGTGATATCTTCATGTTATCGGCCAGGGCGTGAGACTGTTGGAGAATTTCTTAAAAAAAAAACTACCACAGGTTGACCCAAGCATTGTGAGTGAAATTGGGTAGACGAAGCTATTCAGAAGCCGGCGATGATTGTCAAAGCACGAAGTCATAATTTATCGTCACCGAGGGCTTGAGCGTAATGGCTTCGTTTAAATTGTTGATCATGTCAGATGATGCGCGCTCAAACGGAAAGCAACTTACGTTGGTTCTGGAGGGTGGATCGGTTTTGAAGAAACACAAATATGCCTGAGCAGGCGTCTGTAACAGAGATTAGCTAGATATTTTTGGAAAAGGATCATACTTGAAAACAAGTAGCCGGCCATTATGTAGAAATAACGAGGAGTTAACTGTACAAAATAAAGCATGTAGAATTTTATTTAAACTTAAAGTGTTGCAAACAAAAGTATCTTTCATGAAGTTGGTTTTCATGAAATAATCATGCACTGTATGTGGTGTTGTTGTAGCCTACCTACGGACGATAATGGGTATGTCCCCATTCACATAAATACAGTAGTAAATACTGTATGTTGGTCTTCAGTTGGAGATTCGTCTCTAGCTGTACTGGTCAAACTCTCTGCCTCCGAGCAGAGAGGATATCCAGACGAGGCTATTTCGAAGAGCAGAGTTTCGTCTTGGGAAACAGCTACCCGGCCCAGTTTTATACGGGGTCTACGGAGATTTTTAGTCGAGCCTACGAACTCGGATAGCCCACATTAAATTTGGCCTTGTACTACATCTGAACACGTGGGGCGGTTGGTAGATATCCTGCAGTTGGAGATTCGTCTCCAGCTGTGTTGGTCAAACTCTCTGCCTCCGGACAGAGAGGATCAACAGACAAGGCTATGTTGAAGGGCAGAGAGTCTCATTTTGGGAAACAGCTACCCGATCCCGTTTTATTCGGAGTCTACAGGGAATTTTTGGCTAGGCCTACGGGCTCGGATACCCCACATTAAATTCGGCCTTGTACCACATCTGACGGCGTAGGGCGGTTGGCAGATATCCTGCAGCTGGAGATTTATTGTGGAATTCACTTGACTCACTTCTAGAAGTTGATTACTTAATCTACGCGCCGCTGTCGAATCTTATGTTTTGTTCTTGTAAGTATCATTGTTCATTACCAACGTTCGTGTGATTATTCTATTCAGTAACCTTCCATAGGTTACAACAGGAGTATTTGAGGATTTTGCACTCGTCGGTAAACAACTGTACCCAAGTCTGAATAACTCTGCAACTGACGTAAGCGTGGCTTAATCATTCTCCAAATAAGAAAGGAAAAATAGAAAGAATAAAATTAAATTAAACAAAAATAATTATTAAATATATATTTTTTATTTTGCATTCAAGAATTCTACCAATTGTACTAGCTTAGTTACATTAAAATGTCTTTCTTTTAGATGGAGTACAGTTGTCATATATGGACAGGAGCTGCCAAGTCTTCACTTTCCAGTCCCGATAGAGTGTAAAAGCGTCTCTGCGTCTTTGTGGCTGACGAATTATTTTCCACTCTACAACCCCTTTCTTCCAGGCAAACCATCGCTGCTCTATCGTTATGGCCATGGAAAAGGCTCAGACGAACTAGATTCCTTAGTTCCACCAGTTCTAACCTTGACAACCACGACCAGCCATGCCACGCACATTGTAGCGGGCCACCTTCATTTACTTCATATCTTATGAGATGTAAGTTCCATGCGAGGAGCTTCTTCCCACAAACCGCTGCTTTGTGGAACTGACTCTCAAGAGGCTGCTTCCCCGATCACTGCAATCTTAACCTGTTCAAATCTAGGGTTACAGGTTATCTTTCCCAAATATCGGCATAAACTGTGCTTCTTACTCGGTAATTCTATACTTAGAATGGCTTTCTGGTTTTTTACTGGGTGGACATCACTGTAAAAAAGAAAAAAAAAAACATAGATGATGGAAAACGTGACACCTAAATCCGAAGTACGCATAGGACTAACAAAAGAAGCATTCCAAAAGACAGTGTGCTGAGAAACGGAAAAATTTCGTTAGAAGAAAAGAAAAGAGTGTTCGGTTGCTTTGTGATAATCCATCCTCTTATACGGCAGTGAATGCTGGAAAATCTCTCCACGGATGTGTAGAAAACTGGAGGCAACAGAAATGTGCTTCTACAGAAGGATGCTGAGAATTCCTTGAACAGAGCGACTAAACAACAAGAATGAAGATGGCACTGATTTTATAGGTGCTCTTTTTGTTGCCATTTTCTTTCTCGTTCTTTACTCGCTCCATCCATGGAATCTCAGTTGAAATTATTTGGAAACATAACGAGGAAGGGGGTACGACTGAATGGTGAGTTCGATCCTCATTGGGTGCCCCAAACTTTCGGCCTAAGATATGCTTAGAAAATCATCAAGTACAGCTCGACGTGGTGTAATGGTTAGCATGCTTCTCCCGCTAGATCTATTACGACTGAGTAGTGAGTTCGATTCTCACTGGGCGCCTCATACTTTCGGCCTTGTGTCACATCTAACCTACGTTTAGAAAAATGAAGAAGGAGGCTTGGAATTGAGGACAGGAGAGGTAAAACTACTTTCCTGATTAGTTTGTGTGAATGAATGGTCGAGTAAGCCATAGCAAAGGAATAAAAACTTAAGACAAGAAGGGATAAGGAAGTTTTGGACAGCCATGATCGCCCATGGAAGAAGAAGGTAAAAGTATAAAAAAATCAACTTGAGTTTGCTCAAACATTAAGCAACCCGAGAAGTGGACAAATTAAAATAAAAACGATTACAACGCGAGCCTAAGAGAACAATTCTATTGTATTGAGCTTGATCCTCACTAGGTGTCTTGTATTTAAGAATGTGTTCCAGAGAAGCCCAAGAGACTAAATATTCAGCTATTTCTGTGAAGTAATAATTAGCAGATTAATAAACCTACGTGGCAATATGGTCCCCATCAGTCCCATTGTCTTTAAAAAGAAAAAGATGCCCTGTGACTGGACAACGACAAAGAGTATGTTAATGTACACTTGGCTAAACCATTCCCCCATAACTAACTTGCCGTCCAAGGAGTAATAATCACAATGAAGCTGATAGACAGACACATTGACTTGGGACTATCAACCATTTGCTGACTTAACGTTCTAGATTGAAAAATAGTGACATCAACTAACTAGTAGACAAAAATCAGATACTTTGAACTCGTGTACTAGATAGTGCTGATAAGTTCTCAGCCTGACTAAGAGGTTACTAAAAATACATTTTTATAGTTAGAATAAATATAATCACAGATATAAATAATATGAATAATAACAGATTTATTTAGAAACAAATAATTAAGACAGTAATTACACATTTTGTAATTAATACCGACTGATGAGATTCTAATTAATAGTGGATTTCTTTATGGACTTTTAATTAATACCAGATTTTTATTTTAATTTTTGAAATTTATACTAGGTTTTTATTTTTAAAATTAATACTGGATTTTTATTTTAACTTTAAAAATTAATACTGGATTTTATAGTGGGCATAAATGAATTTAACTCAACTGGGAATTAATTAAAACCCTTGTTTAAAAAAAGAAAAGCTATATGGCAGTGAATGCTGAACAGTCACCTCAGAGGGGACTTGAGGCAACAGAGGTGTGGTTCTACAGAAGGATGATGAGAATAACATAGATTGAACATGCGAGCAACAAGTTTTAAGGAAAATAGAAACAAATGACATTTATATTTAGAATCAGAAAGAGGAAGTCCTGGATCACCTACTGGGAAAAGAGGGCTTGGAGAATTTGATACTCACATAAAGTGAAGGCAACACTCTCTCTCTCTTTGAGAGATGTAGCGAACCTTTCACTGCTCTGTCTATGGAAAGTGCTCGGACGAACTAAATTCCTTGGTTCCGGCAGGTCTAACCTTCACGGCTAGGACCCGCCATGCCACTTACATAGTAGCAACCGATCTGCATTCCCTCCATATTCCATCGGCGAGAAGTAAGTTCCGCTCGAACAGCTTCTTCCTGTGAATCACTGCTCTGTGGAACCGACTCCCAAGAAGATATTTCCCTGATCACTTCAATCTTAACCTGTTCGAGTTAATCATTAGCTTCCGGTTCTATACATATAGACTACTCCTTAACGTAACCCTCTAACTTGAGTGGCCCCGGGTCTTGTACAGAGCGAACCTTAATGTAAAAAAAAAACAAACAATGAGCGGAAACATCGTAAATGGATTTGAGACTAGTAAGTGGGAGGGATAGTAAAAAAAGCAAACATTGTTAAAAGCTACAAAAGACAGGAAGTTGTGGAGAGCTATGATGCACTAAAGGAACACGACACATAAAAGACGAATATTTTAATCAGTTTTAGAAAATAGTAGAGAATCATTTACGATGTCTGTGCCTTTATATGGAGATTTCACAAATACCAAATGATTCAGCTTATTGACATTTATTTAGAACTCTTTTTTTTTTTATATATATCTTTTTGGTGCCTCCAGAAATAAGAATTTTCGGACGGAAGCGGCCAACTTTATCAACGTGCAAAAACATCTGGCGAAAAGTTCACCCCCAATGTCTTTCATTTATTTATTTATTTTGGAAACATTCTTGGCATTCAAAAACTAAAGGAAAAATCGCCGTGAAGCAGTGACTTTCGTACTTGTCCCACAAACAATTAGCCTTGAAGCGAGATCGATCATTCGCCAATTGCTCACATTAGTAGCGTTGTGCTAGACTAAGTTAAATTAAGTAAATATCAAAATTATAGCCCTTCTCTTCCGCGTAGTGGTTAGAAAGCTAATCTAACAGTTTATTTTTAGTGAAGTGAATTCTATGCTAGAAATATATGAAAGCAGTGTCTGTGTTCTAAGAATAAGACTGGAGATTCTCAAACTGCAGTTACAGCTATTCAGAGCTTGGGTTTTTATTTCCAGAAAGGGAGGTAACTCATGGCCGGAAATTAAGATATACAGAGTGTTTCAAAAACTTTGATATCATTTGAGATGCAAATATCTGAGTAACTACATAGTCTATGCAAATAAAACTAAACAAGCTTGTTGTTAAGAAAAATAAGATTCATTCATCAAAATTTAAATGGGAAATTCAAAGTTATGTTGCTTTCATGAGAAGGATGTTTATTTTGTCCTTTAAAGTTAGTCTGGAACAAAGCCATAAGTCCGAAACATCCAGTGAAGATCAAGCTCAATAGATTGTTATCTTAGGCTTGCCTTGTAACTTTTTTCCCTATTTTGACCAGTTCTCGAGTTGCTTAATGTTTGAACATTCATGTTTACGAGTTTAGTAAAGTTTTTGCTGATGACAGAGAACACATTCATGCATTCACCCCTGCTGAGTTCCTCGTGTGCTCAACTGGAGCATGGGGATTTTCAACACCCAAAATGCGAACATTATGTTTGCTGTCCTTGACATTCGTATGAAATTTGGCCTAATCAGTGAAAACAAGACGTTCTTCAAAATTGTCTTCTTCAAGTTTTTATTGCATATCGGCACAGAATTACTTGCGCTTTTACTTGCCATCTGTCTTTGAGGCCTGAACGAGCTGCAGCTTGTAGCGTGCCATTCTTACGCATTTCCTTTCGACACACCAAACTGTCGTTGAAGGAATCTGGGTGTCCAGACTGGCTCTTCTTATGGACTTCCTGTGGTTTCGTGAAAAATATGTTTCCTGAACCTGCTCGGCCATCTTTCCCGAGATGGATGGTCGTATAGATCTTTTTACCCTGCACAGAAAATCATCTTTGAACTCTTTGTGCCATCTCCAAATCTGCATTGTAGTTGGTGCATTTTTAGCGAATTCTCGTATGCTGCACAATCTTCGACTGTATTCGGGCATACTGTAACACACAAAACGCATTTTCTTTTCCATTGAATGACATTTCTATACTTGAAACGAAAAATATAGAAAATTAAATATAGAATTTTGAGTTTTTTTTTACACATGCTGTTGAAATTTGAGATCATTTGAACAAGAATTGGTTAAGTTATCAGATTACGAAATTATATAATTTTAAAAAGATAGTCTGTATATACTTTTTACTATAAACATTAAATTTGATCGATACACGTGTTTAAGTAAACCTCCCGGTTTTTTAAAGTGTCATTGATATTCATCAAAAGTTGAAAGTGAAAGTGTGTGTGTGTGAGAGAGACAGAGACAGAGAGAGAAAGAAAGAAAGAAAAAAGAAGAAGAAGAAGCGCATGCATATGATAGAGAGACTGTGTGTGCTTCTCTATGTATATATGTGTATGTATATGTGCATATGTATGTCTGTGTTTGGGAAGTGTAAGTACATGTATATCGCTGTGTATGTGAAAGAGAGACTGTATATGTGATAGACAGAGTGAGTGTTTATGATAAGAACAGAGAAAGAGAGTGAGAGCGAGAGTATAAAAAGAGAGTCTACCTGTGTGCGTGTGCATGCGTGTGTCTGTGTCACACATACACACACCGCGCGCGCACACGCACATGTACACACACCAAGGCGATATCTTTTTGGGGTCACCTTCACACACACACACACACACACACACACACACACACACACACACATATACACACACACACACACACACACACATCCAAATGCGCAAAGCATTTGACTGGCTTCGAGACAAATAGATTTCGAGAAACATTAGACTAAAAGAAATAATGAAGTTTTAATTTACTCCATGCAAGGCAGTAAAACCACAAAGACACAAGACGTTACTGGGCGGAAAATAATTTGAAAACAGAAAATATTATGAAGGAGCGGGAATAATAGGAGTGTAATTAGGAAGACGGTAGATAGCGATTGACATTGCATTTAAATTTTTGAAGATTAAAGTTGGCTGGAAAGCATGGAGCCGGAAGAGAGTTCCACAAGTAAGAACTGCGAGAAAAGACACTTTTAGCATAGAACTTATGGTTACATTCAACCAATTCAACTGCAATTTGATGAGACCTTGTTGCCAATCTAGTACAAAATTCTAGGTACCATAGCGAAGAGTTGATCGAAACAATTAGCATGAAAGTATTTATAAAAAAGACACAGTGAAGTAACCTTACTGAAGCCAAGCTGCCAGATCAGGACCAATAATATTGTTGATTTAGATTTTATCAAGAAGCTCTAGATAAATAGCTGGAGCACCGGACCAAATGTGACAGCAATATTTTAAGCATGAGGAAATGGCAGACTTATAGATATGTAAGATAGATTCTGGAGAGATAAATTGTCTAGCACTACACAGTGAACCAACATTCTTAGCAGCTGATCTTGCAATGGGTTCAATGAAGTATTTCCAATTCATGTCGGTCGAAAAGGTGAAACGAGTCCCTCTCCAGGACGTTAGCACCAACCATGGAAGGGGTCTCTCAGATGATTTATAGGGAGCAGTTTAGTTTTGGAGGCGTTAAAGTAAGCAAGCCATTCTTTGCTCCAATTAACAACAGACTGTAGGTCGTTTTTAAGTTCAGCCGCCAATTTGACCATATCAAACTGATCAGACTTAGTATCAAGACAACAGTAAATAGTCGTCATCAGCATAAATACCAAGTTGAGAGCTGATGTTATCAGGAAGGGCATAATTGAAAATTAAAATTGTATTAGTATCAGAGAGAGAGAGACAGACAGATAAACTTTCTGAGACATATAGGGAAAGACGGTTTGGAAAATTTGATACTCCCAAGACGTATTGATGGAAGAAATGGTAGAGAGAAAAACCTAATGTTTGTGTGGTAGGTGGTGAAGGAAGTTCAAAGAGAGATGGTAAAGAGTAGCTTAGATGGTAAAATGTAGCTTAGAACTAGAAGGGAAAGGAAGTTGTGGAGAGGCATGATGGATCACGTCTTGAAGGGACAGGGGACGTAAATGATAACGAGGTTTAAAATTACTGATAGCAAAACAGTGTAGGACAAAATTTACTCATAAAGCTTTATGTTCAATTCCCACGCACACACATGTGGAATGAAAGTGATGGCGTACTTATCTGTCCAGGAAAAGGAAAGAGATACATTACAAAATCAGGCACACACACACACACACACACACACACACATATATATATATATATATATATATATATATATATATATATATATATATATATATATATGTCTCTGTGTACGTGCATGTGTCTCTGTGTGTGTGTGTTATTGTATATGGGAGTGCATTCCTCAAAACAAGTCGGTCACTCCCACAGCAGCGGATAACCTCCAAATTTATTTATCGTGAAATAAAACCTCACCTCACGTGACCCTTTTCGTCATCCCAGAAGCCTTCCCAAGTCGCGCCTCGTTGCAATAAGCGGTCAAGCAAATCAACCCAATTTTCAAGTCAGCTCTGCGTTTTGCCTCCTCCGTCTGGAACTTATTTATTTCTGTTTTTAACGTTTATTTTTAACATTTGTTATTTGGTCAAAATTACCAACTTCCTCTTCTGAAGGTGGGGGAATGCTGCTTTGCATAAATCTCGCCATTGAAGTAGCATGCATATCTGCCGAGTGAATATCTACCGAACGAAAGCAAAATACAGGACCGGCTAAAATCTTATGAAATATTTATTCCATAAAACTAATAAAATAAGATAGGTTTGGCTGTGGAAAAGGTACTCCTTTCGTTAACGGCAGAGTCCCAGTGTCTACTTTTCTGACGCAAGAAAAGTACTACTTCCGAGTGTAGAGGAGCGTTTTCGCTAGTGGCGATGACTTTACCCTTTAGGCGAAGGAAAAAGGAAGAGAGAGTTTCATTAAAAGAACATAGATTTTTAAAGGTCAGCTGCTATTGCTACTAGACTAACGCCTGCTGCTTATACGTATTTTCTCTACAACCAGTTATTATTTTGGGGGCCTAAACTGACTTCACCGTGATGTAATGGTTAGTAAGCAGCTATTGGGTTTGCCTCCACGTTGCGTTTCCTACCTTGTGACACACTAAGCTTGGCAAACAAAATGGAATTAATTACCGTAGAGGAAAAGATAACAGTCTGTTATATTAAGTTCGATCCTTAATCACCATCTCCGGCTTTGTAACATAGAGTTATTATTAGTCAATAAGCAAGATCAGTTTACTATAGGGCAGTGGTAAGCTACGGTTAACAAGCTCTGGTCTCACAGGATAATTCGAAGTTGTTATCAAGGTAATCTTGTGTGCTATTAGAACTTTAGAAAATGAAATGGCATCAAAACTCGTTTAATTGCAACTATCTACAGAACGAAGGAACAGGGGCGGGTAAACAGTGGCATTCCAAGATACACTTATATAAAATAATGGCATCAAAATCTGAATTAATTCAAAACAGCTATGACGAATCGGGACAATTGGAGACATGCTGAGATATTGCATGCGGTGACTCAATAAATAATTCTTCCATTATATACATATATATACGTAAATGTTGTTGACATTATGTATTTCCATGTACGTATGACAAATCGCACATTTACTCTTTGTTTTCGGAACATTATAGTTAATTGTATTCAAACTGCTTTGTATTAGGTTTGGTCTATTTTGTTTTATGGCATATCAACCTCAATGGATTATTTAATGCAGACAATTTTTTTTTTATTGGTGGTAATATTTTGTTTTGTCAAAAATCTGTTTCTGGTAATATTTTTCCTTCAAAATTGTATTTCTGCTAATAATCTTTAAAAAAAAGTAGTGCTGGTAATAGTTAACTATTTGCCCATAGCTGGGACCCTAACAGGTGCTACCACCCTGGGTCAGGGTGGACCTGGGAAGATCAGCAATTAAGAGGTGGTCCCACGCTCCTCAAAACCACCTGATCAGAGGCCTTGCTGCAGGACGTAGTTTATCGTCTTACCCAGGACGTGGATGTAGTTTAACGTCTTACCCAGGACAGCTTTGTATTAGGTAGAGTCATAAATAATGTATACTTCAAAAAGTAAAGTTATATATTTTCAATTCTATCCAAACCATAATTTGCCTGACATTGTACCAACCAATTATTACCGTTTTTCATTGCGGCAAATTTTTTAATGGGAAAAAAACATTCTGTAATGAAAACCAGATTTAAGATTTGGAGATTTTTTTTTCAAATCAAAACCTGATGAATTTTACTCAAAATATATCGATTGATTTTGTTTTTTATGACTTTGTGGGACATTTTAGAAAGAAGGCACGGTGGAGTAATGGATAGCGTGGCTTGGATTGAGGAATCGGAGAGCTGAGTTCGAATCCATTGCATTCACTTACGTGCTAATACCCTTCGGAAAGGTATGAATCCTCCGCTTCTTCTTCCCCTCACCCAGCTATGGGTAAATAGCAGGACAGACTGAGTTCTATAGCCTTGGATAGCAACTGCTCTAGCGCAGAAAGAAATAGCAACCTACTTAGGGAAAAAAATCTGCCTCGTCAGTCATGTATTGGAAGATACATGATCGCCTACGCGTGTATCACATATGGCATATAACTTGACTGAATGAATCATTTAAAGCCGAAATATATTTTGGATTGTAAGAATAACAATTTTTTTTTTTGTAGTGAGTGAATATTGCATGAACAACTTTTTGGAGTTAACAATGATTTTCCTAAGTCCTACAAGTTAAGCCATAGCTGGGGGACGGAGAAGAGGTGGATTCATATCTTTTTCAAAGGTATTTACGCGTAAGTGAACTCGGCTCTCCCACACATTACCCCTTTCATGCATCCAAAAGATATCAAAGAGCATCGTGATAAGTGCCAACAAGTCAGGTGTTTATATCATTGAAAATATAAAATTTGACTTAATGCAAAGCAGTTTGAGTGCAATTAATTTTAATGTCCCGAAAACAAAGAAAAAAAAGGCGATTTGACATAGGAACAAGGAATTACGTAATCTTAACAACAATTGTTAAGTATACAGGGTGATATAGACATAACTCCCCCATTTTCAAATACTTATAATTTATTTATTAGCTATAATTTTTAAAAGAAATGGATATGAGAAGAAAGCCTTTGGCATGTGGTTTTATTTAAAATTCGATATGGACACCAGATTTTGCTACCAGTTTCTCAAGCCGCCCAGGAATCGCATCAACTAATTTCACCAGGAACTCTTGTGGTATGGAAGACATAACTTCTTGGATTCGCCCTTCAAGTTCTTCCAAAATCTTGGTTTGGTATAGTAGACTTGCTCCTTTAACCAACCCCAAAGAAAAAAGTCACAGGGTATTAAGTCAGGACTTCTGGCTGGCCACTCATACATAAAATAGGGAGTTACTTTTCAATCAACCTGTATATGTATGCAATGGCAGAATTATGACATGTCTCGGCAATGTGGGAAGAGCTGCTGGACTCTTGGAAGTCTTAAAAGCCATTTGAAATATCATCAGCGACGAAGTAATGATAGTATGTGTTAAAAATTAAGAAAGTTCGAGTGCAAGTGATGGTCTTACTCTGTTACGAGTTGACTTCCACTATGTATTTAATCAAGTAAAAAAGTTTATCTGTAATATATGCATGATACCTATGAGTTCAAATGTTAATCTCAGGTACAATGAGCGCCAAAATGAGACAGAAGCCATAACAAGAGTCGGCTCCATCTGAGCAATCACCAAAATCACCATGAGCATGGAGCTATTACGTAGTTGCAAAAATAATGACGTAATAATGTCGTTTTTTGACGTTACGTCAAAAAACGACATTATTACGTCATTATTTTTGCACCACCCTAATAGTTGTTAGAACGGTTGCTTTACGACCATTAGACCCGGGTTGAACCAAGCCTTGGGATTGAAATAGGATGAACGGAAATGTTCGACGACAGCCGATATTTGTGGTAATATGAATTCAAAAGTCAAGGTGACTGAGGATATCGCCGTTCTGTGTTACTGTTGCTCGCACAAGATGATGCGCTACCCCCAGAAAGTGTAACTGATGTCCGCTAAAAATAGTTTCAGCCTAAACCACAGGCGTGGTTTCTGGATGTTGAATAAACTCAAATATATCCGAGCAGTCGTCTGCGAGCCACCCTATCAAACGGGTGTTCTCGGAAAAGACTAACCGACAGATAATATCTACAATGTATATGAATGGGCGAGTGATTTAGTTATTAAAACGTTAGCTCATCATGGTCGATTTTTCAGGAAGGTGACTGATGTTATCAGTCTGGTAAGGCGATCTCAGAAAGTGCCTGAAAACCATGCCAGTCTTGTGATTAAAATTGGGTAGACGTGACTATTCGGGAGCCATCATTGGTTGTGCTAGCCGGAAGTTACGAGTCATCGTGACTGAGTTTGTGCATATTGGCGCTGTTCGTTCAAATTGCTGATGACGACATATAATAGGCTCTCTCTAGCAGAAACTATAACTAACTTATGCTCAGTATAATTACAGTATAAATTACAGATAGGCTCTGTGGATGTTGAACAAGCACAAATGTGTCTGTGAATGCGTCTGCGACAGGGATTAGCTAGTCACACTAACAGACGAGTTTGCTCGAAAAACGTGAGTAGCCAGCCACTATCTATCTATCTATCTGTTAATATTTATCTATTTGTTCATTTTTAATTCATATATATCTATCTGTTCATTTTTATTTCATATCTATCTATCTATCTATCTATCTATCTATCTATCTGTTCATTTTTATTTCATATCTATCTATCTGTTCATTTTTATTTCATATCTATCTATCTATCTATCTGTTCATTTTTATTTCATATCTATCTATCTATCTATCTATCTATCCTCGCCATAAAGAATAATCTGGATAATTGACCGGACTATTGAATAAGAATGAAGGTGAAATCTCTTTGATATTCCGCCAAAATAATTCGGCTTGATCAAAAAAAAAAAAAAAAAATTTCGCAAGCACTCCACTATTTCCTTCCCCCTATGACTTACCACGCAAACGCCGGAAAACAGGATTAAGTGTTCTGATATTCTCTGTTCTGGAATTCTGTATTCCTGCTCTCATAAAGAGCAGGGATACAGAATTCCAGAAAATAATTCTTTTGTTATTTTAGCATATTTTCTACCTTGTTTATTCGAGTGCAATGCGAGAAATTTGTTATCAGACTTAAAAGGCGGAATGGTGGAGATTAAGAGGGACGATTCACATTACCCATGAGTGCAACGTCCTAGCTATTTAGTTTACCAGTATCAACCAAGTAATCTATACGCTTCTTATACTGCAAGCGGATACTTTTTCATAACAGAAAAAAACCTCCTCTCTTCTTTCTCTTAAGCAGTCAAAGATAGAAAAGTCTAATTTAAAAAAAAAAATGTCCTAACGTTACGACAACAAATGGAATAAACTAAAAGCTGTCTGCTTTGCATATTTCATATTCAGTATTGGCTGGGGGTTGGGGGTGATTGCTTGGTTGATTTTGTTCAGCGGCTTATCAACTTCTATGGGTTATTTAATGCCACAATATAAATATTCTGAACCATTTTATAGCTTTAATTAAATATATTTTGAACGCAATTGTATGTCTTCAACTACAGATAAATGTATTCTTTGGTAATTTTGCTATAAATACAGGATCTCCATAACGTCCGCGTGCACTTTAAAAAATTTATAACTTTATTTGTATTTGCGATAGAAATAATTTGTAAAAAGGATTAGAAAGAAGTAACTCTATATTTTTTAAGGTTTTATCTAAATTTTATTTAAGTTTCCACATGTCCTCCATCATTAGCAATACAAAGGGTAATACGATTTTGTAGTTCACGGAAAAAATTTGCCAACTGATTTACAGTAATGCCTGAAATCACATTAGTTATTTTAGCTATCCTTAAAACTAGGTACATTAAACTTTATAACATTTTTTACATATTATTTCTATCGCAAATACAAATAAAGTTATAAATTTTTTAAAGTGCACACGAACTTTATGGATACCCTGTATGTATTGCTTGTAATGTTTTATCTAAAAATCAAATGCTGGTATTATACTATAAAAAAGTATATACTTTCATAGTGTTTCGTTTTTGTTTGGGGGTTTACTATATGCCTATAGCTGGGATCCTAACAAGTGTTACCACCTTCAGTAAAATGCTGATTCCCTTCTATATGAAAAATGAAATATATTCGTACTCTTTTACATGTAAAAAGAGTGAGTTACATTATCCCCAATCATTTTTTTTTTTCTTTTTAAATATCCTTATCTTGTTGTCATTGAAATGAAAGATTTTGAACTAGGATCAATGCAAGGGTCTCGTTTCCCTACCAACCAATGATACGGGAACTCCACTCTACTACATCTCAATTTTCATAAGGTAGTATTCCTATAAAATACGCATTTTATTATAAACTAATTATGTATACAATCATGGATCATATGCAATGCAGGTGAACAATTCAACTAGAAAAATTCAAAATGAATACAATGAATCTAAATACAAATTAGAAACATGTAATAGATCAACAATGTGTTACAGAAATTTTTAACACCAATTTGAGGTTTTTTATGTTAAAAGTTGAACAATTTTAAAACATTCTATTAGGTTGGTGCAAAAATAATGTCGTTTTCTCACATATGTTACTATGTGAGAAAACGACATTATGAGTAAAAAAAAATAATGAAATTTATACAGTGATTTATATATATAGTTATATATTTATATATTTATATAGTTGTTTTTCAATAATTAGCAGGAGCAAAAATTCATTTTTGAAATAAATCTAGTCAGTAACTAGATGGGGGACCGCTTGGTAATAGCAAATGCTGTAAGCTTGGATGTTTCAATTCTCATTCAGTTCATTATGTTCGCTTAAGCGTAAATACCCTTGGGAAAAGTATGGATCCACTTGTTCTCCTCCGAGCTATTGTTTAAATAGTAAGGCTTGTAAAAAGGAAAATAATTGCACTATCTAAAAATATATTTTCTGGCTTTAAATAACCGACAAAGAGTTGATAAGCCGTAGAAAACGAATCAGTCCCTTAATCAAGGTCACTGAGTTAAACGTTGTTTTTCTCTGTCCCACTTGCCCTCAATTTGTCCTGGGAGTATCAAATTTTCCAAGCCCATATTTACCGTAAAGTACAAAGTATTTTTCAGACTTCCTCTTTGCTTACTAACGTCATCCATGAAATTTTCAGTACTCTTCTGCAGAACATTTCTGCTGCATCTACTTTTCTCCTTACTTGTCCAGCATTTACTACCATATAAAATCCAGAACTCTTTCTTTGTTTTAAAGTGTTTTTTTTTTCAGTTTCTCAACACTTTGCTTAGCTTTTAGAATGCCTCGGTAGTGTAATGCATACTTCGGATTTCTGTGTCACATTTTCCATAAAACACTTTCCAGTATTTAACCATCTCTACTTTCTCGATGCTTTCATCTTCAATTTGTAACACGCATCTTGTGCTTTTTCTCTTACTGATGATCACACTTTCTGTCTTCTTGCAAATGATGGCTAGTCCTTTTTTTCTCCCGCTTCTCCCTGTCCAAGAGGTCATGTAGTTCTCTTTCCGTGTCAGTCATCAACACTGTCATCTGTGTATCTTATATTGTTAAGATTACGCCTACTGATAATAAATCATAGTAGGGTCTCCAGCACCCTTAGGATAGCCTCGTTGTAGATGTTGAATAAATCTGGGGAGAAGACACATACTTGTCTTACGTCCCTTTCTATTTTGTGTAGCTACTCAATACATTTTCTATCTATATACAGATGGTTTGCTTCCAGTATAAGTTCTGGATTATTCTAACATCCTTTCCAAGTAGATCGAGTTTTCCTAGAATAGATCCTTGTGTTGTACTTTGTCAAATGTAATCTATAACAGGGGTCGGTAACTTACGGCACGCGTGCCACGCAAATGACATTACGAAGTGATGTAAGTAATATGCATACACCTGGATTCCCCCTCACAGTAATAGGATTGACTGGTGTCAGCTATAAATACAGACTGATGTGGAGGTACAGAGATGACGCCTATTGACTACGCTTATTGTCTTCGCCTATTGCCTATGCCTATTGTCTACCACTACGACGAGGACCAGTCCATTACGGTTACTTGCTAGATTGTCCTACCCGGTTACAGTAGTCAACAAGCACTTTGCTACTTCGAACAAATATATCCCTTTCCGGGACATATCACGAAGTCCCAACCAATAACTACTACAACATAGAGAAGATATTTAGCTGTTTCAAAACTGCTCATTTGTTGGACTCCTATTAATAATAAAAACTTTAAAACTTTAAAATAAAACTTTTAAAAACAGTCTATTTCTATTAATGTGGTTTACATATTATTGTATATATTATTATATAAAATATTAAAAATTAACCTTGACTATAAAAATACGTATAAAAATACGTATGCTGTTGTCACACTGAATGATTTTAAAACCCTAAGTCGGCAAAAAGTCAGCAAAAGTCCTCCTCTATAAAACATAAGGACCCATATTTTTCTTTTATGGAATTGGCAAATATTTGTCCTTTTTTGGAATTTCCTGCTGCATCTTTCACTCAGTAATGTTCCATCGATGTTATTAATATGTCGCACCCAATTAAGGGCATTGACAAGGAAGAATATCATGCTGAAAAATAAATATCTGCTGTGTATAATTTGTTTTTGATTTTCAGCATTTTCCTTAGCTTTTGCATTCTTCACGATTTCAATATGTGTTCGGATTTCGGTTTTCCCTCCTCTGTTAAAATACTTCCCAGATATTTAGACTTAAATCTCTAATTTATAACTTGCACTTTGGCCTTTTTCTCTTGCTGATGAACATAATTTCTGTCTTCTTGCAGTTGATATTTAGTCCTTTTTTTTTTCTTGTTTTCATTTACTACACCGTCTAGGAGGTCTATTAGTTTTCATTCGGAGACTGAAACCCGTGAAAATAGATTGAAATTCGAACTAACCATGTTTATGCGAACATTAGAAACTAAAAAGAAATAATTCAGCCAGTTTAAATCTTTAAAGCTACAACCACAGAGTCGAATCACCCTCATTCTTTCCGTATTCCATTTGTAAGAAGGTTCAGTTTCTTCCCCCAAATCCGCTACTTCTGCGTGCATGCTTGGCTAAACACTACAATATTAACCTCTCCAATCCACAGTCAATCGTTATCTATCCTCCATATCCTCCTCTTATGCCCGTACCACTTACCTCATTCAGTAATCTTCTAGCTTGAGTGGATCTTGAGCCTAGTATTAGTTGAACATTAATAAATAAATAAATAAATAAAAATAACGGCAACAACAACAAACAAGTTCTCCACGGTACTAGTCACCTATTTCATAATATTTGTCAAAGGGAGAATGATCAGAATACGAATAGTAAGTTTAGTAGATTCGTCTCTCGATTTGTGTTCTGTGGAAGCCCTTTATGCGGTGGGGAAAGCTTGACTCACTGGCGCGTCAGGTGGACAAGAAAACGGATGTCGGTCACGTTACAAGGTAATGAGATAACAGTCAAACCAATATAAAATAAAAACAGTAGATAATTTTTGATGCCAGGTTCATTTTCAGCGTTTCCTATCAGAGTTGCCAATCTGTCTCCTGGTGTACCTTTTTATTTATTTGTTTCTATTTTAAAATATTTAGGATAACTTAGACCAAGAACTGAATTTTATGTATTAGTGTGTGCGTGTGTGCGCGTGCGTGCGGGGGTGGAACATAAGCGTAGACCCATATACATATAACTTAAGTACTCGTCGAAAAGGCAATCTTACGTAAAAATCAGGTCACTCAAATTTGGCGTAAACCCTTATTCCTTCTAAATCCTATCTAGAAGTCGATCTGCCTTTTTTTTTTCACCAGTAGAGTTCGGGAAAGCATATTAGATGTCAGGGTGTTTTCTGGTGTGTAAAGAATCTCTTTCAAGAATGAAATATAAAAATCTGACTTCAGGTTTGTTCTTATACAATATGTGCACTAACTGGCCATATTTAAGTGGTACCAAAAAAAGGCCCAAAAGACGGAACTGAGAATAAACAATAAGTATAAAATGAAAAAGAAATGGTCAACATAATACTAAGCAAACAGCATATATGCAAAACAAAACTAGACTAAACAACAGCGATAAGTGTAAAAAGTTCACAAAATAAGAATGGTGTTCACATGTATTAGGATGGTGCAAAAATAATGTCGTTTTCTCACCTATGTTACTATGTGAGGAAACGACATTATTTTTGCACCAACCTAATAAATGGAATATAGTCAAATGATTGTAGTTTTCTGAGTTTAAGACGAGAAAGAAGAAAATGGGACCGAGAAGAGGTTCGTTTTATTGCTTAGGAAGAAATCCCAGCATGAATACTTACGATTTGTCTATAAATTTCGGAAGAGGATTTTTTTTTTAGCGATCATTCCCATAGATTGAAACCAACGCTATACAGACAAACTTTTCACTTACGGAGACTCCACCTCCCATCAACTCACTTCGGATGAAACGGACAAAGTCTGCAGGCAAAATGAAAAAAATATCTGTAGAAAAAAAACTTCCAAATCGTCAGCGATGTATTTAAAAATTTGCGGAACGAGTCGTATTCGTTCTCAAAGAGACCGCTTAGCAGCGGTGGTGGGATTTTCAATTGTAAATAAGGTGTACAGTATATAAAGTACGATACATTAGCGCATGCGTGAGAAAGTATCTGTGAGAAATCTATTATCCTTGTTATTTTGATTAATATATCTATATTAAGTATATATTAATTTATGCCATATATACATGTTTACAGTAATTATATTATGATCATAACTAGTGGTAGTTACTATAGAGGGATTATAACTGACAAATAACTCCTTCCCCTCTACGGACAATCGGTTTTAACGGACCCATCCCCTGTTAGTGCGTTTATAAGAGGTTTGTGCTATACTATCCATCTATTGAAAAGAAAAAGTCTAGACAGAGATATAATTCCAGATAAACATCTGCCATTTAAAATACAAATATAATTAAAGGATGCAATTTGGGTTTAATTTAGCTATTGTCAAGGTTTGTTATAGTTGTGAATCTTTGCTCCAAATCTTTGGTTAAGTGAAGTGCAATTATGACTGAGGTTTGCGTTCTAACCCTTAGTCGTTCCGGTTGAATCAATTATGTCGATTTCGATGCAAATTTCAGTTTACAATACTTATTTTTTGATTCGAAATTTTTGCAAAAAGCTATTTGCTGGTCTGAGATTTTATTAAGAAACGCCAGGGTAGTCAATTAAATTGTAAATAAATATACATATTGCTATAATTATTTATACGTATTTTTATGGCTAGAAAACCTTACCAATAGGTTGAGTGCACTGGCGTTGTTCAAACTGCAGATGATGCCAGATTCTACACTGTCTCCCAGAAACTGTAACTAAGGTCTGCTCAACATAGTTGCAGTATAAACCACAGGTGGGTTCTGTGGGGGTTGAAAAAAATTTATTAGACGCTTGTGTTCAGGAAACGATAGTAGATAGCCATTAGAGCCCCCACGTACACTGAATGTCAGATTTTATTATGCCAGTTACTGTTTGAACAATTGATATTAAGCAACTAATATTGGTAATTTATTTAGAATATATATATATATATATATATATATATATATATATATATATATATATACATATATATATATATATACATATATATATATATATATATACATATATATAAATATATATATATATATACATATATATACACACATATATATATATATATATATATATACATCCATACACACACACACACACACACACATATATATATATATATATATATATATATATATATATATATATATATATATATATAGAAAGAGAGAGTATGGATAGGAATCCGACAAAATGAGAGGATAAAGAACAAGTAGGAAATACTTGCAGGTATTTTGGAAACTTATAGACAGATGGAACATGTGGTTGAACCATTTTTCACAAGTGGTTGAGGACCAATTGCCACATGTTTCTGGAGAGTGGACAGCAAGGTCAGCTTTATTGCATGCAAGAAAACTCTAGTGGCAGGTAAGGATATCAATGAAAAAGCGGTATGCTGCTAACGTTCTTTAATATTTGCACACAGTTGATCCCGATGTTCAAGTCGGCCTCTCTCAAACATTTCTATAGATGGGAAGCCGGACAGGCACCTTTACCCTGACGCTTTTTTCCCCAAGAAGAAAAGGGGATATTACATCACTTTAGATTATCTTTGAGTTTGTCTTTGAAACACAAGAGTGGTCTTCCAACTGACCTGCATGTTAGAAGCTGGCCAAAGAAGAGTTGTTTTGGAAGTCTATCGCTCATACAAGAAAGATGTCCTGCCTACCTGAGTTGGATTTTCATTAGGATGGCTTCAATACCTGTCATGTTGCATTTAATCAGAATTTCATTGTTTTTAATGCTATCGCCCAGTTTTCTGTTGCAAATTGTACGTAGGCAATGTGGAAGACATGAATTTGATTGATGCATCGTTGGATATAATGGAGCTCAGATAGGTGAAAGAGGAAACTGTTTTCAAGACTTCTGCCTCAGCTAAACAGTGGGATCAACAGCTTCGGATGTTTACAGATAGGCTAATGGAAATGTTCTGATGGTTAGACCGAAAGCTTTTGATGCATGAAAGAATTTGTTAACGATCCGTTGCATCTCCTCGAGGATGTGGGCTATAAATGCACAATCCTCTGCAAAGAGCAGGCCACAAACAGTTTACATAATCGTCTTAGTTCTTGCGTTGAAACATTGTTTATTGAACAACCCTAAACTCAAATATATATAAAGATACATATATCATATTTGTTTTTATTAGAAATATTTGCAATGACCTGTTTAGTGCTGTGATATTTTATTATAGAACCCTGTGGCTGTTCATATTATAAATACTAAATAAATATACATATTGGAATAGTTCTTCTGTATACCGTGTCACTTCGGGACGTGGAATATTATGAATCTTCACAACGTCCTGTCCTTTGTAGCTCTTAGTATTTTTTTTTTTTTTTTTGCTATTTCTCCTAATCCATGTTCTGCCAACAATTTACAGAAGCTAGTTCTTTAGTTCTTATTTTCTGCAACATGTCCCTTCGGGACGTGGGTGATCATGGCTCTTCACATTTTCCTCTGCTTTGTATCTTTGGATTGTAAGAAAGATAGCCTTAAAAATGAAATGCAAAAATCAATCAAATGAAAGAAATACAGGTAAATATAATAATTGGTGACAATATTTCATCTAATAATAATAACAACAAAAATAATGACAATAATAATAATAATAATAATAATAATAATAATAGTAACAATAATAATAATAATAGCAACAACAATGATAATAATAAAAACTCCGATCAACAACCCGCAATATGTTAATCGTCCGTGGAATGAATGATTGCTGCGTTATGAGGTCTCGAAAGATCCCCTATGTGCTTCGGAACCCCGTCTATAAAAGACCGTTACCCAATATGCCGGGCAACTTTGGGTGGACTTTTTGTATCACTCATGAGAACAATATGAAAACTAAAAGTCAAACCCAAAAGTTCAGTATGGCTCTTCCAGAGAATAAACAGCGAACCCGTCCCTCAGGAGTGAACATGCCCGAGGTCGAAAAATCTGCCATAGGAACAAACTCCTACACAACTAATGAATCTTCAGGTCTCCGCAAATGAGATGATTCCAATGCTAATTCTTCAACTAGATTCACAACCATTCATTTAAAGAACTAAAATTGTAAAATGGTGTCGTGACAAGTGCAAACTCGTTATGACTGCATTTTATGAAACGTTGCACAAACCTCAGAAAAATATCACTCGCCAGACATATATTTGACGAAGAAAGGTTGGATAAGCAATTAGAAAGTACACTGGCGAAAATAAACTAGACATTGCAAGAAGGCATATCATGAGAAATAACAGACTGACAATTGTTGAAATTATAGAAATCAAAAGAACTGCGACTAGAATAGGTGAATCAAGAGAACATGAACTGGAACCAGAAGTGGGCCTAAAAAGTCCTAACATCACACAAACCACGGATCATAATGAAGAAACTGAGATATACACCAATCACTGTGAAGATAATGCTGAATATTTAGAAGAGTTAGAAAGGCGTGAACTTAGTCACTCGCCAGCTTGCAATAAAACAAGTCTCAAATATATTGAACTGAATTATTTTATGGAAAACAAGAATAGTATACGAGAAGACAAGGAAGAAATCATGTAGCATATAAGTCAGGCACAAAATATTGAAAGGAAGGAACGAGAACAACCCTCAAAATTACAACCAACAAGGCATAGCCTCAAAACTATTAAACTCCACAATGCAGCAATCGAATTAATTCTGGTTTGGTTTGGTTTGTTTTACGGCATATCAACCTCAATGGGTTATTTAATACCGACAATTTTTATTGCTGGTAATATGTTTTCTTTAAAAATCTATTTCTGGGAATATTTTTTCTTGAAGAAATCTATGGCTGGTCATATTTTTTTCAAAGAATGTATAGCTGTTTATATTACTGGTACTTTTTTTAAAGTATTACTGATAATTGTTCCTTCAAAAATTATTGTTGTTAATAATTTTTATTACAAAGTATTTATGGTATTAAAACCTATTTTTACACAAGTTTGGGTGTTAACTATTTGCCCATAGCTGGGGTCCTAACAGGTGCAACCACCCTGGGTTAGGGTGGACCTGAGAACACCAGCAATTAAGAGGTGGTTCCATGCTCCTCAAATCCTCCTGATCAGAGGCCTTGCTGCTGGATGTATTTTATCGTCTTACCCAGGACCAAATTAATTCTGGATGAAGTAGACTCACATATAAGTCCCAACGTAGCAATATATGCATCAGCAATAAGCAACAACTAAAAGATTAAACATCAATTAATAAAGGTAGTCTCACAGACATGAAAATTCACATTGGAAAAGAAAAATAGAGGGAAAAAATGAACAATTTAGAAGTGAATTATCAATACTCGATAAACTGGCAAGAGGAGTAAATATAAGGACTAAAAAAGGTAGAAAAGTCGAGAGAAAATACAAAATGAAGAATAAAAATGAAGTCCTATCAGCTAAAGAAAAAATAAAGCAAACAATACAACTGAAGGCTCAGAGAATCAGAGGCTATGAAAAAAGATGAAGATTCTACAGACAGAACAAGATCGTTCAAACAGATGAGAAGAAATTTTACAGAGAAATAGGCAAACAAAAAATTGAAGTGACAACCCCCAATAACAATGGAAGAGGTTATACAGTTCTGAGAAAAGATATAGGCTTGCCCTAAAGAACATAACAAAGAAGCAGATTGGATTACACAAGAGGGTAGAGCGGATAATAAAATAACCAAAACCTGGGCGGGAATCACAGAAGAGGATGTTGAATGTCCACTGGAAAGCACATAACTGGAAATCTCCAGGAATAGATAAAATTCTTAAATTGGCTATATTATTTAAATACAGCACACAAAATACAAGCCAAAGAACTTCAAGAAATAGTCAATGATCCTACTAAAATTCCTGTATGGGTAACCAAAGGAATTACCTTCCTTCTACCCAAGAATGGTGACACAAATATCCCTAAAACTACAGACCAATTATATGTCTTCTCACTACTTACAAACTGTTGACATTTATTCTGGCAAAACTGACATATTCCTTCTTAGAAAAAAAATGACATCCTACATCTTAAACAAAAAGGGGGCAAACGTGGCTCTTACGGATGTAAAGACCAATAACTTATTAATAGAATGATCTTAGAAAACTGTTTCAGTCCAAAGAAAATCTCAGTACTGCCTCGATATATTACATTTTCTAGTGTACCCCATTCCTGGATCTTAAAGTCTTTAAATATATACAAGTTAATATCCGTTGTCATCAGTTTCATCAAACAATTTATGTCGATATGGAAAACAACACTTCACCTCAATCATATAAATGGAATCTATAAATCTAGCGAAATAAACATCAACACAAGAATATTTCAAGGTGACTTTTTGTCTCTTATTATTTTGTATATCCCTAATAGAATTAACCAATGAACTTAACAAGAAAGAATATGGCTATAAGATATCTCAAAAGAAAACAAACCATCTATTTTACATGGACGACTTAAAGTTGTTTGCTAGGAATGGCAGTGAGCTGGAAGGTCTCCTGAAAACAGTGAAATGTTTCAGTGATGACATTGGAATGGAATTCGGTTTGGATAAATGTACTAAACCCACAATTTTATTAGGATCACTGCAATAAATCTCTTTTAGCTTACCCCCTGGGGCAACAATCAAAAATTTAGAGCAAGAAGAACTTATAAGTACCTCCGAATCATTTTATATGTGTACTGGAGTAGCTTCTTCAAAAACATTGTAATTCTCAAGCTTTGATGTTACAATGAAAAAAGTGAGATTAGGCTAGTTAAAATATTAAAGATGAAAGACTCTTGCATTCCAATGAACTTCTTATTCGGTAAAATATTTTCTTGTCTGGGAAACATAAGGAAACATGGGACCCTCATTATGTGTGCATTCGATTACTGCTATTGTATTGTATGGCGACAGAGAGGTTTGGAGGTACTCAAGACAACCTCATTATAGGATGGAAACCGACAAAGTAGAGTAGACGTTTGTGAAATCCTTTCCTGCAACCAGACTCGAGTATAAAGTAAAAAAAATACATACTTTGTTTGATCAATGTAAACTTAAATGTCTGCCTACCTTTTGACTCAAGTGTAAACTGGACATCTTTATACGTTTTGAGTCGTGTGCAAACCGGACCTCTGTATAGCTATTGACTCGTATATTAACTTACCCCTGTCTACCTTTTGGCTTATGTATGAATCTGACCTCTTTTTTCCTTTTGATTCAAGTGCAAACCCGATCTTTACATACCTTTCGAGTGAAGTGTAAATCGGACCTTTGCATACCTTTTAATTCAAGTGTAAACCGGACCTCTGTATACCGTTTGACTCAAGTGTAATCCCGATCTTTGTATAACTTTAGATTCAAGTGTAAACCAGACCTCTGTGAACATTTTGACTCATGTATAAGTTGAACTCTGTATAACTATTGACTCAAGTGTAAACAGTACCTCTCTATAACTTTTGAATCAATTTAAATCTGATTTGTGTTTACAATTTTGTCGGAAACATAAACCAGACATCTACATAACTTCTGATTCAATCGTGAACTGATTTCATGTTTCCTTTTGACTCAAGTATAAATTTGACCTCTCTATAGCTTTTGAATCAAATTGAAACCGGACGTAGATCTACCCTTGAGATTCAGGGGGAAATCGTATCTGTGTTTTTCTTTTGACTCCCGCGTAAGCCTGGCCTATCTATTTCACATATACAGGTTGATATGTCATTAAATTAACCAAATTAGCTTATCCCGTTTTCATATGTTAAAGATTTAACATGACCTTTGTACAGACTATAACAATGGCTGATAAGTTAATCTAGCAGGTCGTTGTTAAAGAGCTACATCCTTACCGAGTGTCTTCCTATAACCGTAGCCGCCATGTTAGTCTCGGGTAAGCTTATTAATTATCCAAGTCTATGCGAGACGATTATGAATACCACGTCATGTATTTTTATGGCAATCTTCATCGAAAGCGTTAATCCAGAATGCTTAACATTCTTTAGTTATGAGCTGAGAGAATTAGAAATTCTATCGGGATTCAGCATTGTCAGTCACAATCTTAACAACCTAAGATACGCAGACACAGAAAAGAAATTACAAAACCTCCTACAGAAGGAAGCGAAGAAGAGCGAGAAGAAAGGACTAAGCATAAACTACAAGAAGACAGAATGAATTGTCATCAGTAAAAGGATGACCCCGAACTGCGATTTGTCGGTCGGGGACACTAAAATCAAGCAGGAGCAGAAGTTTAAATATCTGGGATGTGTTTTGACAGAGGACGGTAAGTGCGACACTGAGATCCGTTGACGTATTGGGATGGCTAAGGACGCATTCAAAAAGCTGGGCGGAGTGTTGCGAGACAGGAGAATTTAAGAAAAGAGTACTGAGCTGTTACGTGACATTTGTCCTCCTTTACAGCAGCGAATGTTGGACGGTCCACTCAAAGATGAAGAAGTGACACGAGGCAGCAGAGGTATTCTTCTACAGAAGGATGCTGAGGATACCATAGACAGGACATGAGAGCAACGATGAGGTTTTGGAGAGGATGCAAACAAAGAGGAAACATATACTTATCATTAGGAAGAAACAGCTGAAGTTTCTCGTACACCTAATGAGAAAGGAAGGCTTGGAAAGTTTGATACTCACAGGGTGGATAGAGGGAAACAGGGACAAGGGAAAACAATGCGTGAAATACTTTATGGGCTTAAGCAAGTGGATGTCAGAACAGGGTCTGGGAGAAATAACAAAAAGACAAAACTTATTGATTGCTACTGTTATATACTGTACCTATGAACACTAATGGGTATGTCCCAATCCTCATAAATACTTTGGACACTATTGTAAGAGGGAGCAATATGCTGTATAAGTACTCCATCACTAGGAGTTGTTTACCTACTTCACGCCGCTGGCGAGTATTGTATTTTGCTGATGTTATAAAGATTAGCATTTCATTTCCAACTTCCATAAAAAGAAGTCTCGCTAGCGATTGGTAGGGAGTTTGTTTTCAACTTTGTGATCTGTATCTTGTGTTAAACTTAAACTTCGATCAATATTAAAAATGTCTTACTATAGAACAAGATGTAAGCGACATTTAGGAGGACGAATATATGAAGGTTCTCTGGTCGACGTGTCAGGCCTTAGTATTACAGCAGCAATTGGCCAGTAACCATTTCTCCGTTAAAATATACGAATGGATAGTTTAACTTTAGAAAAATGTATCCGATTATCACCAAATTCTTAGAATTTATTCCATATCGACTTTCATTCTTTTTAGTTCCTGTTTGTTAGATAAACGTACAAGGTATTTTTGTAGTTCTTTCTAAATTTGACCGATCGAGTCAACATTCGGTGTAGCCTTAAGTAAATAAACAAATTGAAGGAAAATGTCTACATATCTGAAAGAATTGATAGGGAAAATAGATCATACCTCATGGTATATTTTTAGTAGAGACACATATTTGAGTAGACGCTCTATTTATTTATTAAACAGTGAGGGTACCCACTAAAAAATAACGTTTAATTAATAAAATCTGTCGGATGAATAAATAAAAATCCACCACTTCTTTAGAAATTGCTTTGTTTACGTTAAGATACGAAACGGAGTATATATGAATGTTTCGAGAGTCTAAAAAAGATTTGAATTTATAAGGCACTATTCAACTTTGCTTTATCATCAGCGTACTTAGTGGCCTAGACGGTTTAAAGCACATTGGATCTAACGGTTTTTTCTCCTACTCCCTTGGAAGCAGGTTCGAATCCTGCCGGAGAGCGCATATCTTTTCCTTTAATAAGGTTTCTCGAATATTCAGGTAGACTAAAATATACTGTTTCATAAATAAACGGGGCGTCTACTCAAACATGGATATCCACTAAAAATAGCGTTCAACTAATAAAATAAAAAAGATTGTAAGCAGTGCATACTGATAATAAAATTAATAACAATAATAAGAAATTTATTCCATCATTAATGCTTGTAATAGTTCCCTTGACGTTTTCTTGATTGTTAAAGAATTTTATTATTTTATTATTTAAACATTATTTTTTTAGTGGATACCCGTGTTTGTGTAGACTTTCAATAAAAAAAAAAATAAACGGCCGTCTACTCAAATATGGGTCATCACTAAAATTAACGTTTAAGTAATAAAATCTGTCGGATGAATAAATAAGAATCCATCACTTCTTTAGAAATTGCTTTGTTTACTTTAGGATACGAAACTGAGTAGATATGAATGTCTCGAGAGTTTAAGAAAGATTATTTACATAACACAATATCCAACTTTGCTTTATCATCGACACACTTTGTGGTCGAAGCGATTTAAAGCACGTGGGATCTAACAATGGCCCCTTTTGCCATGTGGGAAACAGGTTCAAATCCTCCCAGAAAGCACATATTTTTCTTCAATATAATTTCTCGAAAATTCCGTCCGGTAGTCGAAAATAAAAATATACATATATAAATAAATTCGAAGAGAACATAATAATAAGAAGAAAGTTTATTTTATATTATTAGCTCAATAGAAAAATCTTCCTGGGTATGACGATAAACTACACCCGCGTCCTCGGTAAGACGATAAACTACATCCAACAGCAAGGCCTCTGATCAGGGGGCTTTGAGGAGTGTGGAACCACCTCTTAAATGCTGGTGTTGCCAGGTCCACCCTGACCCGGGGTGGTAGTACCTGTTAGAGTCCCATAGGCAAATATTTAACCCCCACACTGGGGTTAAAACATTATGAAAGTGTAAAAGTAGGTTTTAATGCCAGCAATACGTTTTTGTAAAAAAAATTATTACCAGCAATAAATTTTCGAAGAAAAAAATTACCAGTAATACATTTACAATATATATATATATATATATATATATATATATATATATATATATATATATATATATATATATATATATATATGTATATATATATATTACCAACAATATCATCCTCATTCTCTATGTATTCTATTAGTAAGAAGGAAGTTCCACTCGGACAGCTTCTTTCCAGTAGCAGCTGTTTTGTAGGACAGATTCCTGAGTGGATGTTTCAATAATCTTAACATTTACATATCATGAGTTAACCATTAGCTTTCCTATATATCCTCATAAACTGCACTTCTGACTTGCATCAACCTCATTCAGTAACCCTCTACCTTGATGGCTCTTGGGCGCTGTATTGGGTGAAGAATTAAGTTTTAAAAAGAGATGGGGATAAGAGAATATAAATGGTAAACAATGTTGAAAAAGAAGAAATATAAAAAAATAATAATTTATAAATTTATGATAACAAAGCTCATAGTAGTCATCTTTTTATCTCCCTGTTTGACCAAGATTCAGTCCCTTGGTGGCGATGGTATATGGAGGCCGTGCGCTGACCAGACTACATACTCCCCACCTAACTCGGCCGTACCGACAAAATCCAAAGGAATACAGGGCATGACATTTGGTGATTGCTTGGCTGCAGGAGTTGCAGGAAAGTTGTCAATGATGGCAACCAAAGGCTCCGGGGTTAAACTTCGGATTTTTTTGTCTGGATTTAATTTTATAGCCTTTTCTATGCTTGGATATGAACACAAGGCAACGGGGGTTTAAAAAGAGGGTCTTCTTTTCCCCTAAATGGACTGATTTCCTGAGCTGTAGAGCTTACATCTGTTTGAATCAGCTGATTATGAGGCGCCAGTTGTCAGCATTCGCGCATCCTCCGGCTCTGAGTTGGACTTTTCAGAAGCTATTTTAGATGCATACCACGGAAGCATCTTACAGATAATGGGGTCTTGTCTCCGCTATCATTTCGACTATGGAAACGTTTGGAACATATATAATTTAGGTATATAAACATTATATACATTACGTGGTTAAAATTAAAATAAACATTATATATATATGTGTGTGTGTGTGTGTGTGTGTGTGTGTGTGTGTGTGTGTGTGTGTGTGTGTGAAAATATATAGAAAATAGGAAAGAACTGGTTAGGTAAATAATCCAAAGTTCTTTATTATTTTTGTTATTATTTTTTTTAAAAAGTGCTCGATACAAAAGTAGAGCATAAATATAATTATTTATTTAAAAATATGATTCCAATACGCTACATAAGAGGTCTCATGTTTCAAAACAAGAGCCGAAAACTTCAATATAATTATTTGAATTAAATTGAGTTAAAGTAAGCTCTGTTTCATCTTCAAGCGAAATTTTTTTTGGAATAACTTATTTCTGAAATTTACGTATTTTAATAGTATATTCACAATTGAAATCAAAATTTCCATGGTAACAGCCAGGGCGAATTGTTTAAAATAGTTAGGGGTGTTGAGTGTTAATAATTTGTATCAGTATAGAGTTACTTTCATAGATGTCAAGTCAGGGTAAGGTGGGGTGTCTAAATTTAAAACGGAAGATGTTTTCGCCTAGTCTGGTTTACGTGTCTATGGAGATTTATTTATTTTTTTATTTTATTTCTTTATGAAAGGGATTTGTGCATATAAAAACTGCCGTAACATTTGTTTTTTGACGACTTCATAAAGGGTCTTTTTTTGTAGGGTATTTAAACTATTTATTTGGGCTATAGATTATAAAAGTTATTTTATTGCATGCTTGTTTTTAGCTAATTATTCAGTGCATAAATCTGATGATGTCGGCAAAAAACCGTTAACTCATGTCTATTGTTTAATAGATTTTTATTATTTAGAAACTTAATCATGTGCAGTTTCTCATGGAGGCACAAAGGGGATGGGTCATCCCAAGTTTTACAAGTTCTAGTCCTATTTATAATTTTCCATTTTACTTTATGTGTCCTGTTTATTTCCTTCAGATGCCAAAAATATTTAGATAGAGAAGTCTGATTTCTTTTATTTATATTGTTGAAAGAGCACTTATGCTGCCTCCATCTGGTTTTAAATTCATTCTTCGTGGACCCAATGTATATCATATTAGTATTAGGACTCTCAGTGGATGAGATAGTACATTGGTATACCACAGATTTGATGCAGCATTTATACTCTAATGGGCAGTCTTCTGGGTTTCTACAATCACACAATTTTTGACTGTTATTGTCTGATTTAAGTGTAGGGTTTTTATTAATACTATTCAGGCATGGGGGTTTGTTCAGGATTTTATTATTGTGTTTTTTTATTATACTTTCTATATTTTCAGTGCAGCTGTAACTCAATTTTAGGGTGTTCTTATTAAATATATTACTAAGCCTACTATTGGTGGGGAAGTGTTTATCAATTAAAGCTAAGAATTTCTGTCCTAGTTTAATACTAACCATTTGGTTGAACGGAGGGGTATACCAAATGATTTTTCTTTTCATGTTTTTTTTTCTTCTGGCTAGTGCAAATGTCTCTATAGTTAATGTTAGCATTTTTATAACCACTATTTTTTAGGGCAGCGTTATAGAAGCCATTGTGTTGTTGGAATATTTCTTCATTAGCGGAGTTAATGCTAATTCTATTTTCTATTGATGAGGGTATATGTTTAACCATGGATGGAGGGTAGTTTGACTTCGGGTGTATATATAAGGGGTTAGCATTTGATTTTCTATAAGGTTGGTATGTGTTGCTTGCTAATTCTAGAGTTACGTCGAGGAAATTGACCCTTTTCAGTTTAGTTTCAGTTATCTTTAAGTTTAGATTTTTAAATTCACTAAATATAATTTTTCTGATTTACTCTATCTTAAAACTAATAGTGTGAGGAGTGGTGAGGAGTTCTACCTTCAATTGTGAATATGCTATTAAAACACGTAAATTTCAGAAATAAGTTATTCCAAAAAAAAATTTCGCTTGAAGAGGGAACAGAGCTTACTTTAACTCAATTTAATTCAAATAATTATATTGAAGTTTTCGGCTCATGTTTTGAAACATGAGACCTCTTATGTAGCGTGTTGGAATCATATTTTTAAATAAATAATTATATATATATATATATATATATATATATATATATATATATATATATATATCAAAATAAAGAGAAAGAAAAGTAAAATTTATAATCCGGTGTTCTTATTAATTATTTTTATTTTTAAAATAAAGTACCCAATACAATTCTGCAGAGCACAAATATTATAAATTTACTAATTTAAAAAAAAAAAAATGGTTCGAACGCTACACAGGAATTTCCATGTTTTAAAAACAGAAGCTAAAAACTTTAAATTTAATTATAGAATTAAATTAAAATCCCTATTACTGTTTCATTTTCAAGCAAATTCCAAAATCCGCTTGAAAATGAAACAGTACTAGGGATTTTAATTTAATTCTATAATTAAATTTGAAGTTTTTAGCTTCTGTTTTTGAAACATGTTAATTCTTGTGTAGCGATGGAACCATATTTTTTGAATTAGTAAATATATATATATATATATATATATATATATATATATATATATATATATATATATAAAATGTCAGGTAAACAAAGACACTAGAAAGCAACACACATTACGAAATAGTAGATAAATAAAAAAAATCCAAATATCGAAAAGTTTGTTAATTTTAGAAAAAGATAGCAGAAACCAAAAATGAAAATTTAAATCGAAACTCATAATAAAAAATAATAAAGCAAGAGGAATTAAACAAAAAGGAACGTTAATGGCTATTGCTTCGTAAATGTTTAACTGCTTACTCCAAGAAATGCCGGTTTAGTGGATTTTGGCTACCTGCCAAACGCAAAACTGAGGCAACCTATTTTAATTAAGAAATGCAGCTTCGTGGAGAGAAGGAAAGAAAAGAAAACAGATAAAAAAAAAAAAAGATAAGAAAAGGAAAACAGTATTGGGATATACATATGCGCAACTGGCTGGCAATGAAAAGGATGGGTATAGCAGTACGATTCAAATGTGTGGGCGGTGGAGGCTTGTAGGCAGTGATAAGTCGGTTTTCAACGTCTGTTTATATGCTACCTTAACTGAAAACCACGGAGACAATTTTTTTTTTTTTTTGATTTGGGTCTCAGTGGAACTGAGGAAGAAAGCTGAGTGTCATGTGGGATTCAACCAGCAAGCCAAAAAAATTGCAAGCGAAAAGAAGAGCAGAAAGAAAAATGAAAATAACTGAAGACAGGTAACAAAAAATAAGCACGTACCGTGTTTCTTCACAACGTCGCCGATCATGGCTCTCTACAACCTCCTATCTCGCGCAACTCTTAGCATTTTTTTTACCATCCCTTTTAATCTCCATTCTTCTTCTTTGTACTGTGTCTCTTCAGAACGTCTTCGAACATCCAAAATAAGAATCTGCAATGTTATTATTCATGACCTGGCACCTCGGCTTCAGTCACTTTCTCACCGACGTAACGTAGCTTCCCTCTAAATTTTCTATAAATACTTCCATAGCAATTATTCTGATGAACTTTCCTCCCTGGTAGCTAGACTTTATGAATTTAAGGGAAGTACTAGATTAGCGGTTAGGTCTCAGCATTTTACAGTTGTAAAGCCCAGAAATAACCGTAAGTTCTATGCTAGTAATTTCTTCTCTCAGATTTCAAGCGCGTGGAACTCTTTTGTAGCTTCAAAAACTCAAATGCAATGCCAATCGTTATCTTATGTCTTCTTAATTCCTGTTCTTTTACTGTTTCCTCTTCTTAATAGTGTTTTTTCTTATATTCTCAGTAACCCCTTGCGTCCAAGTAGCCTTATTGCCTTACTTGTGGTGAAATGATTAAAAAAAATCATAGCTGACTGGAAAGCAAGAAGCTGGAAGAAATTTCCACACGCGAGAAGTAAGGGTAAGGCGAATAAAAAAGGGCAATGAAATGACGAAAAAATTGGCTATCAGAAAAAAGTTATTATTTTACAACTTTCTCTTGTTGCCCGTTTAACAAATATATTTTGGCCAGATTAAATGTCGAAAGAGAAAATGACCCCAAACATTTTTAATAAAAAGTAAAGTCACCAAGAAAGAAATCGTAACGTAAGTGAAGTTTTGTGTTTTTCGAAAAAGAGAACATGCTAACAAGTTATAGAAATGTGTTTCATGCCTTCTTTCCGAAGCTGAAAACGAAAGGACGTTGCAAAGATGAGTCTTTACTCACAAGTAAAGCAGGCTACAAGTGCATTCGAAGACATACCAAAGTAAGTTTCTACGCAGTGTTACCTTAAAAACAAAACAAAACAGAAGACCTAGCAACACCGAGAACTGACTCAGAAAGTATTCCCAAAGCCACAAATTGCAAAATCGGGCCTCAAATGAGCGAATGCACCGACAAAAACAAAGAAGTGAACCCAATTGAACTTCGGATATGCATTAGCAAGAGAATCGGATGAGTTTTATAAACGCCCGACTTACGAAGGGGGAAAGAAAATCTGTCACATTTCCACAAGGAAAAAATCGAACGTCCAAAGAAAAGACTGAAACCACATACTTTCGGGATCCAGAAAAGAATAAACAATTATTTTTTGTACGCATGAAAAATTTAGTCTCGTATTCTTTTCAGACGTTACTATTATTCCACAACAAACGCTGTACCCTACAGGTATTTACCTAATTTTCCATAGTTAGGTACACCGCTTCAAGAGTCGAGTACCGAGTGAAAATAAAATATTCAACATTAGCAATGAGTTTCGGATTACGCTATAATTCTTTCATTCGCCATTTTCATTTTTTTTCCTTTAGTTTTCTTCTGCTCTTTAAAAGAAAAGAAGATTTTTTCTTTCTTCTAGCTAAGTTTTTGGTGCCTTCTAACTTTTTTCCTTCTTTTCTTCTTTCTTTCCTTTCTTTTTTCTTTATTAGGGTTACTTTCTTTTTCTATATTCCAATCATTACTTTTCTTTCTTTCTTTCCTTCTTTCTTTCTTTGGGATATTTTCTCTTTCTTCATTCCTTCCTTCCTTCCTTCGCTTTGTTTCGCTTTTTCATTCTTTAATAAGGTTACTTTCTTTCTAAGCGCTGTTTCCTTTTTTTCATTCTTTATTAGAATTACATTTTTTCCTATACTAAGAAGCATTACTCTTTCTTTCTTCCTTCCTTTCTTTCTTTCTTTCTTTCTTTCTTTCTTTATTTGAGATATTTTCTCTTTCATTTTCTTCCAAGCGCTACTAAGCCTTCCTTACTTTCATCATTCCTTACTTTCTAAGCTTTATTTCCTTTTTTCTTTCTTTCTTTCTTTGAGATAGTGTCTCTTTTATTTATTTCCAAGCGTTAGTTAGCCATCCTTTCTTTCTTTCTTTCTTTCTTTCTTTCTTTCTTTCTTTCTTTCTTTCTTTCTTTCTTTGTTGTTTCCTTTTTTTCATTCTTTATTAGAATTACATTTTTTCCTATATTAAGAAGCATTACTTTTTCTTTCTTTCTTTCTTTCTTTCTTTCTTTCTTTCTTTCTTTCTACTCTATTAAAAATGATTCGATGGTGGTATTCACAGTTAATCTCTGGATTATCGCTTCTGATTTCTTATAAGAGCTGCATTGCTCCGGGGAAGAGAGTTTCGAAACATTTTAATGATGGAAAGAGGTAAAACGAAAAAATTAGAACGTGCTTGTGAAATGATATGATGAAAATGAAAAAAATATCAGAAAAAGAAAAGAAAAAAATGTTTTGAAATGAACAAAATGGAGGTATGTTGCAAAGCATAATCTCTTAATAGATTAAGGCCAATTACAAGATAAACACAAAATCTATAAATAGAGTGATTGTGAGAGATTACGAAGCTAGGGGGTAGCAAAAAACGAGATAAGGAAAGAAAAAAAGAAAGAGATGGAAGGTGAAGGACAGAGACAGAAAGAGAGAGAGAGAAAGAAAGAAAGGATAAACTTCATCCTTCTTTTCTTCTTTCTTTCCTTCTTCATTTCTTTCTCTCGTTCTTTCTTTCTTTAATTTTTCATGCTTTTTTTAGGGTTACTCTCTTTTCTATACTTTTTGTCATTACTTTTCTTCCCTCTTTTCTTTCTTTCTTTCTTTGGAATACTTTCTCTTTTATTTCTTTCCAAGCGTTAGTTAGCCTTCCTTCCTTCGTTCGCTTTGTTTCGTTTTTTCATTCTTTAATAAGGTTACTTTCTTTTCTTATACTTCGAATCAATCTTTGTTTGTTTGTTTGTTTCTTTCTTTCTTTCTTTCTTTCTTTCTTTTTTTCTTTCTTTCTACTCTATTAAAAATGATTCAATGGTGGGATTCGCAGTTAATCTCTGGATTATCGTTTCTGATTTCTTATAAGAGACAAGAGAGGAAGAGAGTCTCGAAACAGTTTAATGATGGGAAAAGGTAAAACAAAAAATAGAACGAGCTCGTGGAATGATATGATGAAAACGAAAAATTATCCAAAAAAAAAAATGAAGAAAAAAAATTGTTGAAATAAACAAAATGGAGGCACGTTGCAAAGCATAATCTCTCAATAAATGTGGCAAATTACAAGATAAACACAAAATCTATAAATAGAGGGATTGTGAGAGATTACGAAGCAAGGAGATGGCAAAAAAGAAATAAGGGAAAAGAAAAAGAAAGAGGGGGATCGAGGGAGAGAGAGAGAGAGAGAGAGAGAGAGAGAGAGAGAGAGAGAAAGAGAAGGAAAAAAGAGAAAGCGAAAGATGGGTAATTCTTTCATTTCTTATTTTCCTTTTTCTTTAGTTTTTTTTTTCTGCTCTTTAATAATGTATTTTTTCTTCATTTGTTTCTTTCTTCTACCGAACATTTTGGTGCCTTCTAATTTGGTCCTTTCTTTCTTTCTTTCTTTCTTTCTTTCTTTCTTTCTTTCTTTCTTTCTTAGCTTTGGTTTATCAGGTTTACTTTCTTTTTCTATCTTTCCAAGAATTATTTTCTTTCTTTCTTTCTTTCTTTCTTTCTTTCTTTCTTTCTTTCTTTCTTTCTTTCTTTCTGTTTATCAGGTTTACTTTCTTTTTCTATCTTTCCAAGAATTATTTTCTTTCTTTCTTTCTTTCTTTCTTTCTTTCTTTCTTTCTTTCTTTCTTTCTTTCTTTCTTTCTGTTTATCAGGTTTACTTTCTTTTTTTATCTTTCCAAGAATTATTTTATTTTATTTTATTTCATTTCATTTCTTTCTTTCTTTCTTTCTTTCTTTCTTTCTTTCTTTCTTTCTTTCTTTCTTTGAGGTTACTTTCTTTTCTTATACTTCGAATCATTACTTTTTCTTTGTTTCTTTGTTTCTAGTTTCTTTGTTTCTAGTTTCTTTGTTTCTTTCTATCATTTCTTTGTTTCTTTCTATCATTTCTTTCTTTCTTTCTTAGCTTTTGTTCTTAGTTTTTAAGTTCTATTTTCTTCATTCTTTATTCTTTCACACAGTTAATTATTCTTTCTTTCTTAGAGTTAAGCTTTCATTCTCTTCAAACGATTCTTTTTTTTCTCTCTTTCTACGCGTGGCTTTCTTTCTCTGTGATGTTTAAGCTCGCTATAATGTAGGGTACCACCACATAAAACGTGATGCCTAAAGTTTAAAATGAACTTTTTAAAATTAAAATTATTTTTTGAAGCTTTCATTTTAGTTTCAATTTCAAGTTAATAGATTAAATTTAATAATTTCCAATAAGCAGAATACTTTGCTGTGTTTCAAAAACTAATTTAACTTGAATAGAAGGTTTTTTTTTTTCTAAAATATCTGAAACTTTATTTGAGGGATATTAGCTGATTTAAATTAATCTGACTTAAAACAATTACTTTAAGTTAAAAATATCGAAAAAAAGGCATTTTTTTAACACAGTGGTAGATGTTTATTTAAGTTGTTAACGTGTTTGGCAGCTTGATAACAGATAGTTGTTTTTCGAATGTTGTTCTATGGGGGCCTTTAGTGGTAAAAATAACTGATTATAACCTGAGCGTCTTTTATATATAACTTTTAAGTACTCAGTAATTGTAAAAACTTAGGATCATATTCGCCGTAATCTAATGCTTTATTGAAGTTTAGAAATTTGGGCTTTAAATTTACTATCGTAAATTTAAATATAAATTTACTATAGCTCTTATTTTCTGATAATGTCGGGCGTGTTTATGCAAATGCGAAAAGAAACTTAAAATTCTTTTAAAAATTTTGGTATTTGTTGATTTGTACTATGCGTTTCCATTTATGATTTGTAAATATAGTTTTAATTAATAATAATATCATCTAAAAGAGTGAAAATAATGTAGAATTTTAAAATTATTTAAAAGTTAAATTATTCTAATTAAAATTTGAAATAATGAAAACAATTCTTGTAAAAATTCATTATTCACCGCAAATTTTGTTTTTAAGATAATAGTGATCTTAATATATATTATTTATAAAAGTAATTCAAAGCTTTCTTAATTAAATAATGTTATTATTTTATTGATTTTTTTATTTTACAATGCAGAGTAGATTTTTGGTAAATGGTGTTTCTGTTTGACAAAATCTTACTGATAATTTAAATTCTCTTTTAACAATATAAATATGAAGTTGGTGCAATTTTAATTTCTTGAAATTTCATAAAATTAAGTCAGTGGTGGTAACATGTAAAAATATTTTACCAAGATTTTCTAAAAAAAATTTAAATAATTTAATTGCTTTGTGAATAATTACTTAATATTTCGTTAAAATCAGAAAATTAATTGATTTTTGCAAGAATTTCCAAAACAATGTATTTTTTATGGCAAAAAAAGACGCTAAATTTCCCATACTAATCTTTGGCCCACCTGACGCAAGTAAAACAAGATTTTTAACCAAAATTTCGAACGTGTTAGAAAGGATTAAAAAATTTAACAAAATAATTAAAAAAGTACTTTAGTCTTTTCTCTTAATAAACATATTGACGATAAAATATTGTTTTATCAAGTGTAGAGAATTTTTTCATCATGTATGCTCTTTTATTAGCGAAATTTTGGCGGTAACAACTACAGTGTAACCCGGATATAAGAGAGTTGTTGGGACTGGAGAAGAAGTATCTTATATCCGGGTTTCTCTTATATCCAGGTTTGGTCTATTTTATATACATTAACACAGGCTCTAATTTGGGACCAGAGAAAATCTCTCTTATATCCGGGTTCTCTTATATCAGGGTTTCTTATATCCGGGTTACCCTGTAATGTATTTAAAGAGGCGATTATATATTCAAATCCATATATGAACGGAAAGAAAGTAAGAAAGAAAGAAAGTAAGAAAGAAAGAAAAGTTAACTATTAGGTTGGTGCAAAAATAATGACGTAATAATGTCGTTTTTTGACGTTACAAAATACGTCAAAAAAGGACATTATTACGTCATTATTTTTGCACCAACCTAATAACACTTGAAAGGAAATAAGAGAAAATACCCGTAGAAAGAAAGAATTGTGTTGGTGGCAAAAAGTATAATTGACGGTTAAAATTCTAAAAAATCTTACCAAAGAAATTTAACCAGTCTTTAGCGTTTAATCTGACTGGAAAACAAGATTCACCGTTGACAGCAACAAACGGCAAAATTTCAGAGATGTGAGAAATGATAAAAATAACACTTGTAAAGAATCGTATTCACAAAACTTTGAGGCGACATCTTGTCTGTATTAAGAAAAAGGAAAAGCGACAACGAATTCATGTTGCTAAGTTATATTGGGCAGAAATGTTCGCTTGTTTATGAACCTCCAACACCCCCCCTACAAAAAAAAATTTATTTGTAAAAAATAAATGCTTCATGCATCATTAAGTTACTGATTTATTGATCCTCAAACGTACTTTACCCTTCTTATTCATCTTCTTTAGGGTGAGGGCGATCATGGCTCTCAACGACTTCCTATCCTTTCAACTCTTGGTTTGTCTTTTTACGATCTCTCCCACTCCTTGTTCTTCTATCCGTTTACACATGATTGTTAGGTGGCTTGATTTGAATACGTCAAATTCTCCAGGCCTTCTTTCCTCATTATGTGTCCTAGAAATTTCAACTTTCCCTTTTTGTTTCCATTTTCTGTGTTCAGAAATACAGTGTAATCCGGATATAAGAGACCCGGATATAAGAGGAACCCTGATATAAGAGAGATTTTATCTGGTCCCAAAATAGAGCCATACTTACCTAAACAAAATAGACACTGTATATAATCTTAAAAATATCATTGAAAAATGAGGCAGGTGACGATTAAGATGTATTAACTATTCTCTCTCTCTCTCTCTCTCTATATATATATATATGCAGTGTAACCCGGATATAAGAGAGTTGCCGGGACCGGAGAAGAAATCTCTTATATCCGGGTTTCTCTTATATCAGGGTTTGGTCTATTTTGTTTAGGTAAGTATAGCTCTAATTTGGGACCAGAAAAAATATCTCTTATATCCGGGTTTCTCTTATATACGGGTCGCTTATATCCGGGTTGCACTATATATATATATATATATATATATATAATGTAAATTAATAATTAGTAGGGTTAATTCCAAGGAGGATATTAATCCAAAGAGAGGTATACAGAATCCTTAAGAATCCATTTCGTTATAATCTATTTCGTGAGCTTCGTATACATACATATATACATACATATATATATACATAGACTGAGATAGATAATGAACAGAATGTAATAGATAGATAGATAGATAGATAGATAGATAGATAGATAGATAGATAGATAGATAAAGTTTGGGTGTAACCCTGAGATTCACGCAACAATCACACACATCTAACCTGATATTAAAAGCTGTCCTTTTACTTAATGTGCGATATCAAAAGACGTTTATTAATACTTCAGCAATCTGATATTTACAAAGATGAGGCAGCCATCTTTTCGCCCTCCTGTCGTGATTATTTATAACGGCAAAAAAAGTGCAAATTCAAAAAGAGTTTGAACGCTTTTTCAAGTTATTATCGGTTCACATAGAGAGTGAAAAATATCCAATTTCAATAAGAATCATATAACGTCGTTGATCCAGTCAGGACAGTTCATTTATGTGAAACTTTTCGTATGTATTATAACATGAACCAGAAGACTCGGAGACACGATGATACGATAGAGTATTGTTATCTTTCTTAAATATTCTATCATTGTTGTCGGGTCCGCCCCTTATGGGGCCATGTCGACGAGTTGACGGTGCGTCTCGCTCTCGAACAGCTCGTGCTCATTGATCGCGCATACGCGTGTGACAATGTGTCGCACCCGTTTTTCGGGGTGAAACGGATGGTGCTTCTCACGCTTCTGGCCACGGCCCGAATTGTGATTTGGACGACGCGAATGGAGGAAGTCTTGCGAGGCATCCGTCTGTCTCATCAGGATCTAATCCGATTCTTTGAGCATCAGCTCAAGATGAAGATTAGAACTGATAGAAAACGCTTGCATTCGACAGTCTTCAGCGAAAGGTGGGTGACTGAGGCGAGTTTGGTTCGTTTGAACGGGGCTAGCCTTGATTTTCTCTTTTAGGTCGACCTACGTCACATCGGGGTGGTTTCCTGTGGAGCCCTCCTCCTGGTTAGGTTAGACAATCTTTTGTGTACCTAGTTAATGTGAGTAAGTGTTGTTCCTGGTCTGTTCCCGACTGCCTCTTTGGTTATGATCCAAGTCGAGATTCCCAACCTCCTCAGTTTGTTTTTGGCCTTCTTTTTTTTTTTTTTTATCTCGACTGGGTCAGCTTTTATTCCCCATGTCCGTAGACATTTTTTCCACTCCCTTAGCGAGAGAGCTTCTTGATTTTGTCCAACGGGCTGAATACAACGGCCTTTCCTTTTCTGAGGGTTGGACGGGCCTTACTAACATTAGTTATGTTTAGTTTACTTTGTGTTTATGTTTAGTTTGTTATTGGGTTTATCTCCCTCCCCTCTCATTTTTCATCTTTAGAATTGTATATATAAGTTATTATCATTAAATTTTATGGCATGGGGCGCCTTTTTGTAGGTCTCCCTTGAGATGATGTGGTAATTTGGCGACGGACGAGTTTTTGTGATGAATGTGTAAATTGTAATGAGTAAATGGGTCGCGAATCGGATTAGCTAGGTATAAGATAGTTGGTGAAGACCAGCTTCAACACCCCCTTTTTTAGCCTTGTGCCATAATTGTATTTTTATACAATAAATATCCATTTCATCCCTTGCAAGGGAGTAAAGCCACTAAGACACAAGGGGTTACTAGGTGTGAAAGAATTACATAACAGAAACATTCTTAAGTAGTGAGAACAATAGAAGGGTAATCAAGAAGACATTATATAACAAGTGACATTGCATTTAAATATTTGATGATCAAAGATGGCTGAAAAGCATGGAACCGAAAGAGAGTTCTACAAGCAAGAAAGGTGACAAAAGAAAATTAGCATAGTAATTACGGTTACATTTAGCCAATTCAATGTGAACTGATTAGACCTACCCGTCAATCTAGTACTGCGCTTAAATTCCTAAAAAGCGAGGAGCTCATTCAAAAAATTGCCAAGAGAACATTTATAGAAAATGCACAGGGAATCAACTTTACAGTAGTAGTAAAGTAACTGAAGCTAAGACGCCAGATCAGGACCAATAATTTTGCTGATTCTTGTTTGGATTTTATCAAGAATCTCTAAATATATAGCAAGAGAACCGGACCGTATGTGACAGTAATATTCAAAGCATGGGCGAATGTTAGACTTATATATATGTAGGATAGATTTACTGACAGTGAAGGAAAAGAACACGATTCCAGGAGACAAAAGACAACGATTGACTTTGCATTTCAATTTCTTTAAAGATCGTAGTTGACTGGAAATCGGGAAGCCGGAATAAAGTTCAACAAGCGAGAAGTACGACGAAAGAAACTATTAAGATAGAGCTGATGGTTACATCTAGCTATTTCAACATTGAAAGATTGAGACCTAACTGCCAATCTAGTACTGCGCTTAAATTCGTGAAGTCGGGGTATCAAAGAGGAAAGCTCATCAGGACAATTAGCATGAAAATATTTATAGAAAAGCTACAGGGGAGCTATGCTATGTCGGTAGGAAAATGACTGAAGCCGAGATATCAGGTTAGAACCGGGGACGTCGGGGATTTTTTTTTTTTTTTGATTTTCACAAGAATTTCTAGCAGAAGCACCAGACCAGATGTAGCAGCAATATTCGGTTAATGGACGAATAGTAGATTTAAGTTGTCTAACACGACACAGTTACTTAGCCAATCTTTAGTCGATTAGAGATTCTAGTACTTTGCCAAAAATAAGTAACAGGCCGATAGTTCGAAGGATGAGACGGTTTACCCAAATTCTTAAAATCAGAGGAGGATTCAGCATGGCATCTTTTGTAGAGCTTGGAGAGAACAGGAGTCAGTTTAGGAACACCATTCTTAAGGACAATTGCAAGAATACCATAGAGTTCTCCTGCTTTGTGGGGAATCAAGTTTGGAGACGACAAGGGAAATCATGGACTGAGTTATATGCATATCGGACAATAGAGACTCAGTTTTAAGTTGAAAGTCAGGCAAAGATAGACTTGATGGTTTCGGTGTAGCTGGGTAGTGTAGTAACCGAAAAGAATTCCATAAACTAACCAAAGTATTAAGATATAGAATGTCATTAAAAAATTGTTGAAATATGTAATAATTCATCTTCTATATGACAGGGAATGGCGGATAATCTCAATGATGAACAGGGGATTTGAAGCGACAGTGTTATAGTTATACTGATGGATTATTCGAATACCATGAACAGAACATGTGAGTAACAAGAAAGTCTTAAAGAAGGAACAACAAGGAAACCTATACTTAAATTCAGTCAGTCGAAAATTTCTTGGGCACATAACAAGGAAAGGAGACCGGGAGAATTTAATACTCACGAGACACACTGAATACAAAAAAATGCAGGGAAAACCAACAAGTAACCTAGTTAATGAGTTTTTGCGAATGGCTGAAAGATCGGAGACAAAGATGAAAGTGGAAAAAGTCGTGAAGCTCTGGAGATCCATTACACTGGTCAACATGATTTTTGGTACCAAGAAACAAATCACGTTTTTTAGCTAATTTGATGGTGCTGATTCTGAAAATGACTTTAGTTTTTCATGATTAGCTACCATTTTTGCTCTACTGAACTTGCTCATTTTTGGAAAAAAGATCAATTTACGATCTTGGCTGGTCACAAAATGTAGTTAATAAAGATCGTAGAAATCCATCAATTTTCAGGTAATCAAGCATTTTATGTCAGTTACCTGAAATAAACTATTTTTATATGAAAAAAAAAAATGTTTTTGAGTCAAAAATTTAAAAATAAAAGTAGCAAATTTTCCAATTTATCGCCAAAATTCAAATAAAATTTATCAGTAATACACTTTAGTAAACCTGATAATTATGGTGAGATAAAAAAATGAAACTCCAAAATCTGTTTGTTATTCATAAATTTATCCCATGACTACGGATGGAGACCAAGCACATTGAGAGCATTTTGTTTTCAAAGTTGGAAAGAAACTTCAACTAAAGACATCCCAATTAAATGCAACTATTCTATTGTATATGATACTGCTGGAGTATCAAAAGGGACATGACAGACAATCATAGTTCTTATGTTCACGAAGGTTTTATTGCTGCTATTAGTTTATTAAATGATTTGATGAAAATACTTGTTGGTCTGGGTTTATTCAATTGCGTTATTTTTAAAGAATTAGGGTTTGATTGTTATTCCAAAAATATTCTCAATAAGCAGACTAATATTTGTTGGTTTAAATACGAATTGAGAGGTTTCTACGATTTTACTTTCAGAAATATTGCCATCAGTCAATATCATATATACAGAAAACAAATGAAAGAAATTCTTTTTTTTTTCTCCAAAAATGAGACAAAAAAAACTGTGCAGTAAAAACTGTAGCTAACCATGAAAAAGTAAGATCATTTTCAGATTCAGTACTCTCAAATTAGCTACAAAAGATGTTTCATGTCACGGCACCATTTTCAAGATTTTTTTGTTGACCAGTATTACCACCGAAGTCTAGAAGGGACATCATACAGAAATGTAAAATAATATATATTTATAACGTGAAGAGTTGATAATGCAAAATAGTATGACGTAGTATTATTATATCTCGTTATTTTTAAAGTGAAATATTATAGATGTCTTCCTTTGTGTGTCATATACCTTCAGGATTTTGGCGTTCATGGCCCTCCAATTATTATCCTCTGTAACTTCAAGCGATGCTTGTCCTCTTAATATCTCCCAGGTTCATGTTCTGCTATCCATTTACACAAGCTCGTTTGGTAGACTAGTCGATGTTTACCTCTGCCCTTCTTGCTCTTAATACTCTCGTAAGTGTCAAATTCTCCAATCCGTCTCTCCTCATTGTGTTCTAAAAATGTCAACTGTCTCTTTCTGAATCTAAGTATACGTGCTATTTTCATTTGTTTTTCTTAAAACATCCTCGTTTATCACATGTTCTGTCCGTAGTATTCTCAGCATCCTTCTGTAGAACATTTCTGTTGTTTTAAGTATCGTCTTCATCTGTGAGAAAATTATTCAGTATTCATTGCCATAGAGTAAGAGATATATTACTATCATATAGGAATAAAGTGTCGCTGCCGACATTTGAGTTTGAACACGAATCGCCAGAAAGCAAGCACAATCGACCTCATCTTGAAATAATTAGATCACGTGACGGATAAAGGAAATATATATATATATATATATATATATATATATATATATATATATATATATATATATATGGGAATTAGCAGCGAAGTGTCGTTCGAAGACGTTACTATTATTGTATCTGTGGCTTCCAAATGAGGAGGCACGGTGGAGTAATGGATTGAGGAATCGGAGAGCCGAGTTCGAATTTCAGTCAAATCCATTACATTCATTTACGTGCTAATACCCTTGAGAAAGGTATGAATCCTCTACTTATTCTACCGCAACTGGGTAAATATATATATATAGCCTTCGATGGCAACTGGTCTACCGCAGAAAGAAATGGCAACCTACTGCGGGAAAAATAGCTGCCTCGTCAGTCATGTATCGAAAGATACTTGATCGCCTAAGTGTGTATCACGCAGAGCACATAACTGACTGATTTACAAAGACTCTCTTACAAACGGGCATTACAAAAATTACGTAGCAGTTGAGCACATTTTTCCTTGTTACTGATAATGTTTCTTTATACTTTGTTGAGCATTTGGAAGGCATCTTTCGCGGTTCTAATGTGCATTCGAATTTTGGTCTCATATTTTCCATTGTTTGTTATAACACTTCCATAACACTTAATTTCTGTACTTCCTCAATTATGATAACTCCAATATATAGCTCGTATCGCAACTCGTATCTTTGGCACCATAACTCGCACCTTGCTAACAACTATATATTCTATCTTATAAAACAATGTTTTATTCATCTCTATTTCTTCTTTTCTTTTTTTTTTCTTCTTCTTTCTCTTCTTTTTCTTTTTCTTCTTCCTTGTACCGTGTTCTTTGAGGACGTTGTCGATCATGGCGATCTTAAGCACGCTTGATCAGACGGTGGTTGGCCTGACAAATGGGGACGCAACACAATTTCTTTATTAAGTTCCTCGAATACTTTCGCTGGCAGACATTGTTCTCAAACTAAAAATAAGATTTACATGAACAAAGAATATATTATTATTATTATTATTATTATTATTATTATTATTATTATTATATGATTATATTTAGTTTTTTTTTTGTTTTTTTTTGTTTTTTTACTACGTTCCCCTCCTCTTTTAGGTGTTTCTTGTCATGATGCCAATCTTCAGATAGAAGATAATTAATTTGGACACATTTCAATTTATACACTATATATAAAGAATTAATGGATTAAGCGTTTACATAAATACGGGCATCCACTAAAAATAACGTTTGAAGTAATATATATATATATATATATATATATATATATATATATATATATATATATATATATATATATATATACCACATAATACCCTTGAGCGCTTAGGCTTGGAGTGGGTAGAATGGAGATCAACGTGTTTTAGTGGACTCAGCAGTTTTCAATCTGCATGTCTGAATCATCTTCAAGAAGCGAGAGCAAGACCTAAAAGGTCAGCCAATCTAAGAGTGATCTCATCTGACAATCCTCACACTTGCTTCATATGTGGCCTCCTTTGTAAATCACTAGCGGGTCTTAAATGTCATTTAAGATTATCGCACAAAATTGCATAACTGAATCAACTATGCTGTCAGATCCTCATACGTTGAAACAGACGAGAGAGTCCATTATATATATATATATATATGTGTGTGTGTGTGTGCGTGTGTGTGTGTGTGTGTGTTATGGTAATTTACCCACGTACGCATGGACACTCCCAGCTATAAATAGGAGCAGGTACTGCCTTTTGAAGAGGACGTTTCCAGCAGTCAGCTCTGAAATTCGGCCCGGGCATTCTTGCTGTAACACTTAAGTTTGTATATATTTGTATTACTGTTTCTGTTCATATATTTGTTTAACTCAATTCCTCTTTTGCGTCTTTATTTATAGCCCTAACAAGACCACAATAATATATATATATATATATATATATATATATATATATATATATATATATATATATATATATATATATATTGTTGCCATAGTTGGTCGGGTCCTCCTGCTGCTCATCTCGAGGTTCTTGACAAAATGCAAAGAAGGGTTCGCAATGTAATCTCGACTTTTCTCACAGACGTGATGTGGCTTCCCTCCGTCTTTTCTACAAATATTTTTATAGCATTGACGAGCTTTTTTTTCCCTGGTGCGCAAACTACATGAATTTAAGCGTGCTACTAGATTGGCATCCAGGTTCCACCTTTTTGCTGTTGAAATAGCTAAATGCAACTGCCACTTCTACACTAACATTTTCTTGGCTCATACTTCTCGGCAGTGGGACTCCTTTCCTCTTATTTGCTTCCCAGATAACTACAATCTTCAAAAATTTAAATGCAACGTTAATCAACTTTCTCTGTTGTGTTGAACATCTTTTATCCTTTCTTTAATCCCCTCCTGTACCGAGTTTTTTTTCTCTCACTTTTACTCACTGTAACCCCCTACGTAGTAGTGGCACTCTCGCCTTCCTTGGGGAGAAATGATTATATATATATATATATATATATATATATATATATATATATATATATATATATATATATATATATATATATATCAGTTTCAGTTGTATGTGAAACATGGAAAAATAATAACAGTACAAAATGATAAGAAACTGAATCTGGGGAGAGCGACTGCGAAAACGGAATGCAACAAATTATTCACCGAACGGTTACTGCCTAGTAAAGGTTCTTGTTTACAGAAATAAAACCGAACGTACAGAGGGCCAAGAAAACGTGTACACTGGTCCCACGGAAGGAACGTTCGAAACGAAATATTACTGTATAATCACAAATCTTCCTTTAAGCTGGAAGGTACAGAAACATTACAAAACTTGCTAGTTATGTATGGAAAATAAAGGAAAAGGATAATAAAAGCCCCATTGTGAAATGAGATGTTTAAAAAAAAACGGTCAATTAACATTGGGAATAAAATGTATAAATTATGCCAATAGGAGAAGGTGATTATGCTACACCCTGAACACCAAAAGCTGCTTAATAAGATATCCGGACAGCCTGCAGGCATGTAAGGAAATTCCTCCTAGCAAGCTATGAATCGGATAGGAGTATTTTTTCTATCCACTCTTTCTTTCTCTCCTTTACAAGCGACATAATGTACATAAATAGTGTCTTAGAATGGCCCCACCTTTAAAAAATGACCTTGTGTCACAACTTGTCTTAGTGTCTTAGGATGAAATATCCAAGTATATTGGAATATCTAATAGCTGATGATACCTATTTTGCAGAAATCACGGTAGCAAGAAGGATATATATATATGTATGTATGTGTGTGTGTGTGTGTGTGTGTGTGCTTCGTAACTATTTAAACATTTAAATTTTACTGCATGTTACTACCCAGGATGTGTTTTTTTTATTGTGTACATTTTAGTGATCTCACATGTTGCCATTATCTCGCTCCATTTATACAACAAATTGCTACCCATTCACCGCAGTACAACCAAATCCTCAACCAAACACTGATCTCATCTCCCTCATATTCCCTCCGTTCAGCTCCCAACCAATTGGAATGTGTTCTAATTAATTATAAGTGGGCGTTTACGTGCTTTCTGTTTATTAATATATATATATATATATATATATATATATATATATATATATATATATATATAAATTAATTGATTTAAAATATGGTTTTTTTCGCTACACAGTTCTAACCATGTTTCAAAAATTGAAGCTAAAAGCCCCGAATTTAATTTTGTAATTAAATTAACGACATTAGTTCCATTTCATCCTCAAGCGAATTTTGGAGTAACTTTTAAAATTACTGGGTTTTAAAAGTTACTCCAAAATTCGCTTGAGGATGAAATGGAACTAATGTCGTTAATTTACTTACAAAATTAAATTCGGGGCTTTTAGCTTCGATTTTTGAAACATGGTTAGAACTGTGTAGCGAAAAAAAACATATTTTAAATCAATTAATTTATAATATTAATACTCTGTAAATTTACATTGAGCACTATTTTGTAAAAATAAAAATATCTATAAGAACACTGGATTATATATCTTACTGTTCTTTCTTTCTTTATATATATATATATATATATATATATATATATATATATATATATATATATATTATGATTTAAAATATGGTTTCTTCGCTACACAGTAATAATCATGTTTTAAAAACTGAAGCTAAAAACTTCAAATTTAATTATATAATTAAATTAAAATATTACTTCTGTTTCATCTTCAAGCGAATTTTGGAATAACCCATTCAAGGACGTTTTGTTGATTTATAGAATTTAAAGAATGCACTTATAGGTGAAAAACTTTCTGGCACCACACAGGGTACTAACTTTCCTTGTTTCCTGTTACACAGCGTTAAAAAGTTCTGAGTTAAATGAAGAATGCTAACCATTTTCTCGGTTGCAATATTTAAAAAAAAAATACCTGAAACAGAGGAAATTTCTATCTGAATATATACAGAAAATATCCCCGGCCCGACAAAAAACACCTTACCTGCAAAAATCAGATGTTTTCTCATCGGAGCCGAGAAATGATTCCGACCGAAAACTTTTCCGCACCCTCTTGTAGTTCTACCATAATGTGAAATTCTGTAGAACCTTGACTATTTTGCATGGTTTGTATCTTTTTCCTCTACGCACAACGGAAATTTACGATCCCCTTGAAAGCAGCACCTGCAGAAGCTGCTCTGTCGGCGGAAGTTATTTACCGAAGGTTTAATGGCATCTCAGAAAATTCTCCGCCTTTTTCTCATCAACGATATTTGGATTAAGTTGGAAAAAATCTGTGAAGTGGAAGAAAGTAGGTAAATAGAACATTGTAAACTATTCAGCCTGTGTATACACTAACATGTATATATGTGTGTGTATGCGTGTGTGCAAAATTGCAAGTTCCTTTGAAAGTTCACACCTGACATCAAACGACTTATTCGACACGAGAAGAAACGCCAAAAGGCTCTCTCACGAATATATATATATATATATATATATATATATATATATATATATATATATATATATATATATATATATATATATAAGGTTAATGGTCAGAGTTGAATCAGACCAGGAAACTAGTATTAAAAAGTGCTCAATACACGTATAAAAAAATAGAATAAAATTAACACGTGGAGGTTTATTCTTTAAAAAAAACTAATGTACGCTATATTATTTAAAAAAAATTAATAAACAAATACACGACGATATTTCTGGAACATTCAGGCCGGTAAATGTAATTAATACTGTTTAATTAAAAACAGAGCATTTACTGAAATAAGTTGTATCCATAAGACATATTAGATGAAATGGATTAAAAAATTTAAGATTTTAAAATATTTGTCGGATTTAATCCGTTTCATCTAACGTGTTGTCATTGTTTACGTTAGGTTACGTATCGGAAGAGAAATGAATTATCGAGGAAGGTCTTCGAAGATGTTTGTTTATAAGCAGTACTTTGGATTTTACTAAACTGGAAGTTCTCTGTGGCTGAATGGTTAACAGTACGTCTGGTTATATGAAGATTTTCCTATTTGATTCAGGTTCGATTCCTGTCGGAAAATGCATATATTCTACGAAATTTCAGGACGGTAAATGTAGTTAGGAGTGTTCAATACAGAGTAGAGCAAATATAATTTATTCGAATATTATTTGGATTTTTGTCCTCATCTTTGTTGCCATATTTATCACAACGTTTCGGCCGTTGTACACGCCGGTCTTCGTCTTGTGGTTGGAATATCGAACTGAACCCTTTATTTCGCTCGCTGGGGTAGACTGTTCTAGTCCCATGTGCCATGTCTAATGGATGTCAGTTATTTGTTATGTCCTGTTAATTCCCCTCTCCAAGTTCTCCACTGCCTTAACCAAGTATTGAACTCACAACTCTTTGGGTCCTGTCACTTGATCTAACCAACGCCTTTATCCACATGGCACAGTGGATAAAGGCGTTGGTTATTAAATTACTAACTGGTCTGAAGATAAGGACAAAAGTTCCATGAAATAAATTTATTACCACCTGATCTGATGGATTGTTAAGGATTCTGTATTGATTGTATATATATATATATAAATATATATATATAATGTCATCTACAGACAGACTATTTCGCTGTATCACAGCTCATCTGTGCGGCTAGGATCGAAACCCGACTGAATTGGTATCAGGTGGATATTCTACCACTAAGCTGTCGGCGCATGGTTGGGATGAAGGTGGATTTTTAGCGTATTTATTTTTGGAAACACGCCCAGTGACCGAGAGTGACTCAATTCGGCTTGCGAAGAGTCTCGCTATATAGCTATAATAGTCACTGTTTACAAACCCATACAAAACCCGAGAGTGCTCAACTGGAATTAAATTTAATTCAGGAGCTAATATATATATATATATATATATATATATATATATATATATATATATATATATATATATATATATATATATGAGAAAAATATATTTTTATGTATGCTATATTTATGAATAAAATACGCCACGCACATTCTGTCCCTTATATTAGGTTGGTGCAAAAATAATGTCGTTTTCTTACATAGTAACATATGTGAGAAAACGACATTATTTTTGCATCAACCTAATTCTTAAATGGACAGAGCGTGTGTAAATATGACAGTGGTTCCCACCGAGTGGCGCCATTCTATTTCATATCTGAACGCAATCTTCAGGCTCTGAACATTGCCCTGAACTTGACGTTCAATGAAACCATTACCAGCAAATTATTTTACTATTTCTTTTTTATGTGCCTGTCTCAGTACCAGCTTTAATTAAAGAAACAGTCTTATGCTTGTTGGTAAGAGTGAGACGGATTAGCCCCAACAAATGGCACACGAATGAAATTTATCGGATATACAGAGGCATTGACGACTTCGGGTTTCGGTCAGGGGATTCGCTTATTAATCAAGTACAACTTTACTAATATCTTTATCAGCTTTTGCTCTAAGCCAGCTGGCGCCTCGATCTACCTGATTTTGAAAGGATTGCCTCTATATTTACCCTGAAATAAACAAGCTGGGGCTTGTTGCCAGTCCAAGTTCGCAGGACTAATTCGGTCGGACGTCATTTAAAAGACAGGCTGAATTGCTTCGGCGTTAGGGAGTCATGAAATTCGTTTATGTTATTGTTATTTTGTAAACTAGTTTTATAGCGTTAACTCACTTGCTTTTCTTTTCCTCTTTCTTACTCTCTACAAATCCCTTCCTCCGTGATTTCCCTCCTCTCTCTCTTCTTCTTCTTCTCACCCTCTTCCTCCCTCCCTCCGTCCCTCGCGTGTTTTGTCGATTTTATTCTCCGACGCTATCTTTTCCCTTTTCTTAAACTCTCTCTTCGCACACACATACAGAGAACGCGAGAGAGAGAGAGAGAGAGAAAGAGAAAGAGGGGGAGAGAGAGTGAGAGAGAGAGAGAGCGTGTGGGGGGGGGAGATTCAGGTGCGATATAGCGTAATAGTTAACAGCAGTGAATGTGTCATCGGCGAAACGCATTCGATTTTCAGCTGTGTGTTTATATTCATTTCCCAATAATACTATTGGGAAAAGCATGAATACAAGTCTCTGCATTCTATTAGGTTGTTGCAAAAATAATGTCGTTTTCTCACATATGTTACTACGTGAGAAAACGACATTATTTTTGCACCAACCTAATATTATTTTGATGAAAAGGCTCATTGTTGGTATGTAGCTATAACTACGGAAAAAAGAGAATGAGAACAAGGAATAACCACTTTCCCATAACTATTTTAATTCCTTTGTCCGTAGGAACAAAGGGTTTATGACCATATAGTGAAAACTGACGAGCTCCCTCCAGTTCCCAAATCTCGTCGTGCAGCGCCTGTGTAGAAAATCACACACACACACACACACATACATATATATATATATATATATATATATATATATATATATATATATATATATATAATTGATTGCTCAATGTGTACCTAGACACTGGCAATAGGCGTTAACTGAAAACAATCATGAAAATGACTGTCGCCATGTTGATCTCTTTGTCCTCTCTCTCTCTCTCTCTATATATATATATATATATATATATATATATATATATAGAGAGAGAGAGAGAGAGAGAGATGTGTGTGTGTGTGTGTGTGTGTATTTAGGCAGCAATCCTTCTTTCATGCATTGAATACAACAGACAAGGTGCTTTGATTTATTTTTTTAATACAATTTCTCATGTGATCTAATAATTTTTTTTTTCTTTTCAAATGATAAATTATATAAAAACTGTCCGAATGTTTTTTTTAACCAGACGCTTTCGGCAAAACATTTAGCGATTTTCAAGGTTGAAAAGGACATTCGGACAGTTTTTATATAATTTAGCATCTGAAAAGATAAAAAATATTAGATAACATTAGAAATTGTACAAAAAAACTAAATCAAAGCACTTTGTCTGTCGTATTCAATGAAATGTGCATATATATATATATATATATATATATATATATATATATATATATATATATATATATATATACTAGATTAATCTAGTTCATTGCTCTGGTTAGTGTATTGAGCACTCTACTTCGTTTTGGAGGGTTTTTTCTTTGGACTTGGAACTTAACACTTTCATAGAGACAATGAGGTATTATGGTGGATGTAGTAAGAAAGGTAAGTAAGAATGCGTTGTTTTGGTGCATTGATTTGGTGTGGCATATTTGGGTCAGTGTTTGTGTCTAGTTAAGTTTAATGTTAAAACAGATGAAGACCGTCCTTCCCCCCCCCCCTGCCCACTTTTGGCCTTGTGCCACATTTTGTATAATCATGCAAATAAATATCACTTTCCTATATGGTACCTGGAATTTATGAATTTTAGCGCTGTACTAGATTCACAACAAGGTCTTATCATTTTACATTTAAACTGGCTAAATATTACGGTAACTTCTTTGCTGACAGTTTATTTTCTTGCTTATGGAACTCTCTTCCTTAAATGCAATGTCAATCGTTATCTGCTGTCTTCTTGATTCCTCTTCTTTTATTATTCTCTCTCCTTAATAATGTTTTTTCTTTTTCTTAGTATTTCACACGGAATAACCCCCTTGTGTCTTTGTGGCTTTATTCCCTTACTTGGGGTGAAATGATTTTTAAAAAGTATTCGCTAATTTCTCTAGCTGTTTTTTTTTTATTATTTCACCCAAAGGAAGGTGATAAATTGAAATCTGAGAACCAAGTTCTAATTCCAAACGAATTCGTTATATTCACTTACGCTAAGACCTTTGGAAATGTTATGAATCCACCTTTTCTCCCCCAGCTATGGATTAATTAGTAGGACTTGTATCATTAATTCATTACCGAAAAAAATCTTATAATGTAAAAATATTTTCTGGCTTTAAATAATCTGTAAAAGGTTGATAAGCCGTAAAAACAAATAAATCAGTGTAATTGCAGCTCCAAATATGTGATTTACGTACTCAAATGCACAAAATGCAAGAAGTCATATATAGGTATCAGTCAACAACTGTACAACAGGATCTCCCTACACAAAAGCAACATAAAATTACCAGACAACAGAAAACTTTTTTGTATCAGAACACATCTTCAAATGTAACCAGGGTAAATTTAAAATTATACCATCAAACAGACAATTATTCTTACCTACAAATATAAGAAAAAATTTCATAAACAAATTTAAACCAGAACTAAATAGATCATAACCCCACACGCAAACGCACACAACATGCACACATAGTGACCAAATACAGTGATCAAAACACTCACATACATGCACGCACGCTCACATGCGGGTGTTTGTGGGGCACGAATATATATATATATATATATATATATATATATATATATATATATATATATACACATATTGACAAAAGCAGGAGAAATACTCACAGGCAAGCACACAAACCCCACACAACTTAGGAAGTATGTGTGTACATATATATATGTGTGTGTATGTATGTGGGTGTATGTATACTGATTCCATGTAAATTGGGAAGTATGTGTATGTACGTATGCGTGTATGTGTGTGTACTAATTCCTTGTAATGGGACGGTATGTGCGTGTGTTTGTGTATGTGTGTGTGGGTGTACAGATGTGTTCACTGATTCCTCGTAGTGAGACAGTATGTATGTATGGAAAGGGGATATACACATATATATATATGCATGCTGACAAAAGCACACGAAAATGGAAGTAGATCTAAGAACAAAGAGGTCATTAAAAGCTAAGCATGCCGATAAGTACTCCATCATTTCTCGAACCAATCTTAATTGTTTTATAACCCTTCACGCAGAACTTTTCACTGCCAGTTCAAGAAAGACATTTGGATCACTAACACAACACATATCGAGAATATTTAGCATCAAAAAACATAAAGAAAAAAATAATTATTTTTAATAATATGTGGAAATCTCCACCCTTTGCCTGATGACATTCGTGAGACCGGAAACTCGTGTAGCAAAATTTTGGCAAATAAAGCATAATATTTTTTTAAAAATCCACTTTACAACCAAAAACGTTTGCGGTTTCTCTCTTCTTTTTAATATACACACTTTTCTCTCGTTGGAACTACTATAACCTCTTCCTTATATATATATATATATATATATATATATATATATATATATATATATATGTGTGTGTGTGTGTGTGTGCAAATATATATATAAAATAGGAAAGAATACCTTAGGTAAATAATCCGGAGTTCTTTAGTATTTTTGTTTATATATATATATATATATATATATATATATATATATATATATATGATTATTTAAGCATACATACAAATGCATATACATGCATTGCATTCTATCGTTTTCGAAGCTGATCAAAGCTTGAATGCAGAAATGCATTATCATATCTATTTTCAATCAAATCTGTTTTCATGTAAAGTTTCCATTTGTCAAATTTAAAAACGATGTCGGGATTTCTATATTCTAATTTATATATATATATATATATATATATATATATATATATATATAGATCGATAGATAGATAGATAGATAGATAGATAGATAAGTCTAAATGCCAACTAAAATAGTGCTGAACGGCCGCTCACCATTTTAAGTTTTATAAATGAAAAAGGTGTGCATTCTTCAGTCGACTGATGGAGACAACTGGCGTGTAATCTATTTATTCCTCTTCGCTAAGCGCAAGATTGTAAACGGTGAGATGCTATCATATATATATATATATATATATATATATATATATATATATATATATATATATTGGGTGTGTGGGTGGTCTAATGGATAACGGCACGGAATGTAAAAGAGATTTCGTGTTCAAAACATTTAATTGCGGGCAATTTCGAATTCAGTACATTCACTTACCGGCAATTTCCAATGCAGTACATTCACTTACCGGCAATTTCGAGTTTAGTACATTTAATTACGGGCAATTTCGAATTCAGTACATTCACTTACGGGCAATTTCCCGTTCAGTACGTTCACTTACGGGCAATTTCCCGTTCAGTACGTTCACTTACGGGCAATTTCGAATTCAGTACATTCACTTACGGGCAATTTCGAGTTTAGTACATTTAATTACGGGCAATTTTGAATTGAGTACATTCACTTACGGGCAATTTCGAATTCAATAAATTCACTTACGGGCAATTTCAAGTTTATTACATACAATTACGGGCAATTTAGACTTCAGTACGTTCAGTTACAAGCAAATTTCGAGTCCAGTACATTCAATTACGGGCACTTTCGAACATTCCCTTACATGCAAATGCATTTGAGAAATGTATGAGTCCATGTACATATGTGTCTCTGTGTGCGGGTGTGAAGGAAGATAATGAATAATGAGACAAAATGGAAAAAGCAATAAACGACGTGTTTCGCAGAGATCGTCTGTTCTCTTTGGCTTCTTCAGGTTAGAATGAAAGAAAAACACAACGAAAATGAAAAACATCAAACTAATATACAGAGAGACAAGCAGTCGCAGCCTGAATGCAAGAAGGTAATTTCTTTTATGGTTCCCACTTATCCTCAGAGGCCCCAACATTCAGTTTTGTCATTTTTTCATTCTAACCTGAAGAAGCCCGGGATAGCAGACGCTCTCGGCGAAACGCGTCGTTTATAGTTTTCCACATTTTTTTCATTATTTTCACATTTGTCACTGATACTAAAAATACACAGACACACACACACACACACGTGTGTGTGTGTGTGTGTGTGTACAGGGTGCGATGGTTAAATTGTCGCTATTTCATATTTTTAAATTCGCGCATGTGCATTGTTTGTTTTCGTCGACTGCACAGTGTAGTAGTTAGGCAACGTCTGTGAGAAAAAGAGTACCATGAGGCATTTCACACTGCCAGAAAACTAGAAGCGCCATGATGCTGCCGGATGCTGCAATATGAACATTTCAGAGAGTTCGGGTTGTCTAACTGCGGACAGTGAAGAGGATTCGAAAAAAGTTGGCGATATATCTAGTCAACATCATGGTGTTTGGAGTGATCACGTGTGATGGCGACGTTATGCCTCCATTCATCTTCCAAAAGGGCCTCAACACAAATTCCTACATAGTGCATTGAAAAGGGTGGATGCTGGATGATCCTGTATCTGACAACAGGACTCTGCACCATGCCACACAAGCAAGGGAACCCAATCATGGCTGTCAGATAATTTCTGCAACCACATCACTCCTTACATCAGGCCATCTAACTTCCCAGACAACAACCCCCTTAATTATTATGTATGGGGCGCAGTTGAGCGAGAGACCCGTAAAACTCCTTGTAACACCAAAGATGAACTGAAGATGAAGATTATGGCAACATTCACCAACTTAAACAAGGAGACCGTCCAGAAGAGTTACAGGAGATTTCGAAGTCGTTTGGAGGCCATAGTTGAAGCCAATGGCGATTTTATTGAATAAATTTACTCTGTAGTATTTCAAGATATTTTTGAGTAATTTTGTTAAATATATCTGTTAAAATGAGATGTCAGTGTTATTTTCATTTTTGCGTAATTTAAACGAAATTAATCCATCGCATGTATATATATATATATATATATATATATATATATATATATATATATATATATGTGTGTGTGTGTGTGTGTGTGTGTGTGTGCAGTGGGGTGAAAACAAATATTCGTACACATACAAATATTTAATTTATTGTATTTCCAACTAATGAATAAAAATACTTTTCGTATAATTAACTCTACGCAGATGCATAATAACTAAATATGCATAGAAAACAGAAAAAACATTTGATTTAATAGAAATAAATCCCATTTATCCATCTTAATGAATGAAAAAAATATTCGTACAATGCATTTTGAAACTTTAAAATTGCTTTAATACTCTAGATTATTCAAATGAAATATTCCAGAACGTTTCAATAATGTTATGAGTAGTTATTTTTAGCCTAAAAAATATAAACAGTACATTCTGTAATTGATAATCGTGCAAGAAGGTTTTTATCATGGCAAGAGGTAAAGAATTGAAAAATTCGCAAGAAGAACTGATTGTTAAGCTCTGGAAAGAAGGTAAAAGTTACAGGAAAATCTCAGACAACCTGAATATTCCATTTACTACTGATAGGTCATTCGTTGCAAGGTATAAAAACAACTTAAAACTATTGAAAACCAAAGAAGAACAGGTGATACACGAAAGATTGCTTCAAGATCTTCGAGGAAATTAATGCGTCAAAACAAAATCCAGTGGTTACTCGTCAAGAGAAGCAGGATGATTTGCTTTCATCAGGAATATGTCACTAAATGGACAATAAACAATGAAATTCATAGGAACAATCTAAAGTCGCACTCCCCTCGGAAAACTCCACTGCTTTCAAAAAGACAGAGATGCCAAATCGAAGTTTGTTGATCAACATAAGGATAAATAAAAATCGTATTATGGACAGACGAAACCAAAATTGAATTGTTTGGACGTAATTCTAGAAATCATGTACGGAGAAACGATAGCGATGCCTTCAAACAAATGAACACAGATCCAAAAGTGAAATTTGCTGGCGGCAGCATCATGGTTTGGGGATGTTTTTATGCAAAAGGTACTGGCAACATTTCAGTAACAGATGTTAGAATGAATGCCGCAGCATATCATATTTTGGAAGCAAATTTAATGATTTCGGTTGAAAATCTTGAACTCCCTCCTGATTGGATCTTACAACAAGATAATGATCCTAAGCACATGGCAAAATCAACGAAGAAATGGCTCGCTAAAAATAATGCAAATATCCTGAAATTAGCCAAGTCAGTCCCCAGATTTAAACCCAATCGAGAATCTGGCGTTATTTGAAAAATCCAATCCAATCGAGAGCTCCAACAAACATCCCTGATCTGACGACCATATGCGAAGAAGAATGGGACAAAATACCAACTATAATTTGCAAACCATTAATTAAGAATTACAAGAAGAGGTTGGTTGCTGTAGAAGTGAATAATGGGTATTCTATAATAGGAAGATGGAAAGAGAAAAATATATATATATATATATATATATATATATAGATATATAGATATATAGATATATATAGAGAGAGAGAGAAAGAGGAGAATATATATATATATATATATATATATATATGGAGGGAGAGAGGTGGAGATTGACTTATTGTTAGCAGGTGTTTCTTATTGCTATTAGTTTGGTGCAAAAATAATGACGTAATAATGTCGTTTTTTGACGTTAAAAATACGTAAAAAAACGACATTATTACGTCATTATTTTGCACCAACCTAATATTTTCTATGATTGCATCACTAGCATCTATAAGACGTCATGTTCACGAAGACATTCTCCATGTCAGTTCCTGCGAAAAAGAAGTGATTATTGCTAGCGAATGAGAAAATTAGCACTGACGTATTATTCGTTGTAAGCCAGCGCTAACAAGATGCGCACAATGGTAATCCGATAATATCGTGTTTTTTTTTTTCCCTCAAACGAATCATCGTCCGGTTCTACGCTGTTTGCAGCCTGAACACATTCGCTGCTTCTCTAAACCCACCTGTTTTCGAGCTCTATGCATTTTTTCTGCCTATGCTATAACGACTTATTTGGAAAAGCATCCAGTTTCCTCAATTCTTCGGTCTCTAGTGACTGTCAGTTATAAGAGAACGCATTGTCCATTGTTTACTCAGACACGCTGCACTCAAGCAATCGTAAACATACACACATAGGCAGATATCTACCCAAATATATTATGCCGGGTCGCTCTACAATTGATTCTGGTACCATATAACCCGCTACTATCTGCCGCATGGTCGGGTCATCAACGACTAAACAGGTTCCCGACAAAATTTTCTGGCGATAAGGATGGCTATACACCTAACTTGTTAGAACGGGCACCATAGCTATGTATGCAACCTTTGTGCTGATACGAAGTTATCGATGGAAACAGGGCTTCCTAGTTGAAAGTCAACGGCTAAGCCAGTGGTTTTCCCCCAATTAAATCAGCAGCCATGTGTCAGTGACCAAGGTGAGCCTTCAAGTTGGAAGACTTCAGCTGTGGTTTGACCAGGAGAGGGATGGGCTTCACCAGGTAGGCTGATAAGGATGACCCACATAAACTAACGTATCCGGTAGATTAACGCTTGGCATGGAAGCATCTGGTGAATATATAATCACTTGTGTTATAAGTCATAGGATGAACATTTACATTACCCCATAATTCGCAGATGATAGCACGGATAATATTATCGGTGAGCCAGGCTCAATTCCCAGCCGATGCTTGACTTACCCGCCTAGCTATAGATACAATAGCAATGTAGAATGAGATCTCTCGTCTTGGATGGGAACGTGTCAACAAGGACAAAATAGTATTAAAACTTTCAAACAGATGCATTTGCTGTATACATTCTATATGTAAGTTCTATACTGACAGTTTCTTCTCTTACAATTCTCGCTTATAGTACAACACTATCAAGACTTCTTCCTTTACAATCAGGTTTAATGTTAAACAATTTAAATGCAATGACAATCGTTATCTTCTGTCTTTTACTTTCTGTTCTTTTACTTGTTCTCTTTCTTTAATAATGTTTTTTTTTCTTTTTCTCATATTCTTTCAGACTCAGTTATTACTTGCATCTTAGATGCTTTATTGCCGCAGGAAGTTTATCAATCACCGGCGCCGAAATTGGGGTCGGCGAACCGAGTTTATATTTCCAACTTGGATTATTTCAAGCAATTTCGCATAAATGCCCCTGAGAAAAGCATAAATTTATTTTACTCTCCCATTCACCAGCTATGGGTCAAATAGCGGACTAGTGTTTCTATATCTGAGTGGCAACCAGTCCAAGAGAAAGGAAATTATGAATTTTAAACTATGGAGAAAGCAACACTAAAACTACTACACCATACTTCCCAAGAATATATGCCAATTCACAGATAATAAATAAATGGAACAAATGCAGAACAATGATCAACTAAAATACTTATTTTGGGGGCTTAAATTGAAATAGTCAAGTTTAAGTTCCTAGAAATTTAATGAATAGATTAATGAGAAGATCTCTCCAATGGACAAATTCAGTTTGTGAAAAGGTCGTCGTAGTCTAAAGTGCCGTGGGTGACACACCCATGGGTGAATGGTCCAAAATCAGAGATGTCGAAGGGGCCGTGCCGTGTCCCCGTGTCCCAGTCTTGTGTGTGTCCGAACCATAGTACTAAGCTCGAGGAGTCCATTATTTTCTCCCTCGGTTCGAAGTAGTGAGGGTGGTTCTTTCTTCATGCAAGGTGGATTTGTTTTTGAAGCCTAAAGAGGGAGGACTCACAAGACCGTTCGCTTTCTAACAATGAGACCCGGGTTCGTATCTCACCATGGTGGATTTGTCACGAAGGTGACTTTTTGATGCCATCGGTCAGGATGCGATTGGAAAAGTGTCATGTTCAGACTCTTGATCCGTTCAGCGTAGTTGCTGTATAAACCACGGGTGGGCTCTGTGGGTGTTAAACAGGCACAAATGTGCCTGAGCAGCCCCTATTAGTAGACTGCGGCATTTACATTACACTGATCACCAAACAAGGCTATAAGTCCCAATCTGTCTTTTTATTTACCCATAAGAAAGAAATGAAATCATAGATTTTTCTCTCACGTAAGTGAATGCAACGAACTTGTCTCTCCGATTCCGAGCTGCTATTCATTACTTCACTGTGAAAAAGTACAGAATTCTTTGTAACCTTCACACGGGTTTTGACTATGATATGTCTTGTATAATACAAACCGAAATGTATAAGTGTTGTTAGGATTTTCTCTTTAAATATAACAATCTATGTTGTTTGTGTTTATTATTGTTTTCATTGTTTGTTTTTCCAGTGCGCTCTATGCGACCGGGAAAGCTCTGTTGGGTATTGGAATCTGTTTCCTGAGCATCTGCCTCCTCTTATGTCTCTACGCGCATCTTGTGTGGTACGTCGTTGATGAAGAAACACAGACATGGGTAAGTAATATGTTTAGTTGTTCTAAATAATCTGACGAAAATAAAAGCTTAGCCTTTGCCTCAAGAATGGCGAAACCACACATACACACACACAATGAAACTCCGTATATACATACCTATATAATATTTGTCTGAGAAAACAAATGTAAAACCTTCGTCTTCTTTATGCCGTGTCCTTTCAGATCGTGTGAGAGCATGGCTATCCACGGCTTCTTAATTTGCGTAGCATTTAGTAATGTTTATTATTTTACTATTTCTCCTACTCAGCATTCTTATCTTTAGTCATTGAAACACATTTCTTTTGACATTCTAAGGTAACACTACGTAGAAACTTACTTTGGTATGTCTTCAAACGTACTCCTTTGCAACCAAACGAGCTTTACTTGTGAGTAAAGACAGCCCTTTACAACATCCATTAGGTTCGTCTTTTGGCTTCGGAGAGAAGGCATATAACACATTCCTATATCTTGTTAGCATGTTCTCTTTTAAGAAAAACGCAAAAATTCACTTACATTACATTTGATGTCTCTTGTAACCTAAAAAGCGTTACTGTATGAAGAATAACCAAAACGGAGGTTGGAAATGAAATGGTAATCTTTATAACATCAACAAAATACAATACTTGCCAGCGGCGTGAAGTAGGTAACACTAGTGGTGAGCTGCTTAGACAACATATTACGATATTTACCTGCCTCCCGACGAGGTAAGATGTGGCACAAGGCCAAATGGTAAATTTGGTAAATCTGAGGCACTGGGCTGGGGCAAAAATTGCCCGTAGACCCCCGTATATAAGCGGGATCAGGTATCTGTTTACCTCCCCGGACGAGACTCTACCCTGCGGCATAGCCTCGTCCGGGTTCCTCACTTCCCAAAGGAAGAGAGTTTGACACGGCAAGAACTTCTCACGCTGCCAGCGTAGACAGCATATTACCCCCAATTACAATAGTGTCCAACATATTTATGAGGATTGGGACATACCCATTAATGTTCATACGTACGATATATAAGACTGGGATAGATAGATAGATAGATAGATAGATAGATAGATAGATAGATAGATAGATAGATAGATGAAGTGACTGTGTGTTGTAACCTAGAAAAGGATACTGAATGAAGAATAACCAAAACGGAGGTTGGAAATGAAATGGTAATCTTTATAACATCAACAAAATACAATACTCGCCAGCGGTGTGAAGTAGGTAAACCACTGCTAGTGGTGGACTACTTAGACAGCATATTACCCCCACTTACAATAGTGTCTAACGTATTTATGAGGATTGGAACATACCCATTAGTGTTTATAGGTACGGTATATAACAATGTCTTTACTGCTATATAATAAATGCGAATGTCAGTGTGTCACTGTGTCACACTTTTTCCATTAAAGGGGAACAACTCTTTAACTTTTAATAACTCATATTATAGAAATTTTGGATACTCGAGTTTTTGCCATGTATTTTTTGTACGATAAAAATTTTTATAACTTGGAAATAGATTAATGAATGATCAGAATTAACTGCGAAATCCAGCGAACATCACCTATGAAATAAAATTGTTTGTATGGAAAGTAAGGACCTACGTACATCAAAATGTCTTTAAATTAAGTAGCGGCAGAAGAATCATCATTGAACTTTTAAAAGGTAAATTTAAATATTAATACAATACTTAAATACAGCGATCAATTTTGAGTTCTTCACTAGTTTATTTTTTATACGGCAGCATTATGCCTCGTAAAAAGAAATCTCCGATCAGATTGCAATCAAAAGAGCCAAAGCTGACGCAAGAAAAAGAAAATGAAAAATCCGGATCAAACGAAAGCCAGGATAGCTTTCAATGCTAAGAATATGCAAAGACTTAGGAACTCTTAAATTTCTGAACAAGCCGAAGGCCAAATCAAGAGCCCTCCGCGGGAGCTCACTTAAATGACGCCCGATAGGGCGGCTTTTAACCTAGTTTTATTATAAATGTTTGGGGTTATTATCTCTTTTGACAGTTATTCTTAAGGAGTAATACATGGTTACCTCCCATGTCAAGGTATGACATCTGTCTTCGCTATAAAAACGGGCCATGAATTAGGAGGGGCAGATATTAAATTCTACGCGTTAACGTGTTTGGACGTCAAAACAAAAAAATAAAGACTTCATTATCTCTTCTTTTCCCTTCCTGCAATTTAATACAGTTAAATTACGCCACAAGATCGACCAAAAATATATTTGTTAAAAGGACAATACTTAATCTAAGTCGTAAAATAATAACTTTTTCTCATAGACACATTTTATGATACTTATATACGCCAATTCATTGTAATTTTATACTTTTATTATCCTAATAATCTTCTCGCTTGTGGAACTCTCCGTCGTCTTCTTGCTTTCCAGACAACTTTGAGCTTTTCTTTTACTCATTTTTCCGCAAGTAAGGCAATAAAGCCACTAAGACACAATGGGTTACTGAATGTGGAAGAATATGAGAAAATATAAAAGTACAGGAACTAAGACGACGTAAGATAACGATTGACATTGCATTTCATTTTTTGAAGATCAAGCGTGGAGTGCGATAGAAGAAACTGTTAGCACATACCCATGGGAAATGTATGATTCCATCTCTTCTCCCACCAGCTATGGGTTAAATAGCATGACAGATTTAGTCTGATTTCTACTCAATTCTTTTTCTTTTGTTCACAAGAAGCGCTGCTTTGTGAAACAGACAGCGCGTGGATATTTCCTATTGCTACAATCGTAACCTCTTCTTCAAGGGTTAATCATTACCTGTTCTCCATATCCACAACATCCCCGCTTCCGACATTCATATCACACACTTATACAGTAACCGACTACCTTGAGTGTCTTTTGAGCTTTGTATTGGGTGAATATTAATAAAATAAACACTTTTTACCATGAGGATGATTAATTGATGTAGCTATATATATATATATATATATATATATATATATATATATATATATATATGTGTGTGTGTGTGTGTGTGTGTGTGTGTGTGACTTAAGATAATCCTAATGAGCCAGGCAACAGGCAAACCTCTCTAGGTTTCACCTAACCGGATCATAACCCTGAAGCCGGTTTTAACCTGAAGATCCGTTTAGGTGAAACCTGGGCAGGTTTACCCGGCTCCTTAGGATTATCTTAGGTTATCGCTCTACTTAGAGTATTGAGCACTTTACGTAGTTGTCATTTTACTCGTTTTGTTTTTTTTCTTTGGACTTGGAGCGTAAACACTTGACGATTGTTTTCGCCTTATTTTAATGTTCTTGATTCTTTTTTTTTATTTACAATTTTTCCTCGGGTACCGATTTGTTCTACTACAAGTTCAGCTATCCGAGGTTTTTCCAAACAAGTACTACCATATATATATATATATATATATATATATATATATATATATAATGTTTAAAAAAATTAATGTTGACCAGAACACTACCGCAGTTTCAACCACTACGGTCTCCTCAGGTGGTTTGTTCAGAAAATCAACATGTACCCGCCGACCAAAGACCAGAAATATTTTGTTTGCTTTTATTTATATATATATATATATATATATATATGTGTGTGTGTGTGTGTGTGTGTGTGTGTATATATATATATATATATATATATATATATGCATTTTATAGGCCGGTTAATAAAATTTGAAGAATAAAATGGCAACAAAATGCTAACAATATTGGCAATAAGATTGAGGATATTTATGATATTTTGATTAAATTGAAGCATGAACAGAAATATTTTAAAGTGTGAATTTTCGGACACGACTGTATCCTTTTTCAACGAGACGAGGAATAAACAAAGAAGTGGACACACTCTTCCGATGGATGCTGTTGCTCGTTAGAGCGTTCCCTGTGGAAATTATATTCTATGCATAAAATTCCGTCTTTAAAATCTTTCATTTCGTGCTTCAATTTAGTCAAAAGTGTAATATATAATAAATATTATTGGCAATATTGTTATCATTTTGTTGGGTTATTATCCCTCAAATTATATTAACCAGCCTATCAAATTTACATATTGTAAGAAACACCTGTGGACCATCTTTCGTTTTTATATATATATATATATGTGTGTGTGTGTGTGTGTAACTATACTCGTTTCGAAAAACCCTCTAATTTTTTGATTTGTCAATAATCAAATCAATCCCGAGGGAAAAAATGGTTTTAAAAAAAGAAAGAGCTAGAAACATGAAAGTCTGTCGAAAAAAATCGCACAGATACAGGTTCAAAGCTCAAAGAAAAAAACCCCGATACGAGTAAACTCAATACAACCGTAGAGCAAACCTAGATAAACCTAGTGAGCCAGCAATATATATATATATATATATATATATATATATATATATATATATATATATATATATATATATATACCTAGCCTCAAGAACTAATGTTGGATAGTCTTCACTTGAAACCTTAATCTCCGTGCTTCATTTTTGTCACGTGGTTAATATTAATAAATGCTTTTCGTGCTGATTACATCGATACCCTTTTCTTTGACTTTGTTTTATTGATCAACTTATCTACTCTATTTAATATATATATATATATATATATATATATATATATATATATATATATACATGAGTTTCCAGATAACTATTCCAAAAAGTTTACCAAAATAAAGCAAAGTTTTGTTCATAAACTGCATGGGACTGTATGTGTTTTTAAGAAGAGATGTGAAAAGAAGGCAGAAAAAGTAAAGAATTGGACAAGTTGGAAACGGGATGTTTTTCTCCGTTTTTTACCCATTAACACTTCTGTATTTTCCTTCGTTGTCGGAATTTTTGATAAGTAAGTCACTTTGAACTACGGTTAATAAATTCAATGTGTTAACAACAACAAAGATGAGGACAATAGTCCGCATGTAAATAGTGTAGATAATGTCTTGTTTGGGCTTGGCAATTCATGATAGATGACCTCTTTCATATACTCCCAAATGCAAAGATAGAGTCTCCGTTCTTGTGGTGGAGACATCGTTTTTCTATAGCTGCTAACTGTTGTTATATGTGTTAAATCCGATCACAGAGAATGAAATTTTTATCATTAGTAATTATTCTACCATGAAAAGATTCAGTAGCAAACCTACTCTTCAATATCGATCAGAGATCAAGTCTTTGATTAAGCTGAGAAGTAATGAAATTATGAGGAACCAACCGAATAAGTTTTTAGTCATTTTCCTGAGTTCATGAAGTTGGTTTATTATCGAATTGTTACTTGTACCGCTAAGTCTCGTGTGGCTTGCTTCGGATATTCCTCAACTACGGTCTGTGAAGATTCAATATGGTCAGATCTTGGTCATCCAGATCTCGAAGAATCTTTGTGAGAAAGATTTCTCGATTGAAACTAGCCAAACCATCGTTGGCATTGCCAGACACATAAAGCTTCATTTCCGTAGAATGAATATTTCTTGCCGCTTCCTTTGCTGAAGATCTCTTTTTTTTTAAGAATTCGTGTCTTATTATGGATTTTATTTTAAAGGAATACAGTCGATACGAAATTAAGTAATCTGCAAAAATGAAAAATATTAAAACTTTGAAATTAATGGGTTTTTTCTCATATACATTCAAAAAGTGCCCGCAAAAGGATCATGTCAAAAAATGCGACAGGACTTTCTTTTCAACCTAACAAATTATTAGTCATCTACTACGATAAACTACATCTGTCAGCAAGGCCTCTGATCGGGAGATTTGAGGTCTTGAGAGGCGTAGGACCATCTCTTAATTGTTCTTGTTCTCAGGACCACACTGATCCGGAGTGGTAACACCTGTTAGGGTCCCAGCTAAGGGCAAATAGGGAACCTAAACAGAATGCTATGAAAGTATAAAAATGCATTTTTATAGTAAAAATACCAGCAATAAATTATTATTAAAAAAAAAAAAACTATTAGACATGTAGTGTTATGGTCCAGGTTAGGACCAAGGAAGAACAAAACGAACACAAGAGTAGAAATAACGAAGGTATATTACACGAAATAATAATACAAGAGCTGGAAGGTGTTAGTATGACTGTCAGTCTGGTTTGGAGTGAACTACTATCGGCTTGACTCGATTCGGTATCTAGCCACCCTCAACGTGGATTGCATATGGCACAAGGCCGAGTTTAACGTGGGTTTCCCGAGCCCGTAGGCTCGGCCAAAAAAGGCCGTAGAACCCGTATAAACGGGATCGGGTTGGTCAACCTCCCCGAACGAGACTCTGCCATTCGGCGGAGCCTCGTCCGGGTTCCTCTCTGCTCAGAGGCACAAAGTTCGACCGAATCGGTATCTAGCCACCCCCAAGAGGGTTGCATGTGGCACAAGGCCGAGTATAACGTGGGTTTCCCGAGCCCGTAGGCTCGGCCAAAAAATACCGGTAGAAACTGTAAAAACAGAATCGGGTTGGTCAACCTCCCCGAACGAGGCTCTACCCTTCGGCGGAGCCTCGTCCGGGTTCCTCTCTGCTCAGAGGCAGAGAGTTCGACCATCAAGCCGAGTTTCTCGGCTTGAATCGGTATCTAGCCACCTCCCACGAGGGTTGCATGTAGCACAAGGCCGAGTTTAACGTGGGTTTCCCGAGACCGTAGGCTCGGCCAATAATGCCGGTAGAAACTGTAAAAACAGAATCGGGTTGGTCAACCTCCCCGAACGAGGCTCTACCCTTCGGCGGAGCCTCGTCCGGGTTCCTCTCTGCTCAGAGGCAGAGAGTTCGACCATCAAGCCGAGAAACTCGGCTTGAATCGACCCTCTCTCTTGAGAGGCGTAGTATACATAGTGTTAGGAAGAGTTCATTCTGCAGTTATAGGTAAGGACCAATGACATGTAGAAATGCTCTCATTTTAAAAAATAAACACACTAGAGGCTGTATATATATATATATATATATATATATATATATATATATATATATATGTAAATCAGTTTGATGCTGGAAGCTTTTGCAAAGAACTAATATCAAAAGTGGCCTGGCGTAGATAAATGATAATCGCACTAGTTTAACTCATTGTTACTAATACAGTGGGTACTTCAGAAATGTAAAACTGTTAAGCTGAGTAAATACCTACATCTTTTTTTTTTATCATTTATATGCAACTTTTAAGGAAGAAAACTGCAAGTAATTGGCATGAAAATCACCGAGACTCGGTTACAGAGATAGAACCTGTAACTATTTTATGGGACTTTACAATACACACAGATAGAACAATCAAAGCTAATCGTCCAAACATTGTGATCAAAGACCACAAAAACATGATGTGCTTTCTTATTGACGTGGCAGTTCCTGCATATTGTAATGTTTATTTGGAGATCTTCAAAAAACTATTGGAATGCAATGATCTTGAAGTGGAAATCTAGAAAAATATGACACATGAGGAAATCAATAATTCCAGTTGTAGTTGGAACCCTCGGATTGATTAGCAAAATTTCCGATAGATTCATTGAAGGGGTCCCTCGTAGCCCATATCTAAAAGAAATACAAATAATTGTATTCCCAAGTACAGCTCGCACATTACAAAGCGATTTATCTATGTAAAATATGTGTGATCTTTTTCGTTTTGTTTTTTCCCTCAAAAAATGCTCAGTGATAAATATTCTAATATTATCTCTGACCTTAGATGTCGGTTTGGAACACGGAAGGAAATGAGTATCCAACAGAAATCAAAGGAATAATAATAATAATAATAATAATAATAATAATAATAATAATAACAATAATAATAACAATAATAATAATAATCGCCTTGACATCATGTTCGAAGACCACGGAAACAGATTGTTCTTTCTCATTGTCATGGCAGTCCTGCTGATCGTAATTTATCTTTGAAGATCTTCAAAAAACTATCAAAATACAAGAATCTTGAAGTGGAAATCTAGAAAAATATGACACATGAGGACATCAATAATTCCAGTTGTAGTTGGAGCCCTCGGATTGATTAGCAAAAATTCCGATAGATTAATTGAAGGGGTTGCCTTGTAGACCATGTCTTAAAGGAATACAAAGAATTGTATTCACAAGTACAGCTCGCACATTACGAAGCGCTTTATCTATGTAAAATATGTCTGATCATTTTTTTTTCCAAAAGTGATCAGTGAAAACTTTCATGAAGCCATTTCTGAGCTTAGGTCTCCGGTTGGGACTCGGAAGGAAACGAGTATGCAACAGAAATCAAAGATAATAATAATAATAATAATAATAATAATAATAATAATAATAATAATAATGAAACAATCAAAGCTAACAGCCCAGATATCACAAGTGAAAAGGGTTACCCTTATTGTCATACTGTTGATATCATAGGAAGTATCAGTGGTTTTAAAGTCTTGAAAATGGTCTTTGATTTTCTGGGAATTTTCAAGAATTTTCTTACACATTTTTTTTTTATCAAGCAAGTAACGCTTTTTGTAGAAAGAAAGAACGCGAGAAAGCAAAAAAATATTTCGAGGAAATAAATATTTTTGCATTTCCAGACGATCTTCTGAGAGTGAGGAGAGAAGAGAGATGGAAAAAGAAAAGAAAAGAAAAAAAAGAGAGAAAAACGTTTCTTTTTATTTTTGCTCGCAAGAAAGATAAACAGAGCAACTTGAAAAAGATAAACATACCAACTTTAAAAAAAATAAGTAGAATAAAAAAAAACATGTAGACATGCCTGAATTTTTGGCCACTTTTCAAATTTCCTGTGTTACATAGATTTTAACCTTGGCTTTTAGCCCAAAAACAAAAATATGTGTGTGTGTGTGTGTGTGTGTGTGTGTTTTGGTGTGATACATCCATGTGATGTGAGTTCAATACCCGGTTAAAGCAGTGGAGATCTTGGAGAAGGGGATTAACAGGAGATAACTGATAAATGACATCCATTTAACATGGCACGTGGAACTAGAACAGTCTACCTCAGTGAGCGAAATAAAGGGTTCAGTTCGACATTCCAACCACCTGAAGAAGGCTGGAGCGTACAACGGCCGAAACGTTGTAATAAATATGGCGACAAAGATGAAGACAATAGTCCGAATAATGTAAATAGTGTAGAAATTACCAAGTAGAGATACTGAAAAATTGTATTAACCTGAAATGAAGATTCTGTGATAAATATCCAGAAACAATTGACCATCTTGTATCAGGTTGCACTGTGTTAGTGCCCACTGAATATAGAACTTGGCCTGACAGAGTTGGCCAATATCTGCACCGGAATGGGAAGGAAACTGCAAGGAATTGGTATGAACAATACACAGACTCGGCTACAGAAATAGAACCTGTAACAATTTTATGAGACTTTACAATACACACAGACAGAACAAAGTTAATTTCCCAGACATCGCGATGAAAGACCACAAGAACAGAATGTGCATTCTTATTGACATGGCAATATCTGTAGATTGTAATGTACCTTTGAATATATTCAAATACAAGGATCTTGAAGTGAAAACCTCAAAACATTGGCATTTGAATTGATTGGAAAAGGTTCCCATAGACTCAATGAAGGGATTCCTGGTAGCCTATACTTTAAAGAAATACAAAGAATGGTATTCACAAGTATAGCTCATACATTACGAAGAGCTTTATCTTTGTAAATTGTGTGTGATCTTAGTTTATTTGTTTTTTTACAAAAATGATCAGAAGGAAATATCATGATACCATTTCTGACCTGAGGTCTCTGGATGGGACCCGGAATGAAAAGTGTATATAACAGAAATCAAAGGAAATAATAATTAGAATACTACTACTACTACTACTACTACTACTACTACTAATAATAATAATAATAATAATAATAATAACAATAATAATAATAATAATAATAATAATAAATATGTTAGCCCAAAATGCAAATTCTATGACAAATATCCAGAAACAATTGACCAGCTTGTATCAGGTTGCACGGTGTTTACACCCACTGAATATAAACTCGTCATGATAGAGTGGGAAATATGCAATTTTTATGGAAGAAAACTGCAAGTAATTGGCATGAAAATCACCGAGACTCGGTTACAGAGATAGGACCTGTAACTATTTTATGGGACTTTACAATACACACAGATAGAACAATCAAAGCTAATCGTCCAAACATTGTGATCAAAGACCACAAAAAACAGGATGTGCTTTCTTATTGACGTGGCAGTTCCTGCATATTGTAATGTTTATTTGGAGATCTTCAAAAAACTATTGAAATGCAATAATCTTGAAATGGAAATCTAGAAAAATATGACACATGAGGACATCAACAATTCCAGTTGTAGTTGGAGCCCTCGGATTGATTGGAAAAGGTTCCGATAGATTCACTGAAGGGATTCCTGGTAGCCCATACCTTAAAGAAATAAAAAAATATATACTCACAAGTACAGATATCATATTACGAAGAACTTTATCTATGTCAAATATGTGTGTCTTCATTAAAAAAAAAATGATCAGTGAAAACTTTCATGAAGCCATTTCTGAGCTTAGGTCTCCGGTTGGGACTCGGAAGGAAACGAGCATACAACAGAAATCAAAGGAAATAATAATAATAAAAAACAATCAAAGCTAACCGACCAGATATTGTTATTAGAGACCGTAAGCAAAAAAAAAAAAAAGTGCCTCCCTATTGATATGGCAGTCCCTGCAGACTGCAATGTACCTTTGAAGACATTCAAAAAGCTATCAAAATACAAAGACCTTGAAATCGAAATCTCAGAAAAGTGGCACATGGGAACATCAACAATCCCTTTTGTAGTTTGGAGCCCTCGGATTGGTTGGAAAAGATTCCTAAGACTAATTGATGGGATTCCTGGAAGTCCATGCCTTAAAGAAATACAAAATAAATTGCTCTCACGAGTACAGCCCACGCCTTACGAAGGGATTTATCTATGTAAAATATGTGTTGTTGTTCATTTTTTTAAATTGGTCAGTAGAAAATGTCATGATGCCATTTCTAACCTTAGGTCTCTGGTTGGGACCCGGAAAGAAATCGTACATACCAGAAATCAAACGAAATATAATAATAATAATAATAATAATAATAATAAAAATAATAATAATAATAATAATAATAAGTTAAAAAGGGCGAGATGTGTAGATTAGTATCTCAACATATATTAGCAAAGTAATATCCTAGAGAATTTTCCAAACATGCATAGTTAAATATATATTTCCACTGATATGAAGTGTAAAGATTATACTAAAACAGTTCCTAAGTCTTCTGCTAGTAAAATGGGTTCATTGTGTCGTACTAGACAATTTTGCTTTCTTACACACACACACACACACAGACACACACACACACACATATATATATATATATATATATATATAAGCTTACCATTCGTCTACGCACTTAATATTGCTATCAAATATATTCTGGTGCTACTGTTATTTATTTAGAGATCTTGATAAATTCCATAGAAGAATCTGCAATGTTATTGGTCCTGACCTGGCATCTACGTATCAGTCACTTTTCCACTGCCGTAATGCTATCTAAATGTATAAAAACTTTCGCTGATGAGCTCTCTTTTTTGGTACGTGGATTTTATGAATTTAACCGCATTAATCGATTTTCGACAAGGTCTCACTATTTTACAGTTGAAATGGTGAGATGTAACCGTAAGTTCTATGCTAACAGTTTCTTCACTCGTACTTCTCGCTCGGGGAACTATCAGCCGGTTTCTTGCTTTCCAGTTATCTTTAATCTTCAACAATTTAAATGCAATGCCAATCGTTATCTTCTACCGTCTTAATTCGGGTTTTTCCTTATAGTTCTCTCGCAGTAATAATGTTCTCTTTTTCTTATATTTTCTTCCACTTCGTAAGCCCTTTTGTTTTCCTGGTTTTCCTACCTTACTTGGAATGAAATTATATATATATAATTTCATTTATATATGTGTGTGTGTGTGTGTGTGCACGTTCGCTTTCTGGCAATGAGAGCCGGGTTCGAATCTCACCATCTTGATCTTATCTGTTTGGAGGAGACAATCCCAGCGTGAAAAAAAAAAAATACCACGGGTTGACACAAGCCTTGTGAATGAAAATGAAGAGCCGTTAGTGGTTATGTGTCACGCCATCGTGACCGAAGGCTTGAGCGTACTAGGCTTGTTCAGACTGTTGATCACGCTTGATAACGCATTCTCTTCCAGAAACTGTAACTAAGGTCCGCTCGGGTTTATTGGGTGTTGCCTGAGCATATGGGTATTAGCTAGCCGCTATAGCTGACTGGCAACCGCGACCATTCATATATATATATATATATATATATATATATATATATATATATATATATTAGGTTTGCTCTACTTAGTGTATTGAGCACTTTACGTAGGTGTCTTTTTACTCGTTTTATGTCTTTTTTTCTTTGGTCTTGGAGCTTATACACTCGACCATTGTTTTTGGCTTGTTTTAATGTTCTTAGTTCTTTCTTTTTTTTTATTCCCCATTTTTCATCGGGTACCGATTTTTTCTCTCGCAAGTTGACCTATCCGTGTTTTTTCCAAACAAGTACCACCATATATATATATATATATATATATATATATATATATATATATATATATATATATATATATATATACACACTACTGGTATGTGATGGTCAAGCAACTCGGTTCTTAGAACTAACAGCCAGACTACTCGCACATACCATTCGATTATATATATATATATATATAGAGAGAGAGAGAGAGAGAGGACTGTTGGGCGGACGTGGCTCATTTATAAAGACAAGCTAAAGAGCAACCTCTGTTAGTGTGCCTCATACTAACTTCGAGCGAGTTGCTCTGAATAGAAATAACTGGAGGTATATGTGCCAGAGTTGTATTAGACTTCTTGTACAATGATATATAATACACGGTGGTATCATTAAGTTTCCGGGCTTCGTCAGCTCCAATTTCATCGTACAATAGTAGTTCTCCTTGTTTCCTAGTCTACATTTGCTATCTATTAAGGCATGAGGTTTTGCTACGTTGTGTTGGAATAACTCTGAGATCTTTACAATTACCGGATAAATTCATGCAACATGTGGTGTATTTTGTTTTGTCAAGTCTTCTACCTGGAAATGCTTCGTCATTATTTTGTCGAAAATTCTTCAGCTCGAACCATGTATTTTTGAATGGCACTCTTGTTTCGAAGTCAGTTGGCTTTTAGTTTAAGATTATGAGCACTCAGGGTGACCGGATACCAGAAAAATGCAAAACAACGTGGACCAATTTCGTGACGTCATCCATGAGGGTCTATTGCCGAACAAACCATCTATCCGCTCACATGGTTCGAATTTAGAGAGAGCCAGCAGATCTCCACGAAATCCCTCTGCATGCATCACCTTGCTACGAAGTTTTTCCGCTTGACACATAACAAAACCGCAGTGGTTATAACTCTCAAAGGATGAGCGGTTTAATACACGCCGGATCAGACAGTAATTAATCCAACAACGAGGATGTCAGGTTCGAATCTTGTTGGAGAGCACATTCACAATTCACAAATATTTAAAGTACAGATACTCAAACAAGGGTAAGCATAAAATAAGATTTGAAGTAGAAGGAGATAAATATAGATATGAATAGACTTGGATAGATAGATAGATAGATAGATAGATAGATAGATAGATAGATAGATATTTATAAATGGACTTAGATATGAATAGGCTTAGAGATAGATAGAGATAGACTTAGAGATAGATAGATATGAATAGATTGATAGATGAATAGAATAGACATATATATATATATATATATATATATAGATAGATAGATAGATAGATAGATAGATTTGATATGAACAGACAGACAGACAGATAGATAGATATTAATAGACTTAGATATACATTTATAGATAAATAGACTTAGATATGAATAGAGTTAGAGATAGAAATAGAAAGACTTATATATATATATATATATATATATATATATATATATATATATATATATATATATATAGATAGATAGATAGATAGATAGACGACGTAAGCAAAACAAATGAACTTTCACTGAATAACACTGAAACATAATCTCTTCTTATAACGCATAAACATTTTTATGGCGTCGTGTTTTGAGTAGCTTTTCATCACACTGGCACCGTCTTAGCGCGAATTAAATCGTCAAAATTCCCGAATAAGCCTTTCGAAAGACAGAATAATTGAAGACATTATGCAGAGAAAGAGGAACGATTGTTGCATTCCTTGAGGCAACCCACCTGCATCTGTCAGGGGGCATTTTTAAAATGCGTTTCATCGAAAGTGAGAGAGATAGAAATAAAGAGAAAGTGGTTGCCGAGGAGAAGGGAAGACAAGAAGAGGTCAGGGTTGAAGAGAGAGTTCTTTACGTAATTTATGTGAATTAAGGAAGCTGCTATATCCATTATTTATTTCGCTTAATATTTTTTTACTTGTTTTTTCTTTTCTTTCTTATATATGTGTGTTTGTGTGTGTCTGGCTACATGTGGCTAGGAATCGATGATTTATATCTTAACAATTACATTATATATATATATATATATATATATATATATATATATATATATATATATATATACACACATACACACACACACACACACACACACACATATATATATATATATATATATATATATATATATATATATATATATATATATATATACATACATACATACACACATACATTTACCAATTTGTGACAGGTAGAGATAATTCCAATGATGATATTAATCCGGAGAGAGCTCAATGTAAAGTACAGAGCATTATATTAATAATAAATCAAGAAGAAAAAACATTTTGGTTATAATTTATTTCGTGAATATTTCTATATATTCATCTCTTCAGACCGAATAATTCTTCATAAATGGAAACAATTTCTCCGGACTTTAATGTTTTCTTGTTTTATTATATATATATATATATATATATATATATATATATATATATATATATATATATATATATAAATGTATTAAATCCGACAAATATTTTAATATATTTTCTTTTAATACGCTATTTTAATGGATAAAACTCATTTGAGTAAATGCTCTATTTTTATTAAACAGTATTAATTACATTTACCGGCCTGAATATTCGAGAAATTTCGCAGTTTTTATAAACAGTAATTTTTATAAACAGTAATTTGCGCCTTACTACTGCTTTACGGCTGAGTCGGTTAACAGCACGTCAGGCTAAATGACTGTTTCCGCATGGTCTACAGGTTCGATTCCTGTTGGAGTACGCATATTTTCTGCGAAATTTTTCGAATATTCAAGCCTGCAAATGTAATTAATACTGCTTAATTAAAAACAGAGCATTTACTCAAATAAGTTGTATCCATAAAATAACTTATAAACATAATATACATACATACATACATACATATATATATATATATATATATATATATATATATATATATATATATATACATACTAGTATAGAAACAATTGCCAGACCACCCATATCATTTGATTATAGTGGTGAGAGCTTAGGCAGAATCAACAACACTTTTTGAAAGAGCCGAATACAGAAAATTGGTGCACAGTATGCCACAAAATTTCCTAAACGGCCCTCCGTTGGTTTTCAATTCAGAGTTGTCCTTCTCCTGTTCTGTTATTTAGTAGGGGAGTGAGGGAGAAGAGATAAATTCCTACAGTTCCGAATGGTATTAACATGTAAGGGAATATAATGAACTATATACCGGGTATGATAGCAAAATTGTCCAAACCGTGTAACCACAAAAATGTCCAATTGTTAGATTAACGACTGAACAGTTGTATCGTAGAAATGATTCAAGATATCTTACTGGAATACTCCGAGGTTTTTATAACACCATTGGACTCTACTTTGAGCAATAAGAAAAATTACTCTCTAAGCTTAACCAAAGTAAACCGATGAAATCGATTATAAACAAAAATGACATGTTCCTCATTTATTAATCATAGCTAAGGATCATGAAGCTCATGAAATATTGAAATAAAATTCAAATATATATTTATTTCTCCAGGATCATTGTCCAATTTATTCGAGATGATTTTCGCCCTCTTTAATCTTCTAACTTTCTGTCCTGGATTAACAATGCGCCTCACATTTCATGTACAATTTCATTTACAAATCCTTTTTTCACTGCTCTTTGGACTGTAATACTGAAATTCCTCTGTTACGTGCAAAACGTCTTATGAATCCAGTTGGATCATTTCTCATTGATCTCTTTAGCTCTAAGTTGAAATGATGATCACTCGTCCTGTTATGAACTCTTCATCCAGTTTTCCTCTCCATGTGTTCCCTCTTTTTTAAACATTCACCATTCAGCGAGTAGCAAAATAGGTATTCACTGATAAAATGAGACATCGTATACCCTCTCACAAGTTATTGGTTCTGATGTGGCATCTCGGCATTACCGTCGTGACGTGGCTTCCCACTGTCTTTTCTAAAAATATTTTCATGACAGTTGTTCTCAGGATCTTTCCACCTTGGTACTGAATTAAAGCATATTGATAGATTGGTAACTAGCTCTAATCGTTTTACTGTTTGTCGAAATAGAATTAAACGTAAGTTCTTCTCTAAAAAGTATCTTTTCTCGCACTTCTCACCTATGGAACTCTCTTCCAAAAATTTAAATGCAACGTCAATCGCCATTTTCTGTCTTTCTGAAGCCTGTTTTTTTATTTACATTTCTTCTCACTAATTTTTTTTATTCTCTTTCGACCCCAGTCTTTGCGTCTTATTCGTATTTTCGCCTTACTTGGGGTGAAATGATTAGAAATAAACAGATCTAAATATATTAATAGCAAGCAAAATAATAGCTTTGACAATCCAAATTCAAAGCCTACTCACTCCTGGTTGATCACGTCTTCTGGGGTGTAGCTGTAGTCAACATGCTTGGCCAACTGCGGGTTGGAGAGGCTATTTAACCCATAGTTGGGGTGGATGGTTGTTGATTCTGAGAAGTTCATCTGCCCTTTAATAGCTCTTGCTTTTTTTGTGTTGCTGGGGTTCCAATTAGTTAGTTGCCGACCACCCGACTCCTCAGTTTCATTCTGCAAGACCGGTTGCTACCCAAGACTATAGCACACAGTCTAACCTGTTATTTAATCCATAGAGGTTAATAGATTTCACAAGGGCATTTGCACGTGAATATAATTAACTCGACTGAACTTAGTTGACGTAGGTTTGTTATGAGATCTCTAGCCTTGGTTGTTATCCAGTCTAGGAGAAGGACAACTTTGAATTCAAAACCTGTTAGTCTTGAAGGATAACAATTCCCCTCTCCCCCCCAATACTTCCTACAGAAAGCATAGCAGCATCTTATGTGTTGAGGCTGTGGCCCTATACTTTACAAGGAAGTCTACAGGAATGACAACATGTTTGTTTTAAGAACGCCACCTCTTTTGGCATGAAGTAGAGCTACGAAGTTCTTGTGGATGTTGTTTGTTTAGTAAACGATAAAAAGACTTGTTGAGTGCAAAAGAATGCATTTTTTAGGTAATTATTGTTGAAATATATTTTATTTTTTATTTCTACTGCGTTTGACAAACGCATGCCTGAAAAATGTTTTACTGCTTAATTAATCCACATAGCTTACGAAAAAAAAAAAAAAAAAAAGGAAGTGATAGAAAGATACGAGCATTATGGGATGGAAAAGTTTGAGAAGATGTAAAGAAGGTGAATTTGAGGAAAAGTTTTTGGAAAGGAAACGGGAAAGAAGGTTGGAAGAAGAGACGATTTTGGAGCGATAAAGAGAGGGAGAAGTACAGAAGAAAGGCAGGGGCCTGGCTAAGTAGAGAGATGTTTGTAATGGAGAAGAAGAAAATGGTTGAAGTGTAAGCTACAGAATACGAAAGCGAAAAAGATAGACAGCAAAAAGATATGAGGAGTAGGGGGGGAAAGACAGTGTTAGTAGAGGGACAATAAAGAAGGAAAGAAAGAAGGAAAGAAGGAAAGAAAGAACGTTAAATAAATTTCTAGAACCACACTTGATAAAAAACAAAAAGCAGGAAAAGAGTACTGAAGGAAAAGAGATTAAAATGAAAAGAAAGGAAGAATGAAAGAGAAAGAGAGATAAAGAAAGAAAAAGAAAGAAAAATCAAAAGAAAACGTTAAATAAATGTCAGGAACTACACTGGATAAAAAACAAAAAGCAAAGAGGACTGAAGGAAAAATAGATTAAAATGAAAAGAAAGGAAGAATGAAAGAGAGAGAGAGAGAGAGAGAGAGAGAGAGAGACAGACAGACAGACAGATAGACAGAAAGAAAGAACAGGAAAGAAAAAGAAAAAGAAAACGTTAAATAAATGTCTAGAACTACACTGGATAAAAAACAAAAAGCAAAGAGGACTGAAGAAAAATAGTTTAAAATGGAAATAAAGGTAGAATGATCGAGAAAGAGAGAGAGAGAGAGAGAGAGAGAGAGAGAGAGAGAGAATAAAGAAAAAAAGAAAGAAAAAGAAAACATTAAATAAATTTCTAGAACGACACTGGATGAAAAACAAAAAGCAAAGAGGACTGAAGGAAAAATAGTTTAAAAGTTTAAAAAGGAAGAGAGAGAGAGAGAGAGAGAGAGAGAGAGCAAAGAAAAAAAAAGTTAAATAAATCTCTAGAGCCACACTGGATAAAAAACAAAAAGCAAAGAAAAGAGGACTGAAGGAAAAGACATTAGAATAGAAATAAATAAATAAATAAATAAATAAAGAAAGAAAGAAAGAAAGAAAGAAAACAAGAGAAAAAGATTGTTACCAAGGAAAAGGAGAAAAATCAGTAAAACAGTTAAAACGTAAGTGTGGAACAAAAAGCCAATTGTTAATAAAAAAAAAAACCAAAACAATGGGAACGTAAAGTGAGGAGCTGAATAAAAACGAGAAATACAAAGAGAGTATAAACATGCATCAATGAGAGAGGGGTATAATAAGAAAGAGAGAGAATATGTCAAGAAATAAAGAGTGGATCAGTGAAAGAGAGTGGGTAAAATTTAAAAAAAATGAGGAAGATAATTGCTAGCCATAGAAGAGTAAAAGACAGAGAGATACTAGAGAAATGTGTACAAATAGAGAGAGAGAGAGAAAAGAGAAAGAGAAATTGAGAGTGTACAGACAAGTTGAAGAAAGAGAGATAGAGGGCTCACTAGAGGAGTAATATTGTTAAATATGCGGTGGGAGAAGAAGTAACAGAGAGAGAGAGAGAGAGAGAGAGAGAGAGAGAGAGAGGAGAGAGAGGAGAGAAAGCAGAAAACCTGCAATAAGAAACTGAAATATACTGGAGAAACTAGTGAAAAGAGGGAGAGACTGAGAATGTACAGGCAAAAAGAGAGACAGACAGACAGAGAGATACTACGAGAGGTGTAATCCTGTTAATATGGTTTAAGATATGCAGTAATAGACAGAGATATACTGCAGAAAAAAGTAGAGAGAGAATGAGACTGCGAGAGTACAAACAAGATGAAGAGAAACAGAGAGATACTGAGTACAAGCAAGAGGAAGAGAAAGAGAGAGAGACTGAGTACAAGCAAGAGGAAGAGATAGAGAGTGACTGAGAGAGTACAAGCAAGATGAAAGAGTGAATAGGAGAGTACAAGCAAAATGAAGAGAGAAAAATACTGAGTACAAGCAAGATGAGGAGAGAGAGAGAGACTGAGAGATTGCAAGCAAGATGAAGAGAGAGAGAGAGAGACTGAGATAGTAAAAGCAATATGAAGAGAATGAATGAAAGAGTACAAGCAAGATGAAGAGAGAGTGAGGGAAAACTGGCAGAACAGTATAGTCGATAAAGTCGGTGTGTAAGTTGGTAAACGATAGCGAAAAACAGTAAATATATCAAGAAATGAAAAGTAAGAAGGAGAGAAAGAAAGAGTGAAAAATGACTGAAAGAAAGGGGAACTGAAAGAAGAAAACGCCTGGCAATAGGCCAAAAAGAGTGAACGTGAGAGAGAAGGAGATCTTGTGAGAAAGAAAGAAAGAAAGAAAATAAGACAGCAATAATTATTAATATCATCATGAATTAGGGACTTTATCAGCTGACAAATGAAAAAATACTGAATTCTTTTTCTATATGTCGTGTCCCTTCAGGACGTGATCAATTAGAACTCTCCACAACTTCCTATTCCTCGTGGCCCTTAGCAGCCTTTCTGCTTTGCCAAGCCTCCCACTCAACGTCATCTATTCACACAAGCTTTTCAGGTGAGTGGCCCGCTGCCTTCCCCTCTCTTGCCCTTGATATGCATTGTGAGTGTCAAATTCTCTAAGCCCTCCTTCCTCGTTGTGTGTCCAAGAAATTTGAGCTGTCACTTTCTGATTTTGAGTATAAGTGTTCGTTTTGTTAGCACTTTCTTAAAGACTTTCTCGTTGCTTACTCACTCCGTCGATGGAATCCTAAGTATCCTTCTGTAGAACCAAATTTATGTTGCCTCCACTTTCCTCTTCATCTGTTGGGAGATTGTCTCGTATTCACTGCCAAACCACAGGATGGATATCATGAGCAATTCAACTTTATTTTCTTTGTTTCTAATGAAATTTTCCTGTTTGTTGATACATTGCTTTGCTTTTGGAAGGCATTTTTCGCTAATTCGATACGCGTTCGGATTTCGATGTTGCATCTTCCATTCTCTTCTATTGGATTTGTTGTATTCTTAAAGAGGTTACAGACAGACAAACGTAGTACTCGGATGAAGGAACAACAACACGCGCTTAGATGAAAGAAGAGGGGTTTATTATAAAAGAGAATACACTACTGAAAGACAGGGAATCGGGTGGCAGGTTAGTAATTCTTGAAGCAACCCCCCACCCGATATAACCTGTTCTCACTATGCATAGATAGAGTATAGATAGAGTCAGTCCACATAGGCGAGTGCGGGACATTAAAACTGGATTAAACCTGATTAAAAATAAATGTGAAAAATGCTATTTGTATTAATTTATATAGGCCAAAATTAATTATGAAGACGAGTGTTATATTACCTAACGGGTAGGTTGAGCCGGCTCCAATATTGGAGTTTCATGGGAATTTGGAATTCACAAGTGGTCCCCAAATCCGCATGTATAGCACATGAGATTTGATTATAGTGGTGAATGTTTCGTGCAGGACCATCCACACTTTTTGAAGGGCCGAATACAGAGACCTGGTGCACTGCGTGCCACAAGGTCCCCAAACGACCCTCAGCAGGTTTTGAATTCAGAGTTTTTCCTTCTCCTAGGCTATAGAACCCAGTCTCCATAGCTGGAGGGAGAAGAAGAGGATTCACACCTTTCCCAAGTGAATGTAATGGAATTCGAACTCGGCACTCCGATTCCTCAATCCAAGCCGCTATCCATTACTCCACCGTGCCTCCTCAGTGTTATATTAGTTTAGGAATGGTAGAACTTCTAAATTAGCAAGTCTGCAGTCAAATTTAATCTAAAAGAAATGGCAATAAGAAAGAAGAAATGATAAACATGCGATACTCAGAGAAACGTCAAAGATTGGAGTGTTTCACTTTATTGTTGGAGGATGAAGCAGGTGGTAGTTTATTGACGGAATCTAACATGTTGGAATCAAATAACTAATTACACCACTTAAGATAGCTACGAAAAGAATGAAACAGGTAGAAGGATACGATTGATTGATTTGTTTGTTTGTTTTTTATGCCTTATCAATCTTATTTATCCCGAAGCATATTTTCGATTGCAAGAATAATTCTTCTTTTTTTCGCAAGTAAATTTTGCATTAACATTTTTTTTTTTTTTTGCTTTTAGAATAACAATGATTTTTCCAGATACGTGTCCTACTATTTATTTCCTAACTGAGGGAGAAAATAGACTCATGCCTTTCCCAAGGGTATTCATACATAACTGAATGTAACGAACTCGGTTGGAATTCAAACTCAACGCACCGATTTCTCATTCCAAGCCGCTAATACAGATACGAGTACCGCACACACACACACACACACACACACACACACACACACACACACACACACATATATATATATTATAAATTAACTGATTTAAAATATGTTTTTTTTCGCTACACAGTAAAACCATGTTTCAAAAATGGAAGCTAAAAGCTTCGAACTTAATTTTGTAATTAAATTAAAAGCATTATTTCTCATTTTATCCTCAAGCGAATTTTGGAGTAACTTACTTTTTAAATTTACTGAGTTTTAAAGGCACGGAAAAATTCAAAATTCACTCTTTCCAAGGATACAGAGAAATTCAATCATTCAAACAAGGGGAGGTAGTGTGTTCATTTTTATTAACTTTTGTTGTATCAGTTATTAGTTACGTTCGAAAAAGGGGATGTGTTTAGGTAGGGCAGGGATATATTTTTCAACGAATTCTGACATTCGTTAAATGCATGTCGTCTGAGGTTTTTAAAAAAAATTATTGTTAACGGCAAAAAATTCTTACGGCATTTTTTTCTGTTTGTATACTTAAAGATTTTTTGGAGATGTTTAGGTTAGAATACGTTTTATTTAACTACAATTTTAAAATATTTCCACTTTTAATTTTTAATAGACTATATTTCTTTTAAAACAAGTAAAATTAAAAATATCAATAAGAAAACCAGATTATATATATTACTGTTCTTTCTTTATATATATATATATATATATATATAAGTTCAATATAATCTATATATACAAATATGAGAAAGATCCTAGTGGTGACCCCATAGCTGCGATATTCCCAAGACGTTCTTTCTCAAATTTCGACATTTTATATCATTAAATTTACTACTAATTTTATTAATTCTATATCATTAACTTTACTAATTTACTTTTTGTATGAATGATTTATTGTAACATAAATTGAGCTGCACCACATATTTGATATATATATATATATATATATATATATATATATATATATATATATATGTATATATATATATATATATATATATATATATATATATATATATATGTATATATATATATATATATATATATATATATATATATATATATATATATGTATGTGTGTGTGTGTGTGTGTGTGTGTATGTATTAAAAATAAAACTGACAGTTTTCAATCAACACCTGAAGATTGCGTATCAGACTCAAAGTTGTGGTACCGGTGAGTAAAAAAATATTTATTATTAATATATAATTTATATCTCTGTTATTCTACATCGAGCAATATTTTGTTAACACCAGCGCTTAATGAGCGATATTATATATATATATATATATATATATATATATATATATATATATATATATATATATATATATATATATATATATATATATATATATATAATAGTAATTCATCGAGTTTAGAAGAATCCTCAACAGAATGCAGTGAGCACTGGACGGCCGTTTCGTCCTATTTTGTGGACTCATCAGCAGTGTGCATCAACTACAGAGATTCGAACCCGAAGCGTTCCGATATAACGCAAACGTTATACCAACTGTACCAATGGTCCTCGGTGATGGTGAAGAAAGTGAGTCTTCAAAATAGGACGAAACGGTCGTCAGTGTTTTCTGCATTCTGTTGAGGATTCTTCTAGATTCGATGAATTACTATAATGATTTGCCTAAATCTCCGAAATTCTATTATATATATATATATATATATATATATATATATATATATATATATATATATATATATATATATATGTTGTTTTAAAGAAGCCCTTCCAGCAACAGAAATGATGTTTGTTCATTTGCCGAGATTTGCTTGTGAAGTAGTGGGTTGAGCCGAAAACTTTTCAGTATAAACTCAAGTGAGTGTTAGTTGTGGTATGTGTGTGTGTGCGCGCGCACGCACGTGCGTGTAAAACACATACGGGTGTGCACACATTCATACTTGAACACACATACATGTACATATGTGCACACACATGTACTTGCCAACACACATTCACCTATATATATATATATATATATATATATATATATACACATATCATTAAATAATATAGACAAGTGTTGTCTATTTATTTTATGTAAATTTTTTTCATAACATCTGATAAGTTTAATAACACGAAAAAAGAAATTCACAATATCGATCCATATTTTTTTAATACAATCTAAGCTTTCTAAGGCATACATTATATATATATATATATATATATATATATATATATATATATATATATATATATATATAAGGAATTATTAAGGAGCCAGGAATCTGAATCTTGAAGACAGAGGTAATGGAGGTCAATTTTCATTTATCAGTCCCAGTTTCCGCCACTAGGTCAATATCTGCCCAGTTTTATCTGACACTGCTATCGTTCTGGCATGATAGCATATTCTAAACTTATTTAATGCGATTAAAAGGCATCATCTGGCTGTCGAAACAAAATTCTCATTTCGTTTCATCCTATCAGATTCCAGTTGAACCGGGAGACCTGGGATTGCTGATACACTGTCCTTGAATATTTGGAGTAACTTTTACTCCCTCAAAGCTTTTTTTTGGCAAAACAGATCCACAGTGAAGATGTGGTTTGAGCAAAACTGCTGATATAAACACTATTCTGTCTCTAGGCTTAGAGGTCACATTACATTGAAACGCCAGGTCCCGTAACGATCACTTAAGTCACTTACGGCTACATCCCGTTGAAACAACGGTTATCGTACGATCACCAAAGGTCTAGTCGAGCCTGGTCGGTACCCAGATGCGTGACCGCTTGGGAATACCAGATGTCGCATGCTTGGTCATACGGTCAGTGTAATGTATAATGGCTTGAAATTGTTAATCGGAGTGCCGAGTTCCAATTCCAGTTCGTTTTGTTATATTAACAATACCTTGTGAAAAGTATGAATCTATCTCTTCCCCACACCCCCAGGTTAATTAGTAAAACTAAATCATTATTATCTTTAAAAGAAAACTTTTTACAACCGAAATATATATCATGGCTTTAAATAAGCTGCAAAGGGTTGATAATCCATAGAAAACGAATCAATTAAATACTTATTAGCTAAACAGGCATGTCTTTTAAATTTATTTACATTCTCTGGAATATGAATGTATAGAAACTACCTTGGACACAAAGTAAGGGATCATTTTATATATAGATTTTAATATAGAATTGATCCCCCACTTTATATATACAGTATAATTTTTTATCAAATTCTGATGAGGTATGAATCCACTTCTTCCCCTCTATAGAGTAATTAGTAAGACTTTTTATCACTAAATCATTATTATCTTTAAAAGCAAAATCCTTACAATCGAATTATATATATTCTGGCTTAAAATGACCTGCAGAGGGCTGATAAGCTGTATAAAATGAATGAATCAATCAATTCATCCTTGTTTTGTCCTTGAAAAACATTTTCTTTTAGGGCGTTGTTGATTATATTTGTTTTGTTCCATCTGTTAACTTTTCTTCTTTTAATGTGTCCTACCCACCTCCATTTTTGTAGTTTAATCTCTTATCTTTCTCTATTTCCTGGTTCATTTTGACCTTTTTTCTATCTCTTAGGGTTGTCTCTGGCATTTCTCGTTGAGGGGATAAATATTGGAACGTCAATAAGTCCGTAGTCTAATTATGAAAAAAGCTAGAAAAAATATAAATTTTTCAACCCAAACTCCTCCTTTAATGCACTGAATCAACGCTTCTCTATTGATTTGAGACCTATCCGGAATGATTTCAGCTATTTTGAATATCTCGAAAGCCAGTTGTGTTGTGTTGATGTGCATTGGCGACCAATCGTTGGGAACCTCATTGCGCGTGCGTAGACAGATTATCACCCGGAAGGTTACTCAGTCAGATTTAGAACGTCATCGAGTGAATAACCAAGCTAATAGCTTTTCTGACATCTCGCGCACGATTCGCTTTTGCAAAACATCTTTTTACCCATGTTAGTCAGCCCACTCCAGTTCTAGACTTTTCTCAGAGCTGAAATCATCGCTGAAACGCCATAGACGAAATTAAGGAGAACATGACAAGGCTGTTAATGGTAGTGCAGGAAAGTGCATTGTAGGCTATTTTAAAACCTGGAAGTGGCGCTAGGATATCTGCATGTGTTCGGAAGGGGAATATTTTGAAAGTATCTAAGACGCCATTGCCCTAGTTAGGCTATTTCTTTTCTCATATGAAATAGCTGGATACTTTCCGAACAGACACTATATAACATATATATATATATATATCTAAATTGTAACATTCCGTTTCTAAACTTTCTTTTTTTATTCTTCTTTGCAGGAAACGGACGCTAGCAAATCTATTCCAGTGGTAGGGGCGAAGGTAAGCGAAAGTACACCGGTGGTATTTGATCTGGAAATGGTTGACGGCGGTTATCCGACCAAGAACTACAACAAAAGTAAGCTGACGCCGCAGAGCTCCCCGAAACGAGTTAGAATTTCGCCAACGACTCAGATTGTTGATGATGGACCGTCCGGCAAGGAGAGAATTGTTCCGACGATCATTACCTCGTCGGAGGAAACTCCCAAATCGACAATGAGGGTGACAGCTGTTGCGGTACCATCAGGCTCACAACCGCCCAGTCATCATCATCATCATCATCTCTACCACCAACACCGCCAGCAGCAGCAACAGCAAGAACAACAACATCAACTCCAACAACAACAGCAACAGCAACAACTCCAACAACAACAACAACTTCAACAACAGTATCAGCATCATCATTACCAACCAACTCAAGTGACATCCGCTGCCGGCCCGCCGAAACCAGACCACCCTCAGGCAACAGGTTATGCAGATTACGAACCCGTAACTGGACGCGTGGAAACTGCCCGAAATATCGTACCATCGGTTTCAAGTTCTCGGCCCAAAATGCAACAACCCACACCGGAAACTGTTACTGGTCTAACTGACGCGAATGCGTCCAAGGTAACAGTTGGAGCCCAGTATAAACCAGTACATGTGGAGACCTTTTCGATAGACAGTGCTAGAGGAACCGCGCCTTACACAAGTACCCCTATACCTAGTGGTCCGGCAGATACTGGCCCAGCTTACCCCCATCACCACCACCAACAACAGCACTATCAGTCTTTAATTAAAAAACAACAGCAGCAGCAGCAGCAACTACAACAACAACAACAACAATTTCTTCAGCAACAGCTACACCAGCCAATGCAAAGACCCAAGGTTAGTGTGGAACCGAAGCAGCAGCAGTCAGGCGTATCGAGCATCACCAAGTCTCACAGTCAAGGTACCTCCGCTTCTTCAAATGAACAAACCACAACTACTGTTATCGGCACTCAACAAACTACACCCGCGCTAGTTGAAGATGACGACTACGACGAAGCTGACAATATGCCAGTAATGGGTACTTACCCACGTCGTCAATGGCTTCAGGATTTGGATAACCCTCCTGAGCCAACACCTCTCCAGTACCCGTCGGCCAAACGGCCAATGACATTCCGTAACACCAGTTCATCGAAAGTTAGCATTTACGACAATGTTAGTCTGCCATATATAGACAGTCAATGAGATTGGAAAAGATGCCGTAGATTGATTGGCTTTCTTAGTCATTTTAACGAATATTTTCTTTGACATGCTGGACACGGAATCACTTCGCTTAGAAGCTTGCAAAACAATGTCTTATTACTTTTGATAATTTCTCAAGTCAGAAATGTCATTCGATAAACGGCAATACTTAAATAGACTGGTTCACTTGTAAAAGTTGTGAAAAAAAATGTGGTGTGGTGGGGATAATATTTGTAAATGAGAATTCTTTAGACCTTCTTGACGTAGCTGCACTTGTCAGTATCGAAAAATAACGATTTCTTTTATCGATTTAGAAGGGGGCTCATGTTTATAATATCGATATAGTTTAAAATCCATCTCTGACTTTTACAGAGTTATTGGACTTAAGGTAAGTCACTAAGCTTTACGTTACGCCCTGCCAATACCTAAAGAATAATGAACTACTCCGTTTTGGTCGCAAAGACAAGCGAGGAAGATATATCAAATATGCCATTTGGTTTGAGTGAGAAAAGGTTAGCAAGAAAGAAAGAACAAGTAGGGGAGGCGTGAACGCTTACGTGTTTAACGTCTGCTTCAGTGAAATGAAAAAAAAACTGTTTTAAATCTGATTTAAAACATTATTTACAAAAGTCAAGTTTGAAACTGTGTTAACATTATTGATATCTTCATATTTTTTTTTAATTTTCTGAATTTTTAACCTTTTTAACATTTTTACTTTATAATTTGTTTTAAAAAACTTAATTTTGTATGAAATTTTGCTGAAAGTAAAATCACTAGTTTAATAATTATTTTTCTTAAATCAAGTATAAACGGATGAAGACATTATTTTTCATTTATATAAATTATTTGTTCATTAAATAAAAAAATATATATTCGTTTATTCTTTATTTAAAAGAAATATTTTTATAACCACCTCTCTAAAAGTATGTTTTAGGACGCAAAATCTATGTTCAATAACTGTAAAATCAGATTTGACACTGTATCGATATTGTAAACAGCACCCCCTTCTAAATCGATAAAAAAAAAACAAAAAAAAAAAATTTTTATAATCTGACAAGTGCCGCGGTCTCAGGAATGTCTAAGTAATGCTAATTCACAAGAAATATTTCCAAAAATGTTTCTACCTGTTATTTTTTTCGAGTAGACCATTCTATTCTATAAACGATATATTTAGCCTCTTTGATAAGTTCAACACGAAGAACAAATGGTGCTTCTTTTTATTCACTCTGAAAAGAAATTAAATAAAATAAATTTTTGTCGCGCAAGTTCCTTTCGGAACGCCTGAATTTCTATTTCTAAAAAGAAATATTCATTTATCAAAAAACTCTAATTTCTTGCCAGTGCCAAATTAAAAAAAATAAAACAAGATGAATTTCTACAAAGGTGTTGAAAATAATTGAAATGAATAATATCTATTATATAATTAGTGCTTGTTAGTTAGTTACTCCTTGCTGATACCTCATAAATAATGGACCATTCCATTTTGATCGCAAGCCAAGGTGGGGAAGAAATATCAGAGGCGCCGTTTGGTTTCAGTGAGAAAAAGCAAGAAAGATCGACAGGATAGAACAGACAATAACACTCACGCGTTTAACGCATGCTTCATGGAAAAACCTTTGCTTTTGTGCACGATTAAATATTTAAATAATGACCTGCTTTCATACTCATGGCGATTTTTAAGCGTATCTTAGATGTGGCACAAGGCCGAAACTGTGGAGCACCCTATCATGAGGATCGAACCCACTATTCAGTCGTAATTGATATAGCAAGACAAGTAGAAGAGCTTAAAAGATTTTCTAAGCGTAGTATAGATGTAGCACAAAGCCAAAAGTGGGGAGCACCCAATGAGTACCGAACCCACTATTCAGTCGTAATTAATCTAGTAAGACAAGCTTGCTGACCATTACACCAAGTAGAAGAGCTTAAATGATTTTCTAAGCGTAGTATAGATGTAGCACAAAGCCAAAAGTGGGGAGCACCCAATGAGTACCGAACCCACTATTCAGTCGTAATTAATCTAGTAAGACAAGCTTGCTGACCATTACACCAAGTAGAAGAGTTTAAATGATTTTCTAAGCGTAGTTTAGATGTAGCTCAAAGCCAAAAGTGGGGAGCACCCAATGAGGACTGAACCCACTATATACTTCTTCAAGTCGAACTGAACACTTTATTTCGCTCACTGGGGTAGACTGTTCTTGTTCTACGTGCCATTTTTGATGTATGTCAGTTATCAGTTATCTCCTGTTAATTTCCCTCTGAAAGTTCTCCACTGCCTTAACTGGGTATTGAACTCACAGTCTTTGGGTCCTGTCACTGGATCTAACCAACACCTAGAACAGTCTACCCCAGTGAGCGAAATAAAGGGTTCAGTTCTACATTCCAAACACCTGAAGAAGGCCGGAGCGTACAACGGCCGAAACGTTGTAATAAATATGTCGACAAAGATGAGGACAATAGTCCGAATAATGTAAATAATGTACATAATACCTCATCTCAGAAATATAGACAGACTCACAACCAAAACTTTCTCCACAACTTTCCATCTTTTTTTTTTCTTTTTTTTTTGCTCTAAGTAACGCTTTCCCATTGGGTACTTACCTGATCCTGCCATCCATTCAAATACAATCGTCACGTAGTTTATTCGCTGTTTCCTCCCACTCTTCTTTCTTTTAGCATGACCTGTCAGTGTTAATTTCTCCGAGCTGTCTTTCCTCATTATGTATCCCACCTAAATATCAGCTGTCCCTGTTTGATTGTAAGAAGCAGTTTCTCGTTTGATTTCCTTGTTATTCATCATTTTTTCACCTGTTATTCTGTGGTAGATCCTGTTAGGGTCCCAGCTACGGGCAAGTAATTAACCCCCGAGCTGTGGTCAAAACACTATGAAAATGTAAACATAAGTTTTTATAATAAAAATACCAGCAATACATTTTTGAAAAATTATTACCAGCAATACATTTTTGAAAAAAAATTATTACTAGCAATACGTCTTTGAAAACAATATTACCAGCGATATATCTGACTCTCGATAAAAAAAAAACTCTTTACAAAAATACGCTAATGAAACCTGATCTACAAAATATTTTCTTAGAAAGAATACAATTTCTGTTCATATGAACCTATCCTAAAAATGTTGTCTGCATTAAGTAAGCCAATGAGGTTGAGCTGTCGTAAAAATATAAACTAAACCAAATCTTCCGGCTCCATGCTTTCCAGCCAACTTTAATCTTCAAAATTTTAAATGCAGTGTCAATCGCTATCTACTGTCCTCCTGATTACTCTTCCATCTTTCCGCTCATTATTAATGTTTCTGTTCCTAATTCCTCCACACCCTGTAATCCCCTTGTGTCTTAGTGGCTTTACTGCCTTGCATGGGGTGATACTGATTTTTTTTAAAGTACATTTTCCTGTGTCTTAATACATTGCTTAGTTTCAATGTTGCCAAATTTAACTTTCAGGTGACGCTAAAACGAAATTCAGATCAAGAAGTTGTTAAAGCTTGTTGATAAATATACCTTTAGGTCCTTTTAATTTAATCTGTCGCTAAAAAAAGTGGCATCCCCCAAAACACCGGATTAGCAAGCCTATGAAAGAAGTTGAACTAAGATAATACTGGACAAGTTCAAATTTTCACGGCTATATGGTAGCGGTACAGTGCTAAATCCATATCGTAAAACGGCTGTTAACGTCTCATACGCGCCATGAGACTTGGGCCACTATATATAATGCTTATCATATAACAGGAGGTTATAATACACAATACGTCTCATGTAACGTAGGATACAATATATACTACGTATCATGTAACATGAATTCCAATATCTATGCCTAATGTAGCATGGGTTATAATTTACTACACGGATAATAACATGGCTAACACTACATAAAACGCATAGTATGTGTCACAGTATATAAAACATAAAATGTAAGTTCAAATATAAAATACGCATATGGTAACATGGTTTCTAACATATAATACACATAATGTAACGCGATTCCCAGTATATAGCAGGGAAATATTGCATGATTTTCAGCATATAATACACATAATATAAATGGTATTCCACTATATCAAGAGCATAAATTAATGTAAGTTCCAAAAGATAATACTCATAAAGTAACATGTCTTCCAATATATAATGTAACTCGGTTGGAATATGAATAATGTAACACGTGTTTGAATATATAATACCTAATATGTAACGTGGAATTCAATATATAACAAGCATAATCAGTTCCGGATTAAAACCCACAGGGGCCCTAATCACTTAAAATATTTTCGGGCCCCCATACATGTGCGAGTTAAGTGTGCTAGTTTTGGTGAGTAGTACAAATAAAGGAGATCAACCGAAAACATGTATCGTGGAAACACTAGCTGGAAATAAGTATAGAATGAACTGAAGGCACATATGACCATCGAGAGAGGGTGATCATCAGTTCCAACCCAGAACAACATCAACCAAGAAAGAACCAATCACAGCTGAGCAGCCACTGTCACATGAGCCACAATTAGTAGTGTAATCAACAAACCAGCGTGTCACATAAACATATAGTTAGCATAATGTCAAACGAATATGAAGGTAGTCTACCCCTCTTCACAAAAATTACATCCCATTAAGTTATTAGGTTGGTGCAAAAATAATGTCGTTTTCTCACATATATTACAATGTGAGAAAACGACATTATTTTTTCACCAACCTAATAATTAGTAATACTAATTTATTCAAGAGAGCTGATTCGATGTATAGGGTAAATAAAAACCTCATTATCTCCCTTAGCTCATTCTCTTATTAACCAATCAGAGTGGCAATAAAGATTCACTACGGGTTAGTTATCTCCTCGTTCATAATGACGCTCCGTTGATTCAAATGTTAATCATGTTTAACTTATTTCTTTAGACATATACAACATTATATCATTACAATTTCAGTGCGGCCCTCTTCCCTTCATGCACTAAGTACGTGTTTATTTTGCTTAATGGCTAATCCAGCCCTGAGCATAACGATTTACACACCCTTTGCAGGTTTTTTAAAGCCAGAAAATATTTTCAGATTGTAACATTTTATATATATACATATATTATAATCGCTTACCGAGAGAGGTCTTACTAGTTAACATAAAGCTGCGGGGGGAGAAGAGGTGGATTCATAGCTTTTCCAAGGGTATTTGAGTGTCAGTGAATATAACGAACCCAACTAGAATTGGAACTCGGCATTCCGATTAATAATTCAGGGCCATGATCCATTACTCCAACTGTACTGCATTCTCAAGCGATCACCCATCTGGGTACTGACCAGGTTCGACCTCACTTAACTTCGGTGATAGTACGGGAACCTGTGTTTCAACGTGATGCGGCCGTAAGCCACCATATGGAAACACATGCTTCATTACATATATTGTAGCATAGGTTGTAATACATAAAATGGCTACTAACATATAATACGCTAAATATTTGAATAGGTATAATGTAACGTGGGTTCCGATACCTAATATGCCTGATGTAACATGAATTCCGGTATTGAATACGCATAATGTAACATGTGTTCCAATATAGAAAACGTATAATTTAACATATAATACGAATAGTGTAACAAGGGTTCCAATATATATGGATGTGCAGGGGATGTGATGCATAGCGTCTCGGAATGAAAGCGGAGGGCCGAGTTCGAGTTCAAGTCAGGTTCGTTACATTACCTTACATGCAAATACCCTTGGGAAAGGTATGAATCCATCTCTACCCCACAAGCTATGGGTTAAATATTAATTGGAATAAATAACTAATGTTTATTATTTTTGTCGTCAATTCTCAAGAATAAAGGAAATGTATAAATTTACTTTCAAATGTTTAGGTTTTATTACAATTCTAACCATCGCTTTCTAAAACAATAACCATTACCGAGAAGTTAGGCTAGTTAAAATAAAGGCGGTGTCAATGAAACAAAAAAAAAGTCCTTTTGAAACTTTGTATTTTTTACAGGCACGGGTGTCTATATTTGTCATCTTTTTCGTTAATCAGTTTACACCGAGCAAGGCGATAATGCCACTAAGACGCATAGAGGCTACTGGAAATAAAAAAAATAAGAAGACTTTAAAAGAAACCGGAAACCTAGCAGGAAACAACGGATAAACATCTAATATTGTCCAAAAGAGCGAGGAGGAGTGTGAACCGAACGATAGGCGAGTCTCTCTACTGCTATTGATAAAAAAAATAAATACCAAATAAAATTTCAAAGTTTAGGCGGAAAAACAGAGTTGAAGTAGATTTGAGAAGGAACCGGAAATCCAGTTCTAAAAAGTAAACAAAGGATAAACTTTTACTGTTCAAAAGACCGGGGAGGAACGTGAGCCGGTCTCTTGAACAGGATATTTTTCTATAAAAAACAAATTGAAGTGTTAGTATAATATTATCACTAATGACAGTGTGATGTAACACATATTGCTGCATATGATTTATTTCTTAGTTTGTCGTTTAAAAATAAAAAAAAGTCTATTTTTTTCCTGTTTCAGAAGCTGTTTACACGTATGATCTTCCTTAGTGAAAATCACCAATGGCTTAAAATGACGAAAATGTTAGAATCACGAAACATTTTACTTAGTCCTTTTTTTATGTCTGTTGTTATGCATGAGAGAATGTGTGAGTGAACAAGTGAGAACGAAAGTAAAATGTTAAGAAACGTTATTTTCCTTATCGAATTAAGCGTGCCATCCAGAAAGACCACGCGTACCGCGGACTGAAGTTTGCCCGTCATTGGTTTATAATATCATCTGTAATAATCAAAATGCGAAAAATAGTTGCTAGCTGTGATGAGGCTTCCCTCTGTCTTTTCTACAAATATTTTCATGGCAACTACTCTGACGAGCTTTTTTTTTTCCTGATGCCCCGTCTACATGAATTTAAGTGTGCTACTACATTGGCATCTAGGTCCCACCATTTTACTGATGAAATAGTTAAATGCAACTGCCACTTCTACTCCAACTGTTTCTTTTCTCGCACTTCCCGACAGTAGAACTCCCTTCCTCTTACTTGCTTCCCTGATAACTACAAGCTTCAAAAATTTAAATGTAGCGTCGACCGCCATTTTCTGTTACCTTGATCTCTGTTCATCTTTTATCTTTTCTTCAATCCCCCCTCTATACACAGTCTTTTCTCTCCCTTTCACTCTCTGTAAACCTCTGCGTGCTGGTGGTCCTCCTGCCTTGCTTGGGGTGAAATGCTTAAAAAATAACTTAATAAAAAAATAAATTAAAAAAAAAAATATATATATATAGAGGGAACTGGAAAGGTAGACAGTAAGGTACTAAGAATTAGATTAAATTTTAAAAAAGAAGAAAATAAAATTACTCCTCTCATCTTTACCGCCACATCTACATCATTCAACTCTCCAACCTCTTTTACATAGATGTAATACTATTAGATAGGAAAAGAGGTCAGTCTAATTTTAACTTATCTTCCGCGAGTCTTTATAATATTATCTTTATCTGTACAGCTTTCTTTCTTTCCTACTCCTCAGTAACATATTCATTAATAGAAACTCTCCCAGTAGCAGAAGTTACACCTTCGCAAACCTTACGGAATGACTCAAATTTATCTACAACAGTCCTCTTTATCTCCCTCGTACACACACCTCTATTATTGTAGATTGTTTGGAAAGCGATAGAGAGAGAGAAAGAGAGAGAGAGAGAGAGAGAATAAACACTTGCGCGAGTGTAGCAAACGTTATATTCGTTCATCAAGAAAATATTATTAGCAAAAAAAAAAAATAAATAAATACTGTGAAACGTTTTTAGTTGTTAAAACTAAAAGAATATTCTTTCTACTTCTATATAATAAATGCGAATTTCAGTGTGTCACTGTGTCACACTTTTTCAACTTTACTCCTAAAGGCCATAGCCCAACATATTATAATATGTTTGACTATATGTTGGACTATTTTGGGATCAGCCCGACTCCGTGAGCAAATTAAAAATATTCCGGGCCTGATTCGGATCTGCAATCCTGAAATTTTGGATTCCTAAGTTTTCATTACTGCGATTGTTTTCGGCTATTTTTTTTACGAATATTCTTGTACGATAACAATTTTTATAACTTGGAAATAAATTTGAGAATAATAGAAATCCAGCGAAAGTCACCCATGAAATAAATATAATTGTTTGTACATAAAGTAAGGACCTACGTACATCAAAATCTCTTTAAATGAAGTGGCGATAGAAGAATTCTCGTTGAACTTTTAAAAGCTAAGCTTATTAATGCACGACTTAAATGCAGCGATCAATTTTAATTCTTCTGTAGTTTATTGTATATACAATCTCATCTACTCCTCCTATTGTGATGAAAGTCTAATCAAGAGCCCTCCGCAGGAGCTGGCTTAAATGCCGTCCGATAGGGGGGGCTTTTAAGCTAGTTGCATATAAATGTAGGGAGAAGAAATGGAAAGGCAGAAGAATAAGGAGTAGACGTTTAAGAAAAAGAAGAGTAAAGAGGAGGAGGTATTTAAGAAGAACAAAAAACATTAAAAAAACAAAACAACGGACATATATAGAAAAAAACTGAAAGAAAAAGAAAAGAAAAAGTAAGAAACACTACAATGGGTACTTTAAATGAACGATGTGTCAGAAAGGAAGATTACACTTAACATCAGAAAGAGGCAATTGAAATTTCTGGGACACATAATGAGTAAAATCTAGAAAATTTGTTATTTATAGGAGGGTTTGGGAGCAATAAGGAGAGAGGAAAGCAGCTCTTAACATAGTTGATGAGCTCGTGAAAATGGATGACGGAAGAGGGTTTAGAAATAACGAAAATCAGAATTTATTTAGAAAATTTATTTAAGGACAGGAAATTGTGGAGAGCCATGGTCGCCTACGTTCTGAAGGGACACTGCACATAAAGAGTGAGAGAACTTTGTCGTTTGGAAGATTCCTACATTCCAACGACCAAAGCAGGAAGAGGGGGAGGAAGAAGATAAGCGAAAAGTTTAGAGTTGAGGAAAAGGAAGAAACAGAATGGGAAGGGGAGAAGGAAGAGATTAAGTACAGTAAAAGAGGGTGAGAAATAAAAAAAAAAGAGAAATAGGAAAGATGATGAAAAGAAAGAGGAAGAATAATTGGGGGAAAAATAACGATAGGAATAAGAGGGGAGTTGAAAGAGAAGCAATTAGAGTCGAGGAGGCGGAGGAGAAGAAGAAGAAGAAGAAGAAGAAGAAGAAGAAGAGTAATAATAATGATAATAAGAAGAGTAGTAGTAGTAATAATAATAATAAGAGTAGTAGTAGTAGTAGTAATAATAAGAAGAAGAGTAATAATAATAATAATAATAAGAGTAGTAGTAGTAATAATAATAAGAGTAGTAGTAGTAGTAATAATAATAATACGAGTAGTAGTAGTAGTAGTAATAATAAGAAGAGTAGTAGTAGTAGTAATAATAATAAGAGTAATAATAATAATAATAAGAGTAGTAGTAGTAGTAATAATAATAATACGAGTAGTAGTAGTAGTAATAATAATAAGAAGAAGAGTAATAATAATAATAAGAGTAGTAGTAGTAGTAATAATAATACGAGTAGTAGTAGTAGTAGTAATAATAATAAGAGTAGTAGTAGTAGTAATAAGAAGAGTAGTAGTAGTAGTAATAATAATAATAAGAAGAAGAGTAGTAGTAGTAATAATAAGAGTAGTAGTATTATTATTAATAATAATAATAATAATAATAATAATAATAATAATAAGAAGAAGAAGAAGAAGAAGAAGAAGAAGAAGAAGCATTTTAGAAAAAGAGAAAGAACAATTATAGCGGTTTATCCCTGGTTTCCTGTTTAGTGTTGGATTTCGGGAAAGAAAAATTCTATACAATAAGTTTCTATTCTAAACAATAAAATATATGAATTTATTTTAAGGTAGTGTCTAAAATTTGGAGCATTCTTGTCAATAGTACATTCAAAAGCTCTCTTTCTTCTATATTCTGCTAAAAGTGAATTCCAAGTAAGTTGTAAGGAAATTGGCGCTAAATATTTCCGTCAAAACACTTTGTAATTTTGGACGAATCTATACAAAATAGGGATAAAAAAAAAAAAAAAAAAAAACTCCGTCGAAATGGGTCAATCTTAAAAAATGAAATTGAATCACAAGAAATTCAACCAGATTGCTTGATAAATCCTTCGCGCACCTAAAAATATCTTCTGGGGAAATTCGCTTACAAACTTTTGAGACCTATTTTCACTCTTAAATGTTCGACTGCTGTAGCTGAAAGCATGAATACATTGGCAGACAGGACGCTTTGGAGTGACAAGAGGTCAACCATCTTAAGGAATGGTTTTGTTAAATGACGGATCAGCAGCCCTATGGCTGATGTCCACTTCTTAAAGGTGCCTATTCACAAAAAGCCAGGAAGACAACTTTTTTTTTTTGCCTATACACAACCTCTTTTGCCTATATACCTTCACTGACTAAAAATATCAAACTCCATACATTCAGAAGAAAAACAGTTACTACAAAAGCAACAGAGGTTTCTTCCATTTCCACGAGTTATTTCTAGAAAATAAAAAGGGCTCGAACGGTTCAGCAAATCTTAGTTGTTGACCAGCACACGTACAGAGAACGATTTATGCCAGTGCTTCTCAAACTATCTGATATGGCAGAGCGGCATTTTTTTCTCAATATGTCACGTATCTGTAATATTTCGTGGTAATATTAACTTATACCGGAAACGATATATATAATGAATATAATAAAAGTTGACTATTTTTTATCTTCCATTTATTTTGCAAAAAAATAATTCAATAAAATAAAAAATAAGCAGTTTATTAACACAAAAACAAAAATTATATAACGCTGAAACAAACGTGTGTTGAACCAAACCAGTTTGATCCCATACTGGTCTTTTTTTTTTGCTGTTTATAATTGATATAAACTCATAAAACTGACATTTGTGAGTTCTTGGAATGAAAGCCAAAAGAAATTTACAGTAATGGAATTAGTAAGCTTGTTAATAGATGGAAGGAAGTCATAGATAATCAGGGAAAATTCATTGTTGATTGAATCTGTAATTAAATGTAACATTTGGTCACTTGTTTTCTTTATTCAAAATTCGGACAGAACTTATGGGATGACCTGATACATTCACTTCTAACAAAAAGAAAAACATGGCGGCCAAGTTATTGCAGCAATCAATAACAGTTATGTTATATAGGAATAAAGTGTTGCTGCCGACTCTTGAGTTTGAACATAGATCGCCAGTAAGCAAACACATGCGATCCCATTATTGAATTAAGTAGACCACATGACCATAGAAGAAACGCACAGGGAAGAACACATTCGAAGGGTGAATTCCTTGATTCCAAAGACCGATGAATTACGCACAATTACCGGTAATCGTGGGCATCAGCTATAGATCTGCACAAGCCGTAGTTCATGATGACTTAGGGTGCTGTAAACTTTATACCTAAAGTGTATTCATTACTTTCCCAAAGGCATTAGTAAAAGATAAAGTAAAAAGCCAAGGCTGTTGAACTGATCATATTAGCTGGGACAAAGAGTAGCCTTTAACAGAGTCGCAATCGCTACGTTAATTGGTTTACCGGACGAGTTTGCTAAACATTACGCTCGTGTAAACAAATGGGTAAGAAACTCTCCAGTTCTTTGCGACAGAGGAAACGAGATTTAGGCCAATGTGTTTTCTCTTTCCTAGTTAGGCACCAGAAATTTAACTATCTGGGAAGCGTTATAATAGACGACGAAAAATATGACAGCGAAATCCGAAGATGCATTGGAATAGTGAAAGTTGCTCTACAGAAGCTAAACGAAATATGAAGAAACAAAAAAAAATTTATTACAAACAAAGCTGAACTGATACGTAATAACAATCCTTCAATATGGCAGTGAATGCTGGACAATTTCTTCACAGATGAAGAGGAGACTTCAAGCAATAGATATGCGGTTTTACAGAATGATGATGAGTATACCATGGACGAAACATGTAATCAAGAAGGGCGTTTTAAGAAAAATTAAACGATAGGAGACTTTTGTTTAGGACCAAAAAGAGACAGTTGAAATGAGGAAAAACGGCATGGAGAATATGACACTCGCAGAATATATTGAAGGTAGGGAGGACAGAGGAAAACATTGAGTAACAAGTTTGTGTAAATGGATGAAATAACATGGTCCTGGAGGGTTGGTAAGAGAAAAACAGTGCTTAGTGTTACAAGGGATAGGAAGTTGTGGAGAGCTATTATCGTACATGTCCTAAAGGCACACGGCACCGAGATGAAGAAGTTGGACACCTGATAACATGTCTCTGGTATATTTAATAAATTTGACCCGCTAATTAAAAGTTTTTTTTTTTTATTATTATATTATTATTATTTTTTTATTTATTATTGAATTGTTCGCGAAGATGGATTTCTCACCATTTAATCATTAACCTTTATATTTGTTTTATGTATGAATAATTCATGAATTTGTAAATTGATTGCACCTTTATTGAAATATATATATATATATATATATATTGATATATATTTGACTCTCCCGTCGTTAACAATAAACACACACACACACACACATATATATATATATATATATATATATATATATATATATATATATATATATATATATATATTCAACTCTCCCGTCGTATTTGATATATGAGGGTCAAACAGTTCAGTTCCTAGGAACCGAGAGCCATACTCCGCAGGTTTTAAATTCAGAGTTGTCCTTCTAGACCAGTTGCCATTTACTCATTGCTGCGGGTGGGTGGGAAGAAGATGATTTCCCAAGGCTATTGGAACTCGAACTCGGATCTCCGATTCCTCAGTCCAGGCCGTTATCCATACATCATAAAATCATCAAAATAGTATAATAAAGTATGTTCAGCAGATTTTCTTATTCTAAATTCCTGCCGACAGGTGGCACTCGTGCGTTGTTTCCTGATCCAACACCGATTTTGAATTCAGACTTGTTTACACTTGTGCTCTGCTATAGACGTTCTTTCAGTTACATTTCAATTGTGATTTAGAAATAAATTTTTGTCCATGGCTCCGAAAAAAATTCCCAGTACTAGTGATAATGCTAAGCGTAAGTCTATATCGCGGAAACAAAAAGGTGCAGATTGATATTCAGAATACTGTACGTAGGTATCATAAATACTGTAATATGCAATGGGGAGTGCTTACTTGCGATTTATACTGTGGTTGTACCGACATAAGTTGTTTTTCAACCTTAGTCGTGATCTCTGGAAACAATTAACGACGTAGGGTGAGGTATACCTGTACAGACGTTTAAATAGCTCGGAAATGTTTAAACAGATTATGAAATATATGACACCAAAGTGCAAAGACACACTGGAATCGCGAAAAATGACCACCAAAAAATTAAACAAAATATTAAGAAACAGGAAAATTTCGTTATAAACAAAGAAAAGAGTGCGGAATTGCTATATAATATCAGTCCTACTATATACCAGTGAATGCTGGACAATTTCATCAAAGATGAAGAGAACAATTGAGGTAACAATGATGTAGTTCTACACGATGCTAAGAATATTATAGAAGGGACTTGAATCAAGTTTTAAGGAAAATAAAAATAAAAAAGGATAATTATACATAAAATCAGATTCTTACGGCCATATCACGTTGAAACATCGGTTCCCGTACAATGACCGAAGTTAAGCAACGTCAAGCCAGGTTAATGGGTGACCGCTTTGGAACGCCAGGTAGGCTTGGATGTGCGGGTGGTGCAATGGATAATGTCTCGGAATTGTTAATTGGAGAGCTGAGTTTCAATTCACGTATGGTCGTTATATTCACTTACGCGCAAATCCCTTGGGAAAGGTATGAATCCACCTCTTCTCCCACCAGCAATGGGTTAATTAGTAAGACTTATATCTTCTTTTTGTTGCTGTGTCCCTTCAGGGCTTAGACAATCATGGCCATCCCCATCTTCTTGTCGCTTGAAGCTCTTAATAAGTTTGTCTTTTTTGTTATTTCTTCCAAACACTGTTCTACCATTCTACATTTACTAAAGCCCATCAAGTATGTTTCGCGGTGCTTTTCTCTGTCCCACTTCCCTCTCAATCTGTCCTGTGAGTATCAAATTTTCCAAGCCCTCAATCCCCATTATGTGCCCCAGAAATTTCAACTGCCTTCTCCTGGTCTTAGTTACAAGTTTCTTGTATCACTAAACCATTATTATCCCAAACAACAACAAAAAAAATGTTACAATCTAAAACTATTTGCTGGCTTTAAATAACCTGCAAATGATTGACAAGCCGTACAAAAAGAATCGAAAATTTTCCATGGTCAAAAATAGTCAAAAGCCCCAGGTTCTATCTTTCAAATTTTCTATGGTCGAAAATAGTCAAAAGATCCAGATTTTATCTTTCAAATTTTCCGTGGCCGAAAATAGACATGGCGTTAGGCTACCGCAAGACTATGATAATCGTGTGAACATCTAAAAAGAAGCAGGTCCCCTTTTTTCCTCTTATTTATTATCTCTCCAGACATTGGTTACGAGGATTTTCCCTATTTTTGTCTATTCGCCAGTGGAGGAAGACGATGCGTGGATGTCTTCCAAAATGAAACTTTCATGACCAGAACATATTTCCTTGTCCTGAAAAGAGACGTAAACAACTGTGTATTCCAGGTACAGACAAATTTGACACCAATCCCAGTTTTACATTTCTTTTTCGTTTTTTGCCTATCGTAAAATTGTTTTCTGATTAACACACAAAGAATGGTTGGCTTTTGTTTACTGGTTGTATCCCCGCTTGCATGATTTACCTTTCTCTCTCTTTCCTCCCAACCTGCTTTCTACAACTAGTAGAATTTTAGCGTACGGTAGATATAGTATGTTCACTTATGAATTTCCGACATAATGAGCATGTGTCTTTCTTTAAATGGCGTGACCTTTAAAAGTTTCAGTTAAATCGGATGATTACCGCAACACGCGTTTATAGCTAAAGGCCTTTTCAAAATCACACCAGAACATTCTCCGATGTCTGTAGCGTACGAGGTTTTCCAAAGAGACCAAGAAAAAATGAACTTTTGCCAAACATAATATTTATGTCTGATGCTAAACTTCAGGAGAGCAACAGTTTTCAACTTCTGGAGCTCACGTTTTCGACTGACATTGAAGTGGGGTGATTATATTGAATCAAATGCTATGCCTACTGCTAGGAAAGTTATTTTGTCGTGACATACATTTCTTCTCGTCAGAATCCATCTAGCAGATTTATAAATCAATCATTCGTCCGTGCATTGAATATTGCTGCCATATTTGGTTTGATGTTCCTACTATATATCTTGATATTCATGACAAAATTCAAATGAAATCGATCCTTGACAACATTCTTTAATGAAAACGACCCTGACCTGACATCACGGCTTCAGTCATTTTCCCAACGATGTGATATGGCTTCCCTCTGTCTTTTCTACAAATATCTTCATGGTAATTGTTTTGATGAGCTGTTCTCCTTGTTGCCTTGACTGCACGAATTTAAGCGTGCAACTAGATTGGCAGTTAGGTCTCACCGTTTTAATATTGAACTAACCTGATGCAACCGTCAGTTCTTTTCCAATAGTTTCTTTTCTCGCCTGTGGAACTCTCTTCTGATTTCTTGCTTCCCTGCTACCTACAATTTTCTAAAAATTAAATGCAACGTCAGTCGCCATCTTCTGTCTTCCAGAATCACGTTCCTTTATTCTCCTTTTCCCCTCTAAAGTCTTCTCATTCTCTTTCACTCCTTGTAACCCTCTGGGTCTTAGTGGCATTATCGCCTTGCTTGGGGTGAAATGATTACAAAAGAAAATAAAAAAATATTCAATTATCAATTCGCTGAGATGTGCCAAG